>CM034708.1:209077889-209089495 GCA_020142125.1 Phrynosoma platyrhinos
CACAGGGCCTGACCTGTTGGCCCAATGTATAGTGCTGAAGGGAACTGCTGTTGTGTTGTTTCCGACATATGGCAACCCTAAGACAACCCTTTCACAGGGGTTTCTTGGCAAGATTTGTTCACTATGACCAAAACTTTAAAAAGAAAGGCCATAGAAGTACAGTGGGCCCTCTGTATCTATTGGGATTTGGTTCCAGGATCACCTGTGAATACCCAAATCCATAGATGAACAAGTCCCATTATATAGATGGCCCTCCATATTCATGAATTATGCATCCAAGATTCAACCATCCATGGGTTGAAAATATTAACTTAAATATTAACTCCTCCCCCAACCCTTGATTTTGCCATTTTGTATAAGGGATGCAATTTACTATGCCATTGCATTTAATGGGACACGACCATCCATGGATTTTGGCATTCATAGGGGGTACTGGAACCAAACTCCAGTGGATACCAAGTGTCTAGTGTATATGGTGGCAAAGTAAATGGTGTTATTTATATAAAATGACAGATCAAGGTTTTATTTTTGTATTTTGTTGGGGAGGATATTTTGAAACCATGGCAGGTTGAATCTGTGGATGCAGAATCCATGGAAATGGAGAGCTGCCTGTATCTTTGTTCAGAGGAAGCTTTCTTTTGCCTTCGTCTGTGGCTGAGAGAGTGTGATTTGCCCAAGATCACCCACTAGGTTTCTATGGGTGAGAAGGGATTTGAACCCTGGTCTCCAGAGTCATAGTCCATGCTGGCTCTTGTACATATATTATCATCGTTGTTGTTGTTGTTGTTGTTGTTGTTATTTAGTTTTAAATAACTCTTCTCTAACAAATGGAAAGAAAAGAAATTATATATGAGTGGAAAAGTCTTTTAATGACTCAGGTTAAGTCTGCAGGGGCAAGGTAGAGAAGGGAAAGAAAAATCGAAGACAACTTGGGTCTATGCATTTAGGATTTCCAAATAGGGATTGTATAAACCATCCCTAATTATAAGGTTGGAAAGCACAAGAGACGGGGGCCAGCTGGTCACCTAGACAACCAGACCTGGGGTATGTTGGTTGATGTAAAAGATTAAGCTCTGAAATCTGGGCTCTTACTGAGCTGGATAATGCTAGATGGAAGCTACATGTGAGATACTTGTTACCGTTAAAGTTTCTTCAATGAATAAGTGTTGCACAAAGGTTAAAAGAAGAGGCCAGCTCAGAGTGCCCTGCAGGTGCCATGTCAGTGGTTGGCTATTGAGAAGGACAAAATATGCAGTAATCTGAAACTCTGATGAGATCCAAGAGAGCAGATTATGGGGTTTTGCTCACGGATAATCAGCAATACTGAAGTGAATTTAAATCCAGCTATAGCAGAATTGGTTAGCCAACAGTGCTGAGGGTCCTGTGCTCACCACTGGTGGTTAAAGGATCATATGAAAGCTCTGAAATGGCAGGGGAATGCCTCCATGCCAGGGGTGTACAGTTCCTGTCTTGGTGGAGAGAAGAAGGAAAAGAGCTAGACAGAGAAAAAAACAAAACAGGAGATTAATGTGCAAAAAATAAAGTTGAAACAGTTCTTCATTTGTGTGACCTGGTGCATACGCTCCAGTTGTTACTGGCATAATTTGATCCCACAAACATTCTTAAGGAAGTCAGATGTCATAACTGCAAAAGAAGACAAGGCATCCCAAAATGTAGGACATTCAGGAAATGTAGGCCATTACAAAATAAAAGCCAAAAACAGTAATGAAAGTTCATTTTGTATTCAAATTGTTTTAAAAAAGTAATTAGTTACACTAGTCATCAGCCCTGGTGGTGCAGTGGTTAAATGCCTGTACTGCAGCCACTAAGTCATAGACCACAAGGTTGTGAGTTCAATGCTAGACAGGGCTCAGGCTAGACTCTGGCCTGCATCCTTCTGCGGTCGCTAAAATGAGTACCCAGCTTGTTGGGGGGCAATCAGCTCACAGTTGTAAACTGCTTAGACATCCCATAGTGCGATATGAAGCGGTATATAAATGAAGCTGCTTTGCTTTGCTTTATAGTTGCATGCTCCCAAGTTAGTTTTCAGGAAAATTATCATTTTATAGGAACTCTGCTGTTTCTCAAAAGTAATGAAGTATAGGTTTTAAAATGCATTTTAATAAACATCTGAGTGCTCTGTGTGGAGGCGTCTTTAAAGAAACTGTATATAAAATTAAATTATAGCCGTTCTTTAGTCTGGAAGATCAGTATGCAAAGAGATCTTGCAGCATCTTTGAGGCTACATGGGCAAAAGATGTTGTAGCATAAGCTTTAGGGCTTGAACAGACCTCCATATGGCATGGCCCCAACCCACCCCACCCTAATAGGAGAGGAAAAGATCTGTTCCTATGGCAGCCCCGCTGCAGCTCCAAGCTCCAAGCTGGCTTCCGGGTGCTCTGGTGGCATGCGGCATGTAAACGCCATGCCCCAGAGCATCTGGAAGCAGCTCATGTCCAGTCACCCAGCACAACTTCCAGGCATCTTGGGGGCATGAGGCATCTAAATGCCACCCCCCCCCCCAGCTGCTGGGAAACCAGCTTTACAGGTCTGTCTGTTTTGGCCCTTCCAAAAGGCACGGGCCAAATAATGCGGCTTCTGGTCACTTTGGGGGTGTGGCATTCAAGCAAAGCATGCTTCCAAAGCGGCCAGAAGCTGCTGTGGTGCTGCAATCTGATCCTTTGGACCAGATAAAAAATGGGCAGATTAAATCCGACTCCTGGAGTCATTGGTTTGGGGCTGTGGCTGTGGTCTGCTTTGGGAGTGGCCATGAGATCGCTGTAGTCCTGGATCACATCCAGAAGGGCCTTTGGCTGCTCCTTCTGGGCTGTTTGTTCTGGGCCTAGGTCTACTTCCTCTCCAGGTTTTACCTTTGACATCCATAAATCATATCAAAATCCATAAGTTTGGCCCCAAAACCTGTCCAGGACTTATACGTGAGTACAACTTATGCACAAGTACATATGGTAGTTTGGAAACTGCTGCATATTTCAAACTACTGGTTTGGCTGTGAGAACTAGAAGGTTCACCTGCGTTCTGCCAATTCTGTATCTGCAGCATAGGCTACTTATTAATTTGCTTAAAAGTTCAGTTTATTAACCTTCAGAGTCTGTGAACAGTTTGGAAGTAAGAAGGCTGACTACATCCATAGGAATATACTTGAGATTAGCCATAGAGATTGTGCTTTTTGGTCTGCCATTGAGATTGATTAGATTGGCAGATGCCAGGGACAAAGTCTTTTCAGTGGTAGCCCCGCATCTGTACAATGTGTAGTCCCAAGAAACTTGTCAGCTGTCTTTCCTTGCAGCCCTCAAAAGCCCTTTGCATTCTGCCAAAGCTTTTTTTTCTCTCTATTTCAGTACTATCACCCTTTACATTTTTATCTGAAGCAATTGTTTTAATGGCATTGTTCTACTTCATCATTTTAGAACTTAAAAAAAACAACTGCCTGGTGAGAGTTTCCTTTAAAAGCCAGGCTCTAGCTAACTTAAACAATACATGCACAGACACTTTTCTTAGACCTTAAAATGAAACTGTGTAGTCTCCAGCTGTTGCTGCATTCCTCCCCACAACATGCGTCCATTCTTCTCACTAGTGTCACCTGCAGATCTCTCAACTCTCCTCCATTTTACAAATATTCTCTCATTTGCTGGAAGCAATTCTCACTTGTCACATGTGACCTGGTGTGTGGCTACATAGAAGCCTACTTTAAAGGCAATGTTGGCCTGGGGTGGATCAAATACAGCCCCATCTCTTCAAATAGACATCTGGAACCCCAGCTGCTAGTAACTGCAAACCATTTACCTGCAGTCTATTGAGCTAAATCTCTTGTAGCAACATGACTGCTGTTGCACATTCATCTATGCTGTGTTTATGTGAAATTGGTGCTTCTGCTTTTCAGATGTTGATTATAATGTAAATTGTGTTGCAGCTGGAACTGTGATGCAGTGCTAGGATTTATTTAGGCCTCTCAGACAGAAAAAATGGATGCTACATTCTATCAGTCAATGCTATTTTTCTTCCTCTAACAAGAGTGTTTATTATGCGAGAGCTAAAACACAAAGGTGGAACAAATGAACTGAGATACTAAATTGTTTGAGTGAGCTGATTCCGCCTCCCACGCCCAACGCTACATCTATTCATGATGCTACAATACCATTGTAATTATGTTTAAAGGTGTACTCATAGTGTATTCTCCAGTGCTTACTATTTATTACTATAAACATTTCCTGTCCAAGAAACAAGATGACTGAGCCTACATAGTACAATTTTTCAAAATCATTACATTGTATTTTTTTAAAAAAGAGAAACCTTTGTTTATTTTCACTTACCCAAACCAAAGAAAATAATTTATCTCTGTTTAATTCATTACCTGATGCACTATTCATTTGGAATTTCCTGGAGTAGAAATTATAATAGCTTTTAAAACTAAATGTTAGCTGTAGGGGTGACTGTTGCAGCTTGGCTCTTGTTCTGCCATCATTTCATATTGCTTTCATCACCTGAGTGCCTGCTTTCCTCCTTTAAAAAAAAAATCTTTTCATAATATGGGAATATATACATCTGAATCTCAATGAGATCTGGAACTGAATGTTAATTATTATCATAGTTGCTTTTTGGGAGTAATAAATTTAGTTCTCTGATGATAAAAAAAAAATGGCAAAGGAAGTAGGGCCTAAGGAAATGATGGAGAAATTCCTCATCCATCCGTTGCCTGTTTGTAACTGTGTTTGTTCAGCCCACAACTTGCAAAAATTACTATATTGGACTAAGCAGGGGTAGGCAAACTGTCCCCTTTAAAGGCCGAGGGACTTCAGCTCCCAGAATCCCAGACTATTGGCCAACATGGCTAAGGCAGGGGTAGGCAACCTTTCGGTTTTAAGGGCCTTCAGCTCCCAGAAGCCTCAGCCATGTTGGCCAATAGTCCCATGTTGGCCTATAGCTCCTGGGATTCTGGGAGCTGAAGTCCCTCGGCCCTTAAAGGGGAAAGGTTGCCTACCCCTGTGTTAACCAGAGGCATCTTAGAATGGAATGTATGGATAGTGAGGTTACCAGGTCTCAGGGGGCTGACTTGAAGTCTCAGGGAATTATTATGGTTTGTGAAGTAGAGATCTAAATCTCCTGACAAGTGATGCTAGAAGAGGAAAAAGTTCTGATTTTTGTGTGTGAGGTGGATAAAACAACAAGAACAACAACCATCAATTTCTTACCCAGCTCTAGTGGCATCACTAGGGGTGTGCCGGGTGTGTAGATGGCACCGGGTGATACCCGAAGGGAGAGTGACACCACTGCTTCCCAAACATCTCCTTTGGGGCAGAAATGGGCTGTGGCATTTTTCTGTGTCCCATTAAAATGCTGAAGAGATGGTATGAGTGGGGTGAGGCTCAGTGGGAGGAGAAAGGAGAGGCCACTGGTTTTTAAAATAAATAATAATTTAAGTTTGAGCATTGGACTATGACTCTGGAGACCAAGATTCGATGGCCTGACCATGGACACCCACTGGGCGACTTTGGGCAAGCCACATACTCTTAACCTCAGAAAACTCCCTGATAGGTTCATTTTAGGGTTGCAATAAGCTGGGAATGACTTGGAAGTCACACAGCAGCAGCAACAACAAGAACAATGTACTGCATATATAAATATGTATAAACATAAGTTAATATAACTCTGATGAATTATGATGTGGGTGAAGAAACCCTGAAAAAGAGGCCATTCCTACTAGTTACGTTCGGAAAGAGAGGGAAAGCAGGAGAGGTGAGGAAATGCAATTGCCAGGATTAAGGATTAGGTCCCTTTCACTGTGAATAAGGTAGTAGGATTTTCATTTACATTTTAAGGAGGTGACCAAAGGATAAATTCCTTATAATAAAGTTTTTATTACACATTTTCCACCTATTTTGTATCTCTTATTTAAGGCTTTAAGTTAAGACTTGCCTCCTAGGCTACTATATTAGTGAGCAGCAAATACAGAACAGTTTTACAATATATGGAACTTTTTGGACGTTGGATATGGATTCAATACAATATATTGAGGCAGGCCTTCCCTGATTAGTTTCCCAGCCTCAGGAGTCCTTTTATCCCTCCTATATTTGGTTTAAATGCTTCTCCGCCTATTATTGTTTGTTAGATTATGGTTTATTTTAATTATGTGTTTGTATCATTGTTTTAATGTAAAAATTGTTTAATTCCTTTTTAAGGGGTGGGGGGACTGTGGGATTTGGATAGTATTTTAACATTGTATGATGTTTTAAAATTGTTGTGAGCCACCTCGAATGCGTGACAGATGGGCGGGATATAAATAAAATTTATTATTATTATTATTATTATATAAATTGTTGTGGGTTTTTTTTGGGGAAAAATTTATGTGTGCCCTCATAAAACCCAGAAAGAGGTACATTGGCACATTTAGTTTTACACAAGCCTGTGCCCAATTTTGTGTTCTTATTTTCTTGTGTGTTTCAAATGGTCTCCATAATGGCCGACTAGCGAGTAACTAAATTTTGATTTTTCGATTTTTGCTTAGAAGTTTAAAATGTATGATTATTCATTTTCATTTATTAGTGACAGTTGTACATTGTCTTTCCCTCAGGGTACTCAAGGTAATTAATTGAATTTGTCAACATATAACAAGGCAATGATAATTATTTTTTAGTGTTTTTAAAACGCTTTAAGATATATATATTTATCTGTCCTGAGAGAAGAAAGATGAGATGCAAGCATGTTTTGAAAACTTTATCATATCAGATTTTCTAGAAGCCATATGGGGTTTGCTATTTTTCTTCCAGCATGACAATTTGTATTGTTTTATATGATGCTTTTTTAATTCAATATTTGAATTGATTTACAGTGTTGCATAGCATCGTGTGATAGTCAATGTGACATAGTGGTTTGAATTTGGACTATGATTCTGGAGACCAGGATTCAAATCTGGCACAACCATGGAAACCCACTGGGTGACCTTGAGCAAGTCACACTCTCTCGGCCTCAGAGGACGGCAATGGCAACCCCCCTCTGAAGAAACCTGCCAAGACAACTTTGTGATTGGGCTTTTGCTTTGCATTGCCTTCCCCTGAGGCTGAAAGTATGTGACTTGTCTAAGGTGGGTTTCATGGCCGAGCTGGGAATTGAACTCTGATCTCCAAAGTCGCAGTCCAACACTCAAAGCACCAGACCATGTTGGCTCCCCTGCAGAGTTATAGCAAACCCCATATTTATTTTTAGTAAGGCAAGGAGAAAATTACAACGAAAACAGACAACCATAATAAAAGAAAACATTAAACAAATCTTGCAATTTAAACTCAACTTTGCAGTAATTGAAGTAATCTGACAATGAAGAGAGAAAGTGTGAAAAGAAGAGAGAAAATGGGGACATCTTAAAAGCAGCTGGAAATGCGACAACAGTGAATTAATTGGGACTGTCCTTGGCCACTCCAGGACATTCAGAGGGTATGAAAGTGCTAACTGTTGATAAGTCTAATTTCAAGACCTAAACTCCTTTTGAACAGAAGGCTGTAAATTAGGGCACATGGCCATTCCACTTTGAAAACAAATTGTTTAATACAGCAGTGATTCCAAACTCAGATCCCGTAGTGTCCACACATACCTCCCAAGAGGCTTCTGGTAGTGAAAATGGCATTGCATTAGGAGTTTGAACAGTTTGCTCAGTATATCTGCACATGAATAAAATACTAATTCTGAAGAAGAGCATGCATTTTTCTTTTCTGATGATGCACGCCATATCACAGCAGGTACCACCTGAAGCCAGTCGTCCCTTCCTATGTGGGAGAGATTATGGTGCCAACCAGCTTTTGAGATGTCTCTTACCAGCTGTGAGACTTGTGAGTAGTTTTATTAAAAATAATGAACATTTCAATAAATAAATAAATAAATCTGCCTCCTGATTAATTGAGGACACATTTTAAATCATGTTAATTGTTTCATCTAATTTTCCAAATAATGGTGCCCAAATGATTATTAAACCATAAGAATGATTATGCTTTGGAAATTTTAGAAAGGATATCTTTGTCTATAGCCAAGTTGTAGTACATTATTTACACACACACAGAGAGAGACACAACTCTCCCATCCTATTCTTTTACCTATGTTACTTCAGGTGGCAGTCATGTTTCTATAGAGCCTGGCACTTCACAAAAATGTTTTGCAGTTTAGGTCATTGTGTTCCACAAATAAATGGTTGGCGGTTACCATAGGGATAAAAAGGACTTAAGAGTCTTTGTGAGCAGTACCATATCAAAAGCAAAAACAAAAACAGCCCTTTGTTTTGGCATATGTCTACAGTGGAGTAGACACAGTGGATTGTAGTGCTTAATTTCAGGAATAATAGAGGGGTCAAGGACCAGCTTAGTCCCTTCTTCTTCCATATTGTGTTGAGTGGACAATGACAATCCACCAGCTGCCACAGCGATGAAAATATATTTTTACAAATTTAAAACATTGCTGTGAAATACGTATGGCACCACCATCATGCTATTCCTAAACACGTCTCCTCTTATTTTAATTTTGGTTATCTCCACCTTTCTTGTAAGGCACCTTTGATAGCTTTTTGTGGTGACAGGTTCTCATTACTCATGCAGAATGGGTCACACATCACAACATTGTTAGGGCAATAAAATAATACCATTCTTAGTTCCTGCCACTATTTACAGAATGTGAGCTTTTGAGTTACACAGAACATTGTCTCATCTTGGCTGTTCAAAATCATATTTTTAAAATGTTGGGATGTTCCAAGGTCAGGGTATAGGGTTGAGTTTGTTTCAGCCACAAATATTAATGCAAGGAAAGTGAACTACATCCAAGGGTGCTGAAGGAACTTGCAGATGTTTATAGAGCCTCTGTCTTTGAAAATCCTTGGCAAACAGGTAAGATTCCAGGAGTATTGAGGTGGGACAATGATTTTCCCATTTTCAAAAAGAGGAAAATGGGAAGTGGACAGCAAGTGATATTTGATGTTGGTGCCAAGAGTGGTTTTGCAATAAATAATCAAACAGTCTTTGAGTGCTTAGAAAATAACAGGTAGGCTGTTAAGACCCAGCATGGGTTCGAAAAACATACTAGGCTAATGGTATTTCTCTCTTTCAACTTTCTCTCTTTCTCTTTCTCTTTTTAAAAAGTTACAAGCTTGTAGATCTAAGGAAAGTATCTTGATTTTAGGAAGATCTTCTGCAAGGTTCACCATGATATTATTTTGGATAAACTGGTAAAATGTGGGCTAAACCAGAGCTACTCAATGTAGATTAGTTCTGGTCCATTAATCATTCACTGCTGATCCATGGTCCACTCACAAACACACAAACTTGTAGCTGATGAGCATAATGTGCCCCTGGTTCCTGGCATGTTAGGAAAGAAAAATGCCAGTTGTCTTTGTAAGATAAGCTTGAAAATGCTACTACAATGGGCCCTTATTATCCGCTGGGGTTTGATTCCAGGAACCTTGGTTAATAACCAAATGTGTGGATACTCAAGTTTCATTAACTACAATCACATAGTGAAATGGTGTCTCTTATATAAAAATGGCAAAATCAACATTTGTTTTCTGGAATTTATACTTTTTTATTATTTTCAAGCTGTGGATGCTTGAATCCATGGATAAAGAACCCTTGGATACAGAGGACTATCTGTATTAGGAAGATCTGTACCTTGTTAATAAACCATAGCCAAAATGTGCTGAAAACCAATGATTCCTTGTCATCCTGGAGAAAGGTCATAAGTGGGGTGCTGCCTTAGTCCCAAAGTTTTTCATTTTATAAATGACCTGAATACAAGGGTAGAGGGGTATGTTCATTAAATTTACAGGTGAAACTAAACTGGAACAAGTAACTAATACTTCAGAAGATAAAATTAGGATTCAAGATGACCTACAAGAGAGTGGAGTCTAAACAAAACAATTTCAACACGGACAAATGCAAAGATCTAAATTTAGGCAGGAAATATCATATTTACATATATAGGATAGGTTCCAGGGCAGAAACACATGTGAACAGGATCTGGGGTTTTAGTAGATCACACAGTTAGCATGAGTAATGGAGTCATGGAGTAGCAAAATAAGCAATTAAGAGTAATGGAGTAGCAAAACAAGCAATGAAATTCTAGGCTGCATTCTGTTGATGCAACAGAACTAAAGTGCCCATATCATGTGACCACTCTATTTTGCTTTGGTCACATTTCATCTGTGACCAAATACTAAATGCAGTTCTGAAGACCAGATACCAACAAACTGGAATGGGTCTGGAGGAGAGTGACTAGGGGCTTGCATTTAGTGGTCAGAATACTCTGGTCTACCATTGGAGTATTCAGGCCACGAATTTACCCATTACTTGTGCTCTCTCCACAGTGATAGTGATGGCTGCCTTCCCACATAATCCCTGTTTGTTGTTAGGTGCCACCGCTGAGGTCACAACAAGGATCCAGCTATGTTATTGATACTGTGTAATTCATTTTGACCTCAGAGTGACTTGCACCCACAGCGCCAGTCCCAAGTAGGTCACATGGACCATGTGGGAAGGCAGCTGCCCATCATCACTATGGAGAGAGCTGAAAACCTGGAGTAAAAGGTAATTTGGTTTAAGAGGAAGGAAAGGCCAAATCAAGTGTGGATGTCATGAAGACAGTCTACAAGGAATATCTGAAAGAGTTGGGTATGTTTGTTGGGTGAATAGAAGTTAGACAGGAAATCATCTTCAAATATATTTTTGCAACCTTTTCTACAGCCGCTCCCAGATTATGGAATGGCCTGCCAGATGAGGTCCATCACATTACCACCTTAAACAGCTTAAAAAAAAAAGCTGTTAAGATGGATCTCTTCCGGCAGGCCTTTCCTGAATAGATAACTGGCCACCAAATAACTTGAACCTGTTATTCCCTGATTTCTGTGACAGCCATCGTTGATTTGTTATTATCTTAAGGTATGTTTTAATCTGTATACTGTTTAATTGTATTTTAGGGGGGTAGGTTATTGGGATAAGGGATTGTGTATTTTATTGTGTAAGCCACCCTGGTTGTGTTGCACAGAGAAGTGAGATATAAATAAATTTCACTATCATTATTATTATATGAAAGACTGTCATGTGGAAGACGGACAAGCTTGTTTTCTGCTTCTCTAGAGGGTAGAGCCTAAACCAATGGATTAAAATTACACGAAATGAGATTTCTGATTAAACATTAGGACTGTAAGTGCTGCTTGAGAGTAGATGGTAGTGGACACTTCATCACTGGGGAATTTTAGATGGAGGTTGGATAGCCATGTCTTAGGGATGCTTTAGCAATGGGATTTCTGCATCAAGATTTGCTCAGGATTTACTGGACAATATTACAGTCAGCCCTCTGTTTCCATGGTTTCCTTATGCACAGATTCAATCATACATGGTTTAAAATATTTTTTTCAAAACATAAATTCCAAAAGCAAACCTTACTTTTACCATTTTATATAAAGGACACCATTATACTACAGCGTTGTATTTAATGGGACTTGAGCATCCACAGTTTTTGTTATTCATGCTGTGTGCTTATGTCCTGGAACCAAACCACAGCAGATAACAAGGGCCCAACTCCAAGCAGTCTTGGATGAAACCGATTATCTTGATCCATTT
>CM034708.1:209089595-209139417 GCA_020142125.1 Phrynosoma platyrhinos
AGGCTGTCTCAGACCTCCCAGAGGGCCTTTTCTGCGACCGGTCTTAGACTGTGGAATGTCCTGCCGGACGAGATCCGTCTTATTACTACTCTTGCTTTTAAAAAAGCAGTAAAGACAGATCTCTTCCGGCAGGCCTTCCCGGAGTAACTCTCCGGCTTGAGGGGAGATGGTTCTTCCTGTCCCTTCCCTGTGGTTCGCTTCAGTGTTGTTTGTTATTGTTTTGCTATGTTTTATTATATTGTATTATGTTTTACTTTTCAATAGTTTAATCCTGTTTTAAGGGGTGGGAAGGTTGGATATGGGATAAGGAATGTTTTTAAATTTGTATGTTTTAAAATGCTGTAACCTGTCCCGATTGCTGAGCAGAGGGGCGGGCTATAAATAAAAAATTATTATTATATTATTACTGTACATTTAGTGTCCCTTCAAGCTCAGTGATTCTTGTGACTCCAAGTTGGGTTACAGCAGTGCTTAGGATAGATCTTCTTTGGCTGCACAGTACCCTGCTGAGACCATGCAGTGAATGAAGGTTATACATTTGGATTACAGCTGCAACTTGGATGAATCAATTAATTGTTTGATTTGTAATCAGTTAACCGATTGCATTAGATGGGCATAAAACATGCATAATTCAAAAGTATCAAAGGAAAACAAATATCCTTTCCTTGGTTTTAGATGTATATGGTATGGCAAGTGCCAATTTAGAAGAAGCACTTTGCCTTCCCTTGGGCAAGAGTGAAAGGATGAATTTCTCTTCTAAAATGGCATCTGTCATAGTTCATTTTTATAATTACTTACATTACAAATATTTTACTTGTTTAAAGTGTTGCCCAAATAATCCCAGCTGTCAGTTTAGTTAGTTTTGTGAATAATTAACTAAAGGCTGCAACCTTCATTTGGAAAAACAAAACAATAGGTGATTTTAGCTACATTTATTAGGTTATCCTGCACATCCCTACAAATACAGTGGACCTTTGGTACCTGCTGGTTTTTGATTCCAGGATCCACCGTGGATAGCAAAATCTGTAGATGCTGAAGTCCTATTAAATTAAGCAAAGTTTAATTTTGCCATTTTATACAGTGGCATAGTAAAATGGTGTCTCTTGTATAAAATGACAAAATTAAGCTTTGCTTTTGGTGTTTTTATATATAAATTGGGCTCTTCTTGCTTGCCAACTGTGGATTTGAGCTTCTGAAGATGGCAAGCCCTGTTGTTTTTAATGGAGGTTTTTAACAGATGGCCATGTCAGCGACCATGTGCACATCATGCTACCATAGAAAACAATGGGATTTGAGGTCCTGTGTTTTTGTTATCAGTGTGGGGGTCCACAATGGATCCCCTGTGGATATGAAGGGGCAACTGTATTTTGAATATTTTCAAACTATGTATGGTTAAATCCTTGGATATGGAATCAGATGATACAGAGGGCTGACTGTATTTAAAAGGAATTCAGGCCTGGAAGAAAAAATTACAGTATGTTCAAGTATCCATGTGACTTGCTTTTTAGCTATGACTTGATAAGTTTTAAAATAGTTTTTTTTTAGTTTTTTGAATCTATATGTGATGTGTAAAACAATCATCAGTGGCCAAGTGTTGATTTTTATGCATAGGCAATGTTAAAGATAGTACCTGTAAGGAAGGAGTACCTTCAAGGAAGGCCCAATGAGGCAGGCAGCTGGGTTGATCCACATCCACAAAAAACTGGTTCTAGAGGTTTTCATCAGGAGCAGATGAAGGTTCTTAATAGCCCATTGCAAGCCAAACCATTCCTAAATTCCTTGTGTATTAGCAGTGGTAGCTCATAATACAATCAGCCCTCCACATTTGTGGCTTTGACTTTTACGGATTTGATTATTTGTGGGTTTGATTAATACGCCCTCTTTAGGAATCTTAGATCCTCCAGATGTTGACCATAGAGTTGTGCTGGAGAATCTAGAGATTCCTAGAGAAAACACTTCTCTAGGCATTTGCAGGTCCTCTGGCATGATTCTCTGATCAAATTCTGGCAGATGTTGACCATAGAGTGGCATTGGAGGACTTGGAGATTCCTAGAGAGGTGTTGTCTTAGGTAAAAAGAATAGTGTTTTTCTACATTCACAGGGTTCCTTCACTCCTAACCCCAGCAAATGTACTATGCTGGTGCTGAGAAAATCCACTGCCCCAGCCAGATGGGAGTGGAGAAGGATAATCAAAAGGGCTCAGACCAAAGGTTCTTCTCAGGTAATGCATTTTTTAAAAAAGCCAATCAGTTTTCGGAGTACATTATTGTATCTCCTAGGTTGTGTCAGTGTGAAAAATCTCAAGGAAAGCAGGTAGATAGGGAAGGAGAAGCACCTGCGCCTTCTCTTTCTCTCACCACCACACTATTGGATGTAACTTTTGTTGAGATGATCAGTGAAAGACAAGCAAATCTCAGCTAGGCACGCTGATTCATGTGACTGTAGGCTTGTGCTGGGTGCTTGAAATGGGCATATACACTTCAGAATTCTGGGAACTAGGGATCCAAGTGTTATCACCCTAAAATGACAGATTTCTGGTCTTTCTTTCTTTTTTGTTAGAAGCCACTGCAGTTAAACTGCTGCAATTATAACATCTTAGCATCTTCTATTCAGGTATAGCCACTGCCACACACAAGATTAAACTATTTGTGTATGCACACATGTACAGAAAGTTTAAGGGGAATGTTCATTATGTAAATCAACTAAAATTACTAGATGGTGGTTGTTGTTTTTTTTAAAACCACCAAATCCTAATAAAATGAAAATCTCAGAGGATGTTTTCAGAAGCTACAAGAAAAACAACATTCACACATCAGCCATGATACTTATTTGTGATCATAGCAAACTGAGAGCAAGAGTAAACACAGTTGAAATGACAGGAGTTTCTAGCAGACAATGGATAGTTATGAAACAACTCAGTAAGGCACCCTGGAGAAACAATTGCTAGTCACTAGACTCAAAAAGTAGAAGTTTCTTCATACTTATTTGATCCATTAACCATTTTAAATGACAAATGCCAGTATCCTTTAGTGGCACATGACTCATGTAATGGTTGGTTATGTGAGTGGTGTCACTTTTTCCAGTGCTTGCCCAGGGAAGTGAAGTAGGCAGAAGTAGGAATTGGACGAAAATATTTTTGTCTCTAACAACCCTATTTTTGAATGCCTGGCTTTGGGAATGTCTGTGGGAATGTTGGGAGTATGGAAACCATGGGAATAGGTGATTGTCCAAAGCCATCCCTTCTGTTGTGGTTGGGCTCCATGCCCTCTGCCCCCAACCCTGTAAACCAAGGATTCAAGAAAGAGGTGACTCAAGGCCTTCTTCCTGCCATTTCCTTCCCTTTCCTCACTGCCATTGCCATCTTTTTCCTCTTGTCTTTCCCTCCTCCATCAACATAACCATACTAGCAAAGGCACAGGATCTCAGGCACATTAAGTATAGGAAACCCTAGACATTAAACACATTGTGTGTTCCAGGCATATCCCTTGTCAGAATCCTTTGTAACATTGCTATGGATGCCAGAGTATGATCTTTGCATTGTGTGATGGCAATCAAAATGCCCGTTGTAACAGGGTTGAACTGAAAGTCATACCCTGTGTCTCCCATGGTGTTGCATATCAGGCTGGGATACAACTCTTGTCTTGGTGACATGTTGTGCCTTGGAAACCACTGCAATATCATAGGGTAGCCTGAGGCTCAAATCTCCAATTGTGAAATGCAGGGACATTTTGAGATATTAAATTGCTGTGCTTTTAAGACAGGTCTTGCATGATGGCTGAAGGGGATGGTGGTGCAGTAGGAAACAAAAACCTCAGATGGCCCTAAAGAGGGTATCACTGACTGAGGTACCAGATTAAAAACAATAAATCATTCTGTATAGATTTACACTGCACACGTTTACTGAAGAAGAAAAAATCAGCAGAAAAGCAAGTGAAAGGCCCCGTTGTGAGCTGATGACTTACTAAATGAGTGAAAGAGCAAGTAAGCATAGGTATTTGCTGAACTGTAGAAACTAATTAAATGGGTGCAAATCACTTCTTGTGTACGCTTTTATCTCTTTGACAGATCCAGTCTATGGAATATTCCACCTGAGGGTGAAGAGAAGTAATCGGGATAGCTTTATCAAGAACAGCATTTAAAAGCCTAATTGGCCAATTCCCTTGGCAAAATAATCTCTGATTTCTTTTCTTTTCTTTTTTCAACTTCAATACACCTGTTTTGATTTAATGCACTGCTCCAGCTAGGAAGCATCTGTGAACGGAAGTAGTCATTTACCTGAGTGCCCTGAGCTGGAATTTGGTTCAGACAACAAAAAACATCTGTTGCAAATACCTGGATCTTGTTTCAGTAGTCAGTGTAAACATGTCGTATGAGATGATCCCATTACCTTTGGCCAACACAGAAATGATTTTTTGGTGGGGGGGTGTGTTCATGAAAGGGGAAAGATGAATGTTCATGCCGAACTTCTTATTTAAGGACCCTGCCCATGGAAGAAATTATGGCCATTTTTGGTATCTAATTCCAATAAAAGACACATGGTTGGCACCTTGTCTTCTGAGCATATATGTGCTCTTTCAAAGAAGCAGGACAGGGCTTAGCTGATAATGCTAAGTATTTTCCTGGAGGCATGAGCAGGTGGGTGTATCCCTATCTGTTAGATTAGATTAGCATTAATAGATTAATTCCAAAGAAAATCAGTCTAATGTCTAGCTTCTATTCAATTTCAGGAATATGCAGTGTGTTTCCCAGAGCTTTTGATTGAACCACAGAGTCCTACCAGTGCCAGAAACCTGGAGCATTTATTCATCTCTAATGGAAACTTCTCTTGTGTTATTCTTCTCATTATTATGATCTGCTTGTTGCTGGAATTCTGTAGTGATCTTTGGACCTCAGCACTAAAATATTCTGCTGTACCCACTTTCTGTAGAGAGTGTTAGACAGCCATGATTATATTTGTACTTACTTTGCATGTTTATCATAAACTTTCTTGACCCCCCCTTTTTTTTTCATGAAGGATGAAAGATTTGGCTGAGGAGAAATGAAGTCTGTTGAACATGTCCATAAAGGTTTGTAATCAGAAATCAGTGTCATATGTGAGATTGGATATGGGTCTTCAGTGAAGATTCATTTTGTTTAACCTCTGCCACAACATTTTTGAGAACCAGCATGGTATAATGGTTTGCTTATTGGACTACGGCTCTGGGAGACCAGGGTTCAAATCCCCATTCAGTCATGTGTGAGTTTGGGCAAGTCACACTCTTACAGCCTTGGAAGAAGGCAATGGTAAGCCCCTCTGAACGAATCTTGCCAAGGAAATCCTGTGATAGGTTTGCCTTAGTATCACCTCAAGTTTGAAGTCTAACACCACTTTTAAAACTGAAATTGCAATTTTTAAAACATGGCTACATATTGCTTGAAAACTGGGATGTGAGTCCAAAGTTTGAAGTGTGGTTTTAAACTATATTTAAGGCAGTTTCACTGTCAGAGTTTGTCTCAGCAAGCTACATCTTGATTTCACTGGACATTTGGGGTCTTTGCCAGGATTAGGCCAGCAAACCATATTTAGTTCTAATCATGATTTGCAAGGTATAGCCCACCCACTTATATACATGATGCACACAAAGAAACTGGTCATCCCTGATCGAGATGATCCAAAAGTATCTCTTAAATAAGAAGGGGGAAACTGATCTAGATAAACCTTCAGTCATTCTCCATTTTCCATGTTTGTTTTTCCTGTCTATTTCAACTTCTGTTTGATCGAAATTTCTCTGTAATAAATGCTGTACCAAAGCATTTGCCCCAGAGTATTTACCTTTGCAGCATGTTCTTTTTTTGTGAGGCTACCACTACATGGTATATTCATAAAGTATGTATAACTGCAGTAGCAAATATAATGATGGGGGAAATGACTCTAGCAGATTAAGACTGATGTTTAGGACAGTGAATACCACTGCTAAGTGTATTGCAGCTATCCTATGATGAAAGTGTAGTGTATCTGGACATTTTCATTAGAGCTCAAGGTTGGAAAGAGAGGAATCTTTAATGTTATGTTCTCAGGAAATTTAAGATGTCATTCCCCTTAATTCATTCATCAAAGTTTTAAAAAACCTTTGAGCCAGGAGGATGATTGGACAACAGAAATCAATTCAAAAGGTTCTGAACAGCATATCATCACAATAGTTTTTGTCATCACTGATTATATACTTTCTCACTTTTTTTCTGCAGATAGATGGCAGTTGACATGTGTGCATACTATTAAATCTTTCTCGAAAGGAGCTACAATCTGTCAAGCTGTGTTAACAATGAAAGGTAGGCATTTTCTATGTATATGCTATAGTGACACACAAACAAAGGTTCAGACACATAATAAGTTTATTATGGTATATGGCAAACATCAGACACTTTAAACTCTTCTCTGGTGTCCAAAATGGCTTCATATTTAGTAAGAAAAATAATCTTTCTCCTTAATATAGCCTTTACATTGTAAAAGGAACATGTTTGATAACAATCTTGGCTTTCAGGACATTTTTGCTCTGTCAATACCCACCTCCCATCTTCCCTATAAATCCATTTTTTTCCAAGTTCCATGAATAGATTAAAATACCATACAAAAAAATCATTTGGCATGGAGGAATTTAAGACTTTGTATTCCCTTTTCAGTTTAACAAAAATAAAACCCAGACCCTAGAAACTCTTTCCTTTTAATCCCTCAGAAATGTTTTACAGACAAAAAAGCATCCTTTCAGTAGCTTTACTTAAGAAATCACTTACTGAATAGATATAAGACACATCCGATACTGTGTTCCTGATAGCAAGTGCATAGATTTTGTTAAGATTTTTGTTCCCCACTTTGAGAGCATGTTTCATGGTCAAAAGAAGGGAGACTTCCCAGTGATTGTGCTAGAGCATTTGAGAAAAAAGTGAAGCGTGAAAGAGAGAAAGATTTGGAGAGACAGCAAGAGAGAGAGAGAAAAGAAAGAAAAGGAGATAGGGGAAGGAAGAGAGAGGAAGAAAGGGGGGTAAGAAAAAAGGAGAAAAAGAAACAAACAGGACACAGTAAAGTTGTGAAATTACAACAGAGAATGAAGAACAAAAACAGCCAAACCAGCAGTACAGTCGATTCCTGATAAGTGAATAACCTGATTGTATCTTCACAATACTTTATTCACTTATCAGGAATGAAACACAGTACACTGTTTCCCCCCATAGCCTGATACCTAAGGAACACCAAATTGGAATATGTTGCACTCACTCCAACAATATATTCAGCAATCTTTTGGACTTGAACATAAAGCTCCTATGATAAGATAAAGATTAGTGTTGTAGTCCTTTGCTATTAACATCACAAATGGGTTGCTACTGACATAGGTTCAATTATGAATTACTCCCTATGTGCAAAATAACCACACAGAAATCTTAAAACTAGAAGGGTTGTCTTTACAAAAGCACTTGTATCTTTACTGTTAAACAGAGTGGCTCATCTTTCTTGAAATCTCTTGTAACTCCTTAGCTTTCCTCAACTAATTCATTCATATATCGTTTATATATATTTTTTCTGCATGGTCTTTAGTTTATATCGATATCCTGGCTGTCTCCATGAGCCTCAAAAAACCTATGAGAAATTTCCCTCTGGAAAATGAATTTATTCTTTTCTTGCAGAGGAACAATTTTGAGATACTAGCACCTAAATTTGGAAGGTATGTAAATTGGCCCCTACTGGATTGTTGTGAGTGGCTAGTAGTAAATGGAAACTATGTAATGGTCAAAATACAAAAGGTACCACCCCAGAATGGCTCATCAGCATGAATTTCAGGGTGTTCAGTGTCAATGTGCACATTAACACAGTGGCAATAAAAGCAGGAATGCAAGTAACCTATAAATAGCCTTATGGTTACACAAGGGATTACATATGAGAGTGTTGGAAGCTCCTGAAGCTGCAGTTTATTAATCTAGGTTGGCATACATGTTGCAAAAGAGTGGTGGAGCTTTACAAAAGTGATGTTTTCCTTGTAAGGAAAATGTGAGGATGTAAAGGTGAATGCATGGGGGGGGGGGTTGATGGGTGCGATGGGAGTGCTGAACACTTCTGCTGCTACTCCTTACAAATCTGCCCTCAAGACATTTAAAATGCCATTTCCCCTCCAACTGAGCTCCAAAGCTGATCATTTAAGTCTGTCTAGGGGTAAAACTGTCCCATGGGTTATTTTCAAGGGAGAACTCATGTTGATTCTCCTTTGTTGTCTTAGCAAATGTGGGTTTTGGAATATGCATTTGGTGAGATGTGTTCTTCCACCCTCTTCCTTTTGACAAGGCTTGCATCACTTGTAACCCTCTAAGCAGAATGCAGCCCAACTTCATGTTGGCTGGCTCAACAAGAGAAGGTCAATAAAAACCACCCACTCTTTGATTGTCAACAGTGGCACAGTGCCCTATTTTTTCAACCTGCCAAGGACATCTTATGAAAACAGGCCAGTTGCCAGCTATCTGACAGGCCACAAAGACATAGCTGGCAGACTGCATGTAGGTTGTTGATGCACATGTTGTGCAGGTCTGCTTTAAACAGGGCATGTATTTGAGCATCTTCTTTACTTTGAGACGTGAAAACTAACTCTCAGTCAAGCACGCTCGATTACATCTCTAACTCCTTCAACATCTCCATGTTTCTTAAGGAAAGTAGGAACTCCTCTCATTAGAGATAAACCACACTGTTTTGTTTTGTTTACACAATCACTTCTCCTGGGATAATAGCAAGGCACTTTTCCCCCTTAAAAATGATATTTTGAATGTCCTTTGGCAAGAAATGTAGATTAGAAAAGCCTGAAATAAATAATAATTGGAATTCTATAGGGTTGGTGACCCCTCAGTTCATCTCAAACTTTGCTTTTCTATTCGAATGCACAGGTAAGATTTTGTTATGACCTCAGCAACTGTTTTACCAGGATAACTCAATTTGTAAACTGGCCCATGCAGTTTATTTATGATTCATATATCACAAATGTAATATGCAGCTGAGAAACAGTTAATGTCTTGGCCACAGCCACTGAGTAGTTATGGTGGGATTTGGACCCATATATCCATATGTGTCTGCCACTCTGTTCATGGAATGATATTGCTCCCAATCATTCTATTCTGGGTTTTAGATTGAAAAAGTGTAACAAGTAGACTTTCCTTTAAAACAAATCTCTTGCACTTTTTTTTACACTGTCATAAAACGATTGTCAGCACTTGTCACAATTAAGGCTCAGGTAATCCTCCTGGGAAGAGGATCTCTTTCTCAGCTTTTCTTTTTGTTTTGTTGCAAGAGGGTCTACATTTTTATGACATAGCAGGCACATGGTTGCATCATGGGAGGCCTTCCAATGATGCAGCTGTACAGATGAGGTAACTGGAAAACATAACCAGGGAGTGGGATTGTGGGAAGCGGGCACCAATGAAGCCACATAAAAGGCATCAAGAACAGGTCCAGCGTAGGACAGCAGTTCCCTCAGCAATTTGCGCCATCTTTGAAACCCGCAGACAGAAGCTTGTGAAACAAGCTCTGTAAACGGAGGAGAGAAGCAAAACCAAGTCCCATGTGGACTGTCAGAAAACAATTGCCAGAACAATGAGAAGAGAACATCCAGGGCAACAATGCTTTTGTACTGAGGAAGCTGCCATTTTAGACAGCGTGTGTGGTTAGCCCACACGAGTCAAAGCCAGAGCACTGACTAGGGAAAAAAAAGGAACACGAAGAAAAATCGGTGGACTCCATCTCATAAGAGCACTTTTAAGTGGGCTTCAATTCCTGAGTTTGGAACACAAGGGATGGATGTATGGCTTGAGTCCCAGAGAGTATGGGGGCGGAACTTCCTCTTTCTGTATAGTCCCTCCCCCTCCTGATAAGATTTAAAAATTTGATGTCTCATATCAACAGTAACAAGATAAATCCCACCAAAGTCAACGGTTGATGAAGGGAGAATAGAATTTGTAAAAAATACTGAGTAGAATTTAAAAAAGAAAAGAAAACCAGGGTGACATGCCTGTTCATAATTTAGTTTTTTAGTAGTGCATTTTCTCTGATAAAAGAAAGAGTATCACCCTCACCCAAGGGAACTAAATAATGAAGTAGTCACTTTTCTCCTTAGAGATGTGCGTTCTTTTATTACCCATCGCTGAAATATTTCTGCCTTGTGTGCTAAGATCAAAACAGTCCAGTTCAGCACCTGTGGTGTTGCTGTTTTTACCTTAAAACATACACACACCTTACACTAGTATTAATAATTTAAAGCTCTCCCTGAGCTCACATAGCTCTGTATTAGTCTATAACAAGTTTGTTCACCCAGTGGGTTTGGGCTCAGCTCCTCCGCCTGGAGTTAAAGCTTTATTATTTCTGAGAACTGGTGAACTAGCTCCATATGTTGCCAAAGCACTAAGTAGTTCTGAAGAAATAGCAACCCTTTCCTATCTCTGTTCTCATCAAATGACTTAAAACGCTCCTGCAAAGCAGATGCATATAACTTTTTGGTCACTAATCAGAGAAAATCTTTGTCATTTTTAAAAACTCTGTGTGTGTGTGTGTGTGTGTGTGTGTGTGTGTGTGTATTCATGTGTGCAATATTTTTTAAAAAAGGCATTTCCAATATGACTGCAAGCTAGCAATTAAAATGTCCACTTGCTTCTATCATCAAAATTTTCAAAGGCAGCTGGCATGGGGAGGGCAAGAAAGGGGGAGGTAAAATAGACCAAGGGTATCTACAAATCTGCATTCATTCTCCAATCAGAGGTTCACTTAGTTGGAATCGACTGTATCTTTGTACACAACAAATAGAAAAAAAAAATCAACAGGGACGTGAAACAGTGAGGTGTGCAGATGTATTACCAACACGGAATGACCACCAACATTACAACACACAGAGAGAAAGAGAGACAAGTATTAGGAAAATGGTTTAATATTGGAGACAGAAGCAAAAAACTGCATCACACAATAACATACGTTACAAAAATAAGTTTGACTGTTTCAACTACACGGTTATGTTCACAATGAAGACAGAAGAATCAGAAAAAACTTTTTGATCTAAACAGCAAAAAAGCAAACCCCTATTTTTAACTAATACATTTATCCACATAAAGTGACTGTGTACTCCTAAATTCTAATTAATTTTTATATTGTGTAACTTCACAATACAGAATAAAAAGTGAAACTTACCGCTTGTTTTAAAGACAAAATTCTAAACACTAAATATAAGCAAAGGGAAATAATTAAACCAAGCCAAAGTTTGTTTGTTTTTTAAAATTTTCTAAACAAAACCAACTTTCTTTCTATCAACTGGAAATCAAACTTGAAAATCAGCCATGATCTGGGGGCCCACAAGAGTAAGCCACAATTTTTCCCCATTTTTTAAAATCTCCAGTATAAAAAATTCCACTGGTACAAAATGCATAAGTACAATCAAGTTTTAGAAATAGGAAAGCCTGTGGGTTTCTTTTTTGTTTTGTTTTTGGCTCAAATTCCATCAAACAGCAAAATCCAAATGCATCAACAAAACAGAAACAATACTCAAATGGTCTTACAGTTTCCACTACATTGCAGTAACTTTGGCTTTTCTCTGACAAAACTTTAAAAAGATACAAAA
The DNA here is from genome assembly GCA_020142125.1 of Phrynosoma platyrhinos. NCBI lineage: Eukaryota > Metazoa > Chordata > Lepidosauria > Squamata > Phrynosomatidae > Phrynosoma > Phrynosoma platyrhinos. The sequence continues at coordinate 209,101,208 of CM034708.1, forward strand.
ACCTAGGGCATTGTCCTTTTACCCCACAGGTGCAATATCCATATGTGGAAAATTCACATGGTGTTCAAGGGAACCCGATTTCTCCTCTCACCTATAAAGTGACATGATGTTTGTGCCTAAATACGCCTCCCATATTCTATTCTAGCCTTTCTCTTACCTTGATATAAGTTACTTGCGTTTGAATAACTTCCACTGGGCCAAAATGGAGGCCTAGAGTGGCATATGAGAGACGAATAGGTGTAGGCAGGGAAATCAAGCTTTATTGAGTCAATGGAAATCCATTATCCATATGGACTTTGCACTTGCAGTGTGAGAGGATCATGTCTTATGTTTTTGACATTCTCAACTAAAAGAATTATTATTAATCTACAAACAACAATTTCTCACAGCACAATACCCCACTCCCACCCCTGCCCAGGTACACAGGATTATTTTTGTGGTTGTTATGACATCATTCAGAAAGATAATGAAACTACAGGGTTGTTGTTGTTGGTTTTAAAAGAAAAACTCTTTTTGTTAATTAGCACTTAAGTTAATAAAACCAGAAACAGTAAAATGATTCCAGAGAGTAGCACAAGCCAAGGAATAATTAACCCCTATGGTGAAAGAAAGATGAACTTGTTACTCCTTTGAACATGGCCATTTCATTGACATTGGCTAATTTGGTTGGAAAACTACTACTTTGTGCTTTTGGAGTTGAATTTTCAAAAGCAAATTCCCTTGTTTAGTTCCCCCCTCCCTCCTCTGTTAATAAGCCCTTTGCACTCTTGCAGCTTCTCCCCACACATAGCTGATATTTTATAACTAAGCAATCAACAAACTATCTGATTTTTTTTTAAAAAAGAAGAAATTGTGTATGCAAGTGAATTTAGTGCATTAGTAAATTTCCTCATTTATTAAACTGTCACTTTGCTGGCTGATTTTCTTTGCAGCGTTTCCCACTGGAAGGGTGGTTTCCAGTGCCACATTAGTAGGGATTGAGAAAGGCAACTAGTTAGCAAAGCTTCAGCTTTATTGGTGTCCTGTATGCATCTCCCTTGTTAGGATCCCTTTCTTTATCCCTAAGGAAATGGACTGAGATAATTTATTTATATATATTTTTGTTGTTTAAAGTCAAGATGCCTTTGCACTGCAAAATGAATGTGCTTGAAAAATAAATTAAGAATGAGAAGAAAGTGATACCCGTCAGCTTGAGCAGGTGTGATTAATAAAGAGTCCACAAATATATGGAATTTAGCACCAGCTAGTGGCATGACTTACTCTACTTGGTGCAATCCATCACACATTGCTGCCATTTTAACAGGGCTTGCATGGGGCTCTGGATCAGGCCGCACAAGCGGGCTGAGCAATAGATGTTTTGAGCAAGTGTCCTTATTGAGTTCTTCTAAAACAAAAATGATCTGAAGTGGGTTTTCTTGTCTGTTAATTTTTTTGTTTAAAGCACAACTATTTGGAAATTCAAACAATGAACAGCAACATGCCAGGGGGGGGGGAATCAGAATGATGGTCTCATATAATGTAAATATGTATTTATGTATTTATGTAATAATTCTGTAGGCAAAATAATTGCTGCAAGAAGTACAAAATAGCCCTCAAAGGGTTCAGGAAGGCCCCAGCAGTAGTAAAAACATGACAATAATACAGAGCATTTTACCTATAAGTGCGTGTGCTATAAGAAACTTTTTTTATTTTTAATTTTTTTTAAACATCATTTGGATTCTAGTCCTTTCCACCCCAGGGCTTCTCTAGAAAACAATCATTTTAAAGCAAAGGGGTGTGTGTATGAAGATCATCTGTATTTAAAAAAGATAATTTACATGGGAGATTAGGGGAAGGAAGAAGGTTGGGAGGTGTCTTGAATGAAATCAAAGGGGAATAGACAATGGGGACTGATTTTATCAGTAGCATGTAAAGCTGCTGAAATGTATTGGCTTGGGGAATGTTTTATTAGCCAGTACAGAAGACCCACATTTGGTTTATGAGTAAGAATGCTATCCAATCCAACTTTTTAAAAAGGCAGTGAAGGGTTATCAGCATCTCTTTTTCTCTTTCTTTTGGGCTATGTTCTGCAAACACTGAGAATTCATAGAATCCCTCTATATCAGGGATGGCAATCACCCAGCCCTCCAGAATATGTTGGAGTCCAATCCCCATAAGACCTAGACAGCATAGGACTGGTGGGAGATGTAGTCTAGCAATATCTAGGGGGCTGTATGATTGCCATTCTTGATCCTTGTGAAAAACATTATTTGGGGTAAATGTTTGCAGGTATATATTGTCACAGCAGAGAATAAGAGACACAAAATAGATAAGGCAATATCTTTAAATTAGATGACTTTCTGTTGATGGACCATGCAAGTTTCTGAGCAATGCAGAATAATTCCATCTAGTAAATGGAAATCTGTTGGAAATTAATCAGGTAAACAAGAGTGCAAAGTGGATTATGAATGTATTATTTTAGTCACTTCTGTGAAATCTGATAGATAGCCATTTCACAAAGCAGTCAAAATTGTGCTTCTGATACTTTACCAGTACTCTCCATGGCAAATCAATGAAATAGGAATGGCAGGTGTGGGTTCCTAAACATCAAAACACACAAGCCAGGTAGCCCTGATTAATGCCATCTCCCTGATACACAGACATTGCATGTTTAGGAAAGTATATCTGTCCTTCATATTTTGCATATTTGCATTGGGGAAAGCCAATGTAACAGCAGCAAACACAAAGTGTATGCTAGATGTGAAAGGGTATGGCAGGCAACACCCCTAAACACATGGGAAAACACACTGGTAAACTCTGATTGCAACTTTTAGAATGCCACCATAGAAGGGATTGTGGTCCAAAATGTGATGTGCCTTTGAAATGGCACATAATAACACTGAACTGCATGGGCCCACAAACCTAGGAGTTCAGACATTTCCAGTGGTTCCTATTTATCCATCATGACTTTTCATTCTTCTTTTTTTGATCAACTCTCCCTCCATCCTATACTTTTTAATGCATAAAAAAAAAGATTATGTGCCAAATAGTGTGTATGGGTATGTAGATCTGTTGTTAAAAGAAAACCAAAATTACTGCTGAAGTTACCTGGCGTTAGCTACATGTACGCAGACATATAAAGCCTACTTTCTTTCTGTATTGCTTGCGCTGGGTGATTTCTGCTGAGCATGTTCTGCCCTATATGTACATCTTGCAAGTGTTCACTTCTCCAGGACCATGTGCTTGGTCTACCTTTGCTTAGGCTGGATAACCCCCACAAAAGGGCACCTAAGACCTTTCCCCAAGAAAGGGTGCTTTGTTTATATCTGGTTTGTTTGCATCCTAGCTGAGTAACCAGCCTCATTCACTTTCAGCTGTTCAGTGAATTTGCTGCAATTCAAAAGTCTGCATGTTCCCTTATCAACAGAAATCAAGTCACCAAAAGATATTGCCACACCTACTTTTGTATCTGTTTGATCCTGATCAATATATTACAGATAATGGCAGATAACACATCAAAGCATTACGACATGTGTAAACCTCATCCATAAAATGTAGTTTAACTGCAGTGCACAATAAAGTTTCATCCAGGAAGTTCTAGTGCATTGGATTTAAGCAAAAGTTCATTTTATTTCATTATAAAAATATTTTTTTTCCTTAATGATTTCAAATCGTGGGTTTACCTCTCCTGCCTAGGAGTGGTCATACAATACATAATTAAACAATTATTTCTTATTTTATTTTATTAATACTGAATAGCATTTTTTTCCAGCAGCATATTAAAAGCTCTTTTTAAGAAAAGACAAAAAAACCCAAAGACCTAAAAAGGAGATCTACAATTACTATTTTAAATATTTTTTTTTAAGTTATAGATACAGAAGAAATTTAGACAGCAGTAAAATATTTTTTTTTTTGTCCTTCAGGTCTGCCCTGTGCATTTTTCTGATTTCAACCATGTATTAAATAAACCACAAAAAATTAAGTATATATATATTTATAGCTATAGATATATATATATATGTATATATAAAAATAAACAGCAAAATGGTGAATGTATAAAAGTATTAACACTCAAGACAGCTCTGGGTGGAAAGGGTTAAAAGTTCAAAACTTTCTCACCTTAGAGGTTTCCATACATTATGAAGAAATTACATTGTGAGGTTTGCTTTCACAGCGCTGATGTGCAGAGTGGTTAGAAAAGTGAAACATGGGCACTTATACAATGTTTTACAAAAAACATCCAAGAGAAATAACAAACAACAACAATTTCAGGCAACAAGACCACAGGATAGCAAGTTAACAAACTTTTTAACCTCTTTTCCTTTAAATATTAGGGATTTATACAAAACACATAGTAAAATACCCATGTTATCAAATTACTTCACACAAGAAACACACTGAAGCTCTAGGAAGAAAAGTACCTTTGGAGTTTGGCACTAAGATTTTTTTTTCACTGATTTCTTTTTTTTTAAAATTATTATTATCATCATTTCTTTCAAAGAAAAACTGATCACATTTTGCTGAACACAAACACATCTAAATTGTCCACAATAATAATTTTTTTTTAAAAAAAGGTTGACACCAATGCGTCACAGAAGCCAACACAAACTTAGTCTGGAATAGTTTTTATTTTTCACATGAAACCCTTCTCTTTATTTATTTTTTTTTAATTTTAAGCAAACAACTTTTTTTGTTTTTTGAAATTTGTTTTTTTTTGTTCTGTTGTTGATGTTCAAGTAAAAACCAATTTCAAACCTCTTGTTTATAAACACAGAACACTTAAAGAACATAAGACCCATGATGAAACCACAACTTAATTCACAGAAGCACCAATGGAACGACAGCTTACAGTAACCTTTCTCCTGTACATTGAAACAGTATAAAATATAGGTAATTTTCATGTGCATTAATTCATGGATTGTCTAACTTGTGAGTCAGTTCAGCAAAAGGTGACACAAATAGGTAGCATTTGCCCTAAAACAGGGTAAATTTATTTATTTTTTTGTTATACTAATCTACAAAAAGTGGTTCTATATATATATTCTGAATGAGAAAGTGAGCCACCTAAAATGGCCTTATCAAAAAACTTTACACTGCCTGAAAAATGTAAAAACTATTACAGACCTCTAGAGACTTAAAATCAGACAGTTCTTCATTTCAAACTGTTTTGGAAGTAGTCTGTTAGAAACCAACATTCTGTGCCTCTGGACACATATTGCTATTGTCATCAGTGACCAGCCAGAATGCCAATCTCTGTATAATACTTTCAAGTCTGTTTTTATTTTTTAAAAACACAAAAAGAAAAGAAAAGAAAAGAAAAAGAAAAAATAAAATAAAAAAGAAACAAATCAAAAACCCTAACAAAACATTTTGCCACAGGTTGTGTGTGTGTGTGTGTGTGTATGTGTGTTTAATAATCCTATCATTAATTTGACTATTAATAAATTTCAATCTTGCATAAATGCAGCAATGCTTTTCACATTGACTTCCCAGAATTCATATAGCTAGATGAGGTCACATGCAAATTTCAAAAGGATCAAACTATAGATCAAAGGTCAGTAGGAGAACCAAATTATGATGTGAGGTCAGAAAGACATCAGAAACAATGACGGGACGATGAAACTGTTTTTTTTTTAAAGACGCCACAGGGACATGCTAGGCAAACGATGAGCTAACGGGCATGAAGATGTCTAGGGAAAAACAAGGAAGAGGAAAAAAAGTTACGGAGAATCTATGCAGCAGAAACAAAATCATTCTTAATGGGTGCAGGAGAAAAACTAATGCAAATCTTTCATCATTAGACTCTCAGCCACTTGCGCAATTTGCATTAACTGTACACTTGGTCAACGACGGCACAATGAGGGAACCCCAAAAAGAATCCATCCGAAAGGAGTTAGGGAAGATGGATTCCTGTTTTATTTGGGGAGGGAAAGGTAACGGAGGGAGGAGAGAGGTAAAGAACCAGTTTCAACAAATGTCACAAAAGGAAAAGGTGCGGCGTAGGAGCGGGTTGGGAAGGGGCGTGGGAAAGAGAAAGAATAGTCCAAGATGACTAAACTTTTAAACTAGATAATGGAAACTACAAACAAGATAACCAGACAAAATACAAACAGGAGGATATAAAAGTATGAACCATAAAAGATGTAGGATTCAACAGTGAAAAAGCACCCATTCTTGGCACATATACTCCCGAGACTACTTCAAAAGAATCTAGCTAGCAGAGAGAGCTGCTCTTTAGTAACCCAATAAGTTAACAATAGGCAATAAATAACTTCCATTATTTCTGAGGCAGTAAAAATTTTTGTATAAAAATAGAAATGCTTTTTACAAATAAAATTTACAGGCCTGTGGCTTCCTTTTGTTATCTATTATTATTATTATTATTATCATCATCATTATTATTATCATTATTATTAAATGTTTATCTTTCAAGAAACATCAAGTATTGTCATTCTTTTTATTTATTTTAAACCCTGTAGCTTTAGAAACAGATCTCTATGTCTTTTTTTTACACTAGCTCTAAAAAAACAAACCCTTCTAACAACTTAAAAAAAATAGAAATAAAAAACCAACGAGTGAAATATATAAAGACGACCAGTGTTTTAACAGGAGAACATAACATAATGTCAATCTGAAGCCCTAAGAACAAAAATATATATATATTGAAGCCCCTTAATAAGAAGCAAACTGAATGAAAAGAAGTGGTGTCATTTCTTAATGCGTTCCTTTCCTGGCCCCGGGGCCACTACTGTATAAGCCTATAAACTGCTGGTGCCCTTTGGATAAGTCTAGGTCCAAATATACAACCGCTTTCATTGTCCCCATCAAAAAAATTAGGACACCAGGCAGAAAAAGTGAGAACTGTAATTTTTCTTTCTTGACAATACAGCCATTAAGATTTCAGGGGCATGTGCATGTTTTCTTTTTTAAAGACAATTAATTTTTTAAAAAAAAACAACAACCCCGAAGATAAATATTGAAAGTACACAATTCAGTACTTATGTAGTTAGGATAGCCAAGTTTCCTTTTAATGGCAGGTGGGGAAAATGGAAGCAGTCTTGTCAAAACAGCTGTCTTTTGGCGGTGGTTGGCAATGTGTTGTTACGTTCATTCTCAACGCCCACCACCGCCACAGGGGAGGGTGGGTTTGCTCAAGGGACTTACCCTAAGAAATCTAAATTAATAGCAGTAAGCTTCTGGGGTAATGATCAGTAAGGTTTGCTGTCATTTTTGGAGCGCTTCAGTTGAACTTTCAAGCGTTTCATGCCAATCTGAAAGCCATTCATAGCCTGTATAGCAGCTTGTGCAGAGACAGGATTGTCATAGCTAACAAAACCTACAATACACAAAATTGGGGTTGGGGTAAAAAAAGGAAGGGAAAGCATTAGAATGAGTGAAAAAGATAAAATATTGTAAATAATTGCTCGTATTGTTCTTGTACTACATAGAGAATGTGGATTTATACATATTTTTTCCCCATTTCTGGCACACACATTCCTTTTGTTTTCCATTTACTATTGTTAGGTCATTTCATTTCACATTTTTGTTAATGTTTCACACATTTTTCAATTCCTATTCATTTCTGTGCTGATTACAATGGAGGCCCAATCTGTCTGCTAATGTCTATAACTTTGGTATTTTCTGTTCAAATGGTCTATTTTTCATATTTTCAGGCATTGTATTACTCCCCTGAGACACATCTGCCAATTTTCAGACAGATTGGACATATAGCCTCCATTTTATGAGCTGTTAAAAGGGGTGATATTGTCTAAGCTTTCCACTGGTTCATGCTTCAGCTATCCCAAATACTGTATAACCAACCTAAGGGCATTCTTATCATACCTCATTCACCAAAGCAATGACAATTTAGTTATATACCGTATGCATATATGCTTATATCCTGCCTTTCCAAAAAAGTCAAAGTTACTAACAAAGAAGTAAAATATTAGGAAAAATACGATTTAAAATGCTAATCTAAGAAAGTAAAACAATAAAACTTAATTATTTTTAAAGAAGAAACAGAGAAGGAAAACTATAAAGCCATAATTAAACCAATAAAATCCAGTCAAGAAAATTCACTAAAATTAGAAGTAGAGGGCCCCTTTGAAAGATAGGCCTTCACAACTCTTTCCTTATCCAATGATACATTCCCTGTCCAATATGTTTACTTGTTATTTATTTTATTTATTCATTTATATACTGCTTTTCTCCCTGTAATGGGACTCAAGGCAGCTAACAACATATTTAAAAAATAATACTAATTAAAACTATACAAAGCCATTAATAAAAGTATAAATATAAAAGTTATTTAAAAAGTGATTAAATAATTTATAAAGTTGAAACAGTAAACATTAAAAACATTCAGAAACATAACTATTTTAGTCTGGAATATTAGTATGCAAAAGAATCTTGTAGCACTGTTGAGACTAACTTAGAGAATTGGGTCTTTCACTCAGATAGAATGAGAGCATATGGGCAGGAAAAGGCAGCTTGATCCTACATTATCTGAAAGTGGGTTGAAATCCTGCTGTCCACATTGTCTGCAACAAAGGAGGCCTGAATACCCACAGGCTGTCCACACTGCATGGCATCAAGCTGTGCCGCGCAATTAATTTTTTGGCATCTGCCCACCATGCATGTACACCACTGCACAGATACACAACAGGGACCTCCACTTATGTCCCTCTTCCCACCCAGATACCATTTCATTGGACACCTGCCCATATGATTGGCCACATAGTCCCATGTGCAATGCACCACTTGTACAGTGCATTGATGCACCAGTGTGCCCACTGATACATTGGCAAAGCACAATCATAGAGGTCCCCCCTTCACCCCATGCTTCCCTGTTGGACTGTCTGTTTTGTGCATGTTGTAAATATATCCATTGCATTATTGGTGAATGCGTTTTTGCTTTGCTGCAGTCCTGCACTAGCACTGGGCTGTTTATATGCTGGTGCGAAGATGTGCATTTTCTGCCTTGAGTTGGAGTATCCCAGCTTCTTTTTGCTCTGGTTTTTAGCCCCGGAGCATGGCTTCATTTCGCTTTCCACTTGCTTTTGCCTTGTGCGTCATCCAATCTCCCCACTTTCAAAGCAGCTGGAAGCCACTTTATTTTGCCCGTGTGTTTCACCCCTGTGTCTTAAAGGTGCTACAAGATCCCTTTGCATATTAAAAACATTAAAATTAATTAAAAGAGCATATTGGTTGCTGTTATGTGCCTTCGTGTCATTTCCAATGGTGGCCGTATAAACCTAAAGAAACAGCACCACACAACATTAAAACCCATCCTAGTCAGGTTTTAAATGTCTGACAGCATAAAAATATTTTGACTTGTTAATGGAAGGTCAGGAAGGTCAGGGCCATCCTGGTTTTATAGGGAGGCAGTAAAGGGAGCAGCCACGAAGAAGGCCCTTTTCCTTGTTCTACCAAAAATCCTGGGATGGTGGTGGGACAGAGAGAAGTGCCTCTCCAGATGATTGTAGACTCTAAGAGGCTCATAAAGGGAGATATGGACTTTCAAATAATTTGGACCCAAACCATATAGGGCTTCATAGGTCAAAACCAGCACTCTGAATTGTGCCCCAAAACAGACTTGTAACCAATTGGATACTTTTTCAGTGTAAACCAGGAGTTGACCTATCTAGACTATGAGATGGTTCTCTCTATGCTCTTTTTCTCTTTTCATTCCTTACACAGCTATCACTTTTATCTTGTTGTTAGTTTTTTTGTTTATTAGTCTGTCAACAGTCTGTACCACTGAATTATCATTGTAATTTTTTTTTTTAAAGGTGGGAATTCCTCCTTAGGTTTCCTTCCTCAAGACTAGAGTCTTCATAGCACTGTATACCTTGGATTTCACCATGCCTGCTGACACTTTCTCTTGTGCAAAGTTTATGCAGTTTGGGACATACTTGCACAGGTATGGGAAACCTTGAATTGACATAGGAAGGAATCATAATTTGTCAGGTATTCTGTGACATTTTTTTTTGAGGAAGCCAGAAAAAAAGCGGGGAAAAAGAAGAAAAAATCTAATTGCATAGTTTTTCTTAATCCAGGAGAGAGAGTTTAATGCAATTTGCAAGTAATGAGTTAAACATGGAGAGTTTTCTTACACAAAAGAGAATAATTAGGTGTCTGTAATAAGGTAGCTTGCTTGCATAATAAATGGCATTCCTCCACATAGAATGTAATTAGTTTTATGAAACTGACACATTTTGCTGTGCATGGCAGAAGTGATGGTATATGCTTTAATTTTTGCACATTCATGTATGTTTTGGAGATATAAATTGCTATTGTAGGGTGGTGGTGGTGGTGAGGGAAATGACAGATTCAGCTTTCTCATGGAGCTTTCACCACCCTTCCTTCCCTCATTGTAATATGTACAGAGCTCAAAACATAGAAATACTTCCTTTATGAAGAATACAGAATGAGACAGGTGCAAGATGACGGAGGGATTCTTGTGCTCATCCCATTTAGGCCAATGAATCTTGGATGGTGAATAGCCTTTGGTCTGTCTATTGGGTAGGGATGATGCCATAATCATTTAATTTCCATTCCTGATGCCAGAAACCAAGAGTGTAAATATTTGTTACTAAGGGGCAAGACCTCATATAAGCTGCAGAAGTGAGATGATAGTTATCAGATAAGTTAAAAAGAATGCAAGTGGATGTGCTAGTTGATGTTAAACCAAACACACACATCAGGCATGGCAATGGTTCTGTTTTGCATTATCTCAGATAAATGGTTGTTCTGAATGGGGGATATAATACTCAATTATCATCATAATTAAAACTAGCATTGTGAAAACTGCATTCCTACACATTCTACACTTGATTTGCCAGACTCTGGGAAGGAGTGGGTCTTTGTGTTTTAAACATTACATACCAAAGCATTTGCTCAAATTGGTCTGTTTGTCAATGAAGACCTTAGCAGAAATAACATTCCCAAAAGGCATGAACATCTGCAGAATGTCCTGGTCTCCAAACTCCTGTGGAAGGTGATAAATGAAAAGATTTGCTCCTTCTGGACCTTCAAGAAAAGGGAGAACAATTGTTGACATGAATTTTATAGAAAGCAATGTAATGTCATTTGTCCTTCCTCTTACTACAATATTATGTCTTACTACAGGATGAGTCTTCCTTATCTAAAATGCTTGGGACCAGAAGTATTTTGGATTTTTTAAAATTTTGGAATACCTGCATTTGCATATATGTACATAATGAGATATCTTGGAAATGGGACCCACATCTAAACACAAAATTCATTTGTGTTTCGTATACACCTTATGCACATCATCTGAAAGTAACTTTATACAGTATTTTTAATAATTTTGTGCATGAAGCAAAAGTGGTGGACATGAACCATTCGAAAGCAAAGGTGTCGCTATCTCAGCTACCCATAAAAAGTTTTGGATTTTGGAATATTTTGGGTTTTCAAATTCTGGATAAGGGAGACTCAGCCTGTATTCTAACTTTACAAGTGTTAAACTTTTGAAGTCTGATCACCATCTAATGCACTCACTGGATTGGATTCAGAAAAGCATTACTGGAACCTGTCTTTCCTGACTCCTCCCTCAGCAGCCCTAATAAGCTGCTGTTCCTGGTTAAGGAACCTTCTGGACTGGCATGGGATGTGCAGACATTGGGAAAGGGAAATTGGCATAATTGGGGATGGGGAGTAACTTTTGCATACAGAACTGCTCGATAGACATGATAAACCAGACACAGCTAAAAATTGTATATTGTATAAAAGGTACAAAATATAATTAAACTAGCAATAAAATTAAAAAAGCAGTTTAAAACAAACAATTAGAAAGGTAAACAAGTGAGTCTCCCTTATGTGAAATTCTTGAGACCACAAGTGTTTTGAATTTTGGATTTGTTTTCCAGGTTATGGAATGTTTGCATATACATAATGAGATATCTTGGAAATAGGACCCAAGTGTAAACATGAAAATCAATCATGTTTCATGTACATCTTATACTACAAATATCCTGAAGCAATTTTATACACAATATTTTTAATAATTTTGTGCATGAAACAAAGTTCAAATCCAATTTTGGATTTGGGGGAATTTTGGATTTTGGAATTCTGGAAATGGGAGACTCAATCTGTATTTTATATGCATAGTCACCAGCCAGGCTTCTGTGATATTTAAATGGCCCATTTCTGCTCTACAGTCAAACAAATAAACAGTTTCATACAGGACACTTGAAAACTTTACTTGCCGTCAAAAATTAACTACAAATTATGCCAATGGGTATGCAATCCCTAATAAAACTATAGAATTCTTTTGAGAGTAGGGAAAGGAAAGAGGAAGGAATGGTGGCGGGGAGGGGAGTGGGAAGGCCCTCCATTCACATTGCGGTTAGTCTTAATTAATTCTCTGTGTTAACTTACTGCGGTTTATTTTGCTTTAGTGGCACTAAGCATGAAACAATCAATCATTTATTTGCTTCCTATCAAGACCCACAATTAAATAAGAACCCTTCAATGTGATGACAACAGGTCTTGTCATTAACCTCCAAGCATCATCTAGCTGTCAAAGCTATATGTTTGCAGTATATATGGAACTCAGGTAGAGGAGCTCCTTCCACACAAGACATACATTTTTCAAGTAAGCACATTTTATGGATAGTCTTAACTACAGGTACCTTCTTCATTGGGCAGAAGATTATGTGAATTTTCACAAACAATAGGTGGTAAGGTTTCTGGAAAAATTTGGAATGTTTACCGATTTCCTATATCCTCTCCATGCCTATGTGTACATTCATGTATACAGACATGCAGGTCTGATCACCTGCTTCATCTGTCACTTTGAAAAAGTTAGGAAGCTTGGCCCATTCTCTAGGAATGAGAAGTTCTGTAGGAGATGGGTCTGCGAGAATAGCAGCACAGGTCTTTTGAAAATGAATCAGCATGAATATATATATAGATTTCACCGAGAGGTGGGTCCTTAAATTAATATCATTTCCCCTTACCTCTCATGCTTGCCATGCGAATGATAAATGTGGCAAAAATCAACATTGAGGAATGAGATTGAGGAAAATGAAATAAAAAAGAGGTTACTCTGATTTATTGCTTTTAAAGGAAACATTTATGTATTTTTCACATTTTTATAACTGTTTTTAAATTGCAGTAAGTGTTGTGACTGCCCTGACGGGGCAGGGTATAACTCTACTTAAGTTATTGATTAATAATAATGACAATGATACCATAATAAATTAGGAGACTGGCTAAATTTCAAGTCTGCTGATGTTCACATTGTATCACTCAGCTTCTCCTTGCCTTCCTTTGTTCTTTTCATTTCTTAATCACCGAATCTCTTACCTTCTTTCTGGCTGCCTGCAGCACTTTGTTGTTGTAACAGACTTTGACTGTATAGTGTCGGCAGTGCCGCCGCGGCATACTGCTGGATTCCTGAGTAGGCTTGGGTGAGGGCATCCATTGTGCCAGCTGTACCATTCGTCAAGCCTGTTGCACCAAGTCCTCCATTCAGGGCGGCCATACCTGAGAGCATTTGAGCAACTTTACAAAAAACCCAACAATAGAGAAAAGAAATTGCACTTATTCATTAGTGCTTTCCAAATGTTGTTGGCATTAATATGACACCAATGACAATGGTTGCTCATGCAAAAAGTTTGGACACTTCACCAGATGGCACAGAGAGAACAATAGCAGCAACAGCAACAGCATCACACACACACACAAAAACTGAGCACACAGAGACTTTGGTTAAGAATGACTTTTAGCACAACTCAGTTTCACATGCTAGCTGCCCCTGGCCAGTACTGGCATCACCTGGGTAGATCCACCACAAAACCCACTAACTGCATCTTTGTCTTCACAGATCTGTGTCTGTCCTTATAGATTTGTGTTTGAGCAGACAGCTGGCAAAGTCATATATAACTGAAAACTAGCATGTCAGTGGGAGAGAGAGATTGTAGTCTAGCTTTCTCCTTGCTATTCTGTAAATATTTTTTTGAATGGGAGGACTATCTGAGAATGAAATGGTGCACCTGAGCTCCAGGTTTCGCTGTGGAGCATCACTGTACCACAGTAGAATAGGTACCTTATATTAAGAAGATCCTGGATTTAATCCCAGGCATCTCCAGTTAAAAGGATGAAAATGGCAGGTGATCAAAAGGAGCTTTCTCTGCCTGAGACATTAGAGAACTGAATATCCTGGCTGTAATCTCAGTGTGCTCATCATCTTCTTTTCTATAGCCTATGTATGTGTCCAAGTTTCACATACAGCCAGATCTCCTTATCCACAGATTCTGCATCCATGGATTCAATTATTCATGGCTTGAAAATATTTTTTAAAAATTCCAAAAAGCAAACCGTGATTTTGCCATTTTATATAAGGGACACCATTTTACTACCCCATTGTATATAATGGGACTTGAGCATCCATGGATTCTGGGATTACAGGAACCAAACCTCAGTGGGTATCAAGGGTCCACTGTACTTAAGTTCTGTGTGGAAGAGCCAGCAAATGTAGGGAAGATGGAGCATATAGCCACAACTCATCCACCTACCAAGGACTCATGTTAATTTATGAAATGTTATGCTCTCCAACTCAGTTTAAGATTTCGTCTTCTCATTTTACATTTTATCCACACTGGTTGTAGTTGTTATTGTGTCTACTATGTAGGTTAATTTGGTTGTAGATAGAATTTAATTTTTTAAAAACAACTACCATAACAACCTAACTGTTCTGCTTCCCAGTTTAAAAACCCAGCATACCCTTTTTGGTCATGTGAAGAAGGCTTCTAACAGACAAGATGATTTTTGATGTTGGGAAGAACAGTGTGTATAGGACTCAGGAATAAATTGTACAATGCAGGCTTTGCCTATGTAAGGGCTCAGTCAACAGCTCTCTCCTGATCAAGGCAGAAGGGCTGTGAAATGCCACTGTGAAACTATGATGGGTTGCTGCCAGTTGGGGTAGACACAGTTGAGCTAGAAGAATGAATAGTCTGATTTAATATAAAGAATGACTTTAAGTTTGAAAAAATCAGAATGTGAGTAAAATTGAACTGGACAGAAGTTGCATATCCAGTTATAAAGGTAACAGGGAAAGGCCTCCCTCTTGCCTGAGATCCCTGCACATCTTTTACTGATTGGAATAGCAATAAGACTTCATAAACCAAGTGTCTGTCCCACTACAAAGCAACCTCACATATTCACAGAGGTTTCTGAATTTTATTAAGTGCCAACTATATTGAAAGTGATGCTAGTGGCAATATTTCAAGGAATGTTCAAGGAAATGCCTTGAGAGAAAGTGTTAAGATATGTTTCTCTCTCTCAATCTCTCTTTCCAAAACGAGAAAGAAAGAGAGTCAGAGAAAGCGAGAGAAAGAGAGCAGTGACATAATATTTTAAAATAGGACTGGCAGCTGACAACAAACACTTGGGGCCAACCCCAGCAGACAGAAAAGAAATGAGATGGCCTAATATTTCTCCTCCCCATTGATTAAATAATACATATTCTAGGACAGTGTACTCCTATGATTATTTGATAATTGGGACACCTTCACAGGAATCTTCCTTCCATATCTATAGCAGTCTTTTTCAATTCAGTGCACACATTGTACTTTTTAAAACAAGTATCATTTAAACTTGTTATTATTGCTTGGTAGAGATGTGATATTCCACAGCTTTTTAAAAATAAGGTGTCTTGCACCTGATATTTGTGGGATTGTAGAAAGGGTGAGGGCTAGGGGTGAGTCGGAAAAGAAATGCTGCTGTATTTGACAATATTAACACATAATGCAAATAAGAGAGAACAAATAGGAAAACAACAACATATTTTATGCCCACCTCCCTGTGGGAACTTTTAATTTCAAAGTAACAACTTTATGATAGCTAATTAGGGACACATTTAGAAGCTGTGGCTTAAGGAATCTGTAAAGCAACTGTAGAGGGGGACTGCAGGCTTCTCTCTAAAGAAATGAGCTGTTGAAAGCATTTCTCATTCATATGGGAACATAATATTGGTGAAATATTGGTGATTATGTCTCCACTCTTGACTTCTCCAATACCATGAGTAAGCCGCACTGTAGAGAGATGCATAACAGCCAATCTGCACTTAAACTTCTAAGGCAGATCTGGGCACAGTAGCAAATGAAGCACTGGAGATCCATAGTCAATGCTGTGTTCTCCAATGTCTCTAAGGGCCTTTGCAGACTGCTAGAAATAGTGCAAATTGAGTCCACTTTAAGGGTAAGGGTTAGGGTTAGGGAATCATGGAAACTGTATTTTATTGTGGCACCAGAGCTCTCTGACAGAGAAGGCTCAGAAAGAAAAAAAAAAAACAACAATTCCCATGATTCCCTAGCACTAACCCTAACCCTTAAAGTGGACTCAATTTGCACTATTTCTGGCAGTCTGCAAAAGCCCTAAGTTTGCCTCCCAAAAGGGTAGTTTTGATCTCATCAGTCAAAGCCTTACCATTCCCCAGCCTCTGTTGTTGTGGGAGATCTACTGTTGTCCTCAGCCTACAGTGGCCCAGATTTTGAGTTCCACATGCAACTGGGAAGGTTAGGGATGAAGAGACAGAAGGAAATGAGATCCTATGAGGCAGATAAGGCATGTATCCCCATCATGGAACATTTAAGGGTATATTAATGCTCTTGTTGGTGAGAAACCCAGAAATTGAATCTTAATTCCATTTCTACCAGACTACCCAGACGATATGAAAATTGCTATCATTCTCATTATTTATTGATTATGGCAATGATGAAAAGGAACACCATAAAATGGACACATTCGCTCTGTAATATTTATTGCTCAAAATGCTAAATCAAATGGGGAAATCCAAGCACGCTGGTCTTTTTAATGATATCTAAACACCATATGTCTTGAATTAATAATACTTTTCTCTCCCTAGGGAACCATGGGAACTGTAGTTCAGTGAAAGATGCTCACAAGGATTCTCTCATAGAATTCTTTATAAACTATAATTCCCAGAATTCTTGGGGGAGAAAAGGGGAGGTTACCATGGCAAGCTAACTCAAGGAGGGCTCCACATTTGAGGGGTCCTTGGCAGAGTGCCCTCTGATAGGCCATCTCCTATACTAGTAACAGAAGCATTGCATTCTGCATCAGTTGCTTGGGCCAGTCTCCTGAAATGATACCACAATAGGGATAGTGCAGAAACTTTTGTGCTCAAACCTAGTTGACCCAAGCCAGGTATCAGCACAATGATGGATTCATTTAGTAGGACAGCTGCATTGCTGGGTGCTGATGCTCAGCTAGAGGTAACTGAAGCATGATGAAAATCATTTGTAAACTGGAGCAAAGTAGCAAGTAACAAGAGAAACATTAGAATGCAATATTTTTCATTACTTCTCTATATATAGCAATATTATGCTTGGACTTTTAACACTTGCATTTTGTGAAGCCCTTGCCAGAAGAAAGACCTTTTCTATACAAGGACCCATGCGGCTTCCCATTATTTTTTTCATAGATACCCAGTAGGTCTTTTCTGCCATTAACAGAACCCTTCTCCAAAGTCTTCACAACAAGAGGTTTACAAGACAAAAAAAGGACAGATAACAAAGACAAGAAGATTGTCATGCAGAGAACTGAAGCAAGCAAGTTATACTGAGGAGGACATCCATTCCTCTGGATACACCGTGATAGACTAAAGACTGGTGATGGCCAAATACATTCCCTGCACTGCAGAAAGAAATGCAAAGAACAGCAGCAGCTAGAAGTTATCAAGGAAGTGGAAAAATCAACCAAATCACCCCTAACTTCAGTCTTTGGTTTGGATCCACTTTTTCTGTGGTTCAGTAGCAAAGAATATAAAGACTGTTCTGCTTTCCTGCTGGCATGGTCAGTAGTGTACTGACCAAAGTACCTCTTCAGACTATTAAAAAGTGGCTTGTATCTTCACCATGAGAATGGAAAAGAGCCTCAGGTTCACATACCCTCCATATTTGCAATGGGACATAGAAATTAATGTATGAACCAATATGTATTCACACAGAGGTTTTGTTATTTTGCAAGGGGAGGGATGAAGAAACTATAAATTCTTGGCAAAGCCCTTCATTGCCAATACCCCAAATCAGAGTTATGAAACAGACTGAGAGGTTGGTAGGTATATAGCTACATGAACTGAGATCCCTGAGATGATGTGTGGTGAAAACAAGTAAACATGGTAAGAACTAAATAGAATGGGGACACAATTTTCCTCTCAGTTGTGGGAACACAAAATGAGACTCAGACAATTGCCATAAGATTAAACATAAATTCTACAGAATTACTAATATGGATACAAATGAGAGACCAGTTTTGTGAACGTTTGTTAGAAATGCAGTTGTCCAATGTTCTTTTCACATCTATTTACATTACTACCTACAAAACCTATTTTGTGTATCTGACAAAGAAGGTTTCTGATCACCGGCTAATCCTTAAACAATATTTCAGGCAGTATCAGGGCGAGCAACGCTAACTACATCATGGAACTCACAGCCAAACAAGATATTGACTGTTATGTACCAGGTGTGTGCATGTATGTATAGTTTTCCTCTAATTAACTTAAAATGGAAAGGCAATCTTACTTGAAACCCAGCTCACAGGAAAATAGGACCTATCTCTTCCCTCTCTTGCCCAATTAGCCCACACCTCTATGGCTCTGATACTTAAAAAATTTCATCATAGACACCAACTACTTTGGTTGGTCTAAAACAGTGGTTCCCAACCATTGTTCTTCCAGGTGTTTTGGACTTCAGCTCCTATAATTTCTGACTGTTGGCCAAGTTGGCTGGGGCTTCTGGGCTCTGAAGTCCCAAACAAATGGAGGACCAAATGTTGGGAACCATTGATCTAAAGCTTGATCACACTGCAGAAAGAAGAGAGAGACTCTATGTGCCATAAAAGATTCAGGCCCTACTCTAAAATTTATCAAGGAAAACAAAATATATAACCAATCTGATGCATATCAAGGGAATGTATAATTTGGCCCAGTATGATTGGGGATACTGCTTTTTAAAAAAAGAGTTTTAAAAGAGAGAGCAAGAAGTCATACAATACTACAGATGGCCCTCCATATTTGCTAGGATTAAGGGCACAGGATCCCCTTGAAAGTGGAAAAACTGCAACAAAAAACCCCCCAAAACAAAACACCACATTTTTTTATATATGAGAGAACGCCTCTCTAAGAATCTCTAGGTCTTCTGGTGCAACTCTGTAGTCAACATTTGCCAGAAGCTGACCACAGAGTCATCCTGGAACACCTACAAATACCTAGAGAAGTATTTTCTCTAGGAATCTCTAGGTCTACCAGCATAACTCTATGATCAACTTCCAGAAAAGTTGTGCTGGAGGAGCTAGAGATTACTACATAGAAACTATTGATCAAATCTGCAAAAAATCAAATCCACAAAATTCAAAGCCATAAATGTGGAGGGCCGACTGTACCTAGAATGCAGTGCACAGGAAGACAATGCTTATCTCTTTCCTCTCTTGTCAAACTAACCCACAGAATGTAATGTGTAGTTTAGCCCTGGTGGTGGAAAGATATAAAGCAAGGGTTCTGTGGGCCTTTTGGATCCCTGGGGACTATGTTGAGTGTAATAGGGTCATGCCTACATAGCCTTATGCCAAATACAGACAGCCCTCTGTATCCATGGACTTTTTTGTATCCATAGATTCAAGCATCCATGGTTTGAAAATATTTTTAAAATAAATAAATTCCCAAAAGCAAACCTTGATTTTGCCATTTTATATAAGGGATACCATTTTAGTATGCCATTGTATTTAATGGGACTTGAGCATCCATGGATTTTGATATCCATGGGGGATCCTGGAACCAAACCCCAGCAGATAACGAGGGCTAACTGTACACCAATAAATATCTAAGTCAATATTACAGATTTTCTGAAAAATGTTACTAAGGACTAATATGCTAGCCTCCTGGAATATATTTGTGAAACAACACCTATACTTCATTGTTTAAATCCTAGTGACAAGAGGAAACTGGACTCTGGCATATTGCAGAATAGTTTTCCAGATATGGTAGAGGCCCATTGTAAACCCATTATCTAAAATGCATCCCACTACATATGGAGGATTAATTTATTACAGTTGTTGCCACCGTTTTCTTAATCTTGGAAGCATAGTGAGAATTAAAAACTAGTGAGATGTCTGACATAAGCAAATGAGTTGATTTCTGCATGGTCTTATTGGGATATGGAAAGGCATGCTAGACTGGGATGTAGACCTCTGCTTTAACAGTTTTGAATACATGCATCTCCTTTTCATTCATGTCTAGGCAATGATGTGATGCTGGATTGTTTTAATACATTTTAACTTGTGTGCTGAGCTTATAGGTTTTGTTTTATTACTGTAAGATGAGGCCATAAAGTGTGGCCTATGGACTGCATGTAGCCCTTGTAGTCCCTTAAGTGCAGCTTTTGAAGCTCACTAAAGCTCCTTGGTCTCACCACATTAATCTTTTCTACTGGCTGTCTTGAGTCCCAGTTTTGGGAGAAAGGTAGCATATAAATAAATGTAATCATAAAAAGTAAATAAAAATAATGATAATACTGGTGATACTGGATAGATGGCCCATAGCTATAGCAACAGGACTACAAAAACAAACCCTGAATATACCATATATACTCAAATATAAGTCGAAAAATTTATGTCCAGAAATTGACCCTAAAATCCTGGGTCGACTTATATATGGGTCAATACATTAACACTGCTTAGAAAGATCCTGAAAGAAGCACCACCCCATGTGCCTGGGCAGTGATTTCTGAAAGAGCTGTCCAGGCAGGAGAGAGAGAGACAGAGAGAGAGAGAGAGAGAGAGAGAGAGAGAGAGAAGTGATTTCTTCTCAATCCAATGTTAAAACCTTCTTTCCCCACCAAACACCCCATTTAACTTCTCTTCCCTCCCTTCCGAATCTGATGTTAAAGCCTTCTCTTCCCACCAAATATCCCATTTAACTCCATTTCCCTTCCTTCCCAATCCGATGTTAAAACCTTCTCATCCCCCCCCAACACCCATTTCTCTCCACTTTCTTCCCTTCTCAATCCAATGTTAAAATCTTTTCCTCCAACACCAGGGAAGTGGTGTTAGGTGGCTGGGAGAAGTCCAGAGAAGGAGGAGGAGGGCAGGAAGTCCTGTTTTACCCTTTACATCCTTTGTTACATGCCCCTAACTTTTACACTCAACTTATCCATGGGTCATATCAAAATTCATGATTTTGGCCCTAAAACCTTCCCTCGACCTATATATGAGGTCGATTTGTACATGAGTATATACGATACACGTAGGGCTGTTTTTCTAGAACATGACCTATATTTTGTCCTGATTCTAGTAAAAGAATTCTATCTTGGGCTAATCTCTCAAACACATGGTATTGACCCAGGGAATGTCCATGGCTTCCAGGCACAAGAAGCATTTCATTTAATATGTAACATATTATGACTAGTAAGACTCCCTTATCTACTGGACTAATACCCATGGTTTCACATACCCATATTTGAAAAAATATGTTCTCTCTAGGCATTTTCTAGGTCCTCCAATGCAATTTCTATGGTATGTTCCCGGTGGAAGGTGACCATAGAGTCAAGCCAGAAGACCTAGAAATGCCTAGAGAGGTGTTCTCTCTAGGGATCTTTAGGTCCTCCAGCTCAATCCTATGGTCAACTTCCTCCAGAAGTCATTCATTTCAATAGGGTTCACTGTTATCCACAGTTTTATTTCCACAGTAAGTCTGGGAATGTAACTCCTGTGGATATGGGAGTCGTACTGTAATTGTTTCCTGAAAACCATAAGTAAAACTACCAGGACTAACAGGGGCATTCTACACAGCTCTATAATTAATCAAATGTTTACTGTAAAAGCAAGCTGCTGTTGCTATTGCTGCTGTCACTATTTTTTGTACTACCTACTACTAAGAGTAGCTATTACTAGGTACTATTAACAGTTACATCTAACAGTAGCAATAGTAGGAGCTTCAACTTAAAACTATCTGCTTTCATGATCTCTTGAACCAGAAGAAAATGCCAGGACTCTTGAGAATCTATTCAGCCTACCTAAGTAAGGCCTAATAATGTGTACAGCCTGTAAGAAAAGGTACAACATTGAGAACAATTATCAGCATTTGTATTCTAAGGCATTATGATCCTTTAATTTATTTTTAAAAAATCTGTTTAGGTCTTGGCACTATAGATGCCCGGAACAGAATTATGCCAATTTTACCAGAGATTTTGTACGTGTGTACGAAAATTTGCACATAGTAACATTCACTATATTATAGTTGTTAATGTTCCTACGGTGATTGCAGGGAAATTGCTGGAGTGTCCACCACAGCAATAAATACTCACTGTTTACGGTACCTGCTAGTGCATTTATATTATTCAGTCCAACAGTGGCTCCAGCCAGTCCTTGGAGTGTCCCCAGAGAAGTCAAAGAATTCATGGCTGCCCCAGCTGTGGAATTTGCTGTTGATGCAGCCACTAAAAGAGAGAAGAAAAAGACTAGTAAATGGAATGTCCCCCTATAAATGTCTCAAAGAGCTGGTGAGGAAATGCATTAAACTGACCAAATAACTTGATGAAAAACCTTTTGTTTCCACTGATTCATTTGGCTTTTCATTAGTATGTGCATTTGGATGTAAATCCCAGTGAATTCAGGCTTACTTTTGATCACACATGCATTGGATTGAACTGGCCTGAGATATCACAGAAGACAGCTCTTAGATTTTTAGGTCTGCTTGTGAATAAAGTATCTTTGGGTTTGGCAGGACATGCTTATTCATTTTCCCCTTGTTTGTGGGTTAATCAACAGACTGAAATAAACAACCAATATTGAGGAGACTGAAACAATGTCAAAACAACCTTTGCCATTTTGAGCTAGCTTTTTTACTATGGTTGCTATCACACTGCAGAATTAATGCTGTTTTGACACTGCTTCAACTGCCAAGGAATCCTGGGCACCAGAGCACTCTGACAGAGAATGCTAAATATCTCACAAAGCTGCAAATCCCAGAATTCTGTATTGAGCCATGGCAGTTAAAGCAGCATCAAACTGCATTAATTCTGCAGTGTAGTTTCAGCTACCTATACTACAATGAAAAGTCACACTCTTTGAGGACAAATGGACTTGCAGTAGACATACAAATGCACACTATTTACACGCCAACCCTTCAGGATTGAAGAAAGTAGTGAAAGATATAGCACCTATGTTGATTAATCACTTGTTAAAACCTCATCTAAATTCTACCATAGACCAGCAACAATTTGATGCTAGGCAGCTAGTGACAGATAAAAGCAGCAGCAGCAGCTTCTTGATTCTAACTAGAATATTGGAAGAGAATACTATTACTTTGCAATTGCACAACTACCATAAAACTTTAGAGTAAGCTGCACTGGACTAAAAAATAATATATTGTTTCCCAAATGTGAGTGATTAAAAGGATATATAGAAGATAAGAAAATACAAACATGTACAAAATTAGAATATGTCAGTTACAGAATGATAATATATTGTGACAGCTGATCATTCAGAACAAAATAAAGGGGCAAGAAGTATTAGAAGAATATCTTGATTAAAAAACCTCAGAGAATGGTTTGGATACATTCTCTTATGGGCTGGGCACTTTTGTCTGATATGGAACCTTTGCTTTCAGTTCAAGATTGCAGAACTTGCCCATGTAGTGCACTGCACATGGGTACATATGGATGAGCCTGCTCATTGATACACATGCACTTGTATGTGGGATGGACACAGGCATTTGGTCATACATCTGGTGAACATTTGGGTCTGCATTTAATTGTGCACTGTTGCCATTCAACACATGCATTGCGTAGCATGGTCAATGTATAACTCCATGTGAAGAGATCTACGCTACACAACCCTGGTGGAGGATCTTGGTCTATATTATTTTGCCCTGTCTAAAGGCAATTCAGCCTTGATGATGTACAGCTTTCAGTAGGAGAGAAGCAATAACAAAAATAAGAATGTGGATGATGAGTGGCTTCCCTCGTATAATCATACACTTCTGAAATGCCAGAATAAAAATTCAACCTCTAACCCCATATGGAGATTTGTGGATCTCAGTTTATTTATTTGGATCTTTTGTGTGATATAGGCTGTACATATGTGTATAAACTGAAACTTGATGAGATATTATTTCATGACAAATATTGAATAGATTGCATTTTTAATGTTGTTTGTACAGTTGTCACATTTGCTGTTTGGTTGTAGACAGCTCATGAAAAAATGAAAAACATATATAATGGTGGGAAGAAAGAAATAGTAGAATGTTGTCTGAATTTCAATATTTGCAAGTATTTTCTAGGAGGAGCAAATGCAGTGGGGCTTGCTTCTAATTAAACACACATCCAATTCCCTTATTTTGCTTTTCATATCATGCATCTTCTATGGTCATTTTTGGAAATATTTTAGTACTGGGGTTACTGTATCATGCTGGCTGGAAAGTATAGTTGATTTTCAAATGGAACAACTGTACTTTATAATTGGCATTAATAGCATGCCTGTTACAAAATAACACATTATTGAAAACAATACAAATATGTAGCTCTCCAGATGTTCAACTACAACTCCCATAATCATTGGCCATTAGCCATGCTGGCAACAATATCATGAGGGGCTCAGGTTCCTCACCCTGTACTGTGGGAAGAAAAACCAAAAAGAAAGTGAGAGAGTTCTGGAATATTGCAGTAAGCATCACACTGGATGAAGCAGAGCCTTGCTGGACCAGATGAAGCATGGGATTTTTCAGTACTGGAGAACTCCAAAGCTCTATCAGTATATTTATATTTATGCTGGAAGTCATGAGGATGGAGCCCAGTCCTGTTTTGAAATACTCAGGCATATCCCATGGCCAATCAGTGGATGCTTGGGCCAGAGGTGTAAAAATCTTGCAAAGGAGCTGGCATGAATGCATTGCACAGGGGAAGCATAGATAACTCCCTGCAAAACATCAGAGGAAGCGCTTGTTCTGGTGTAACCCACATAAGTCGCTAAAGGGATTATGGCTCAAGTTCTCCCATCCCTTTTTCAACAGTGGTGAAACATGCTTGCAGAAAGTCTATAAGCAACAGCATTCTTCAATTAATTACCTCCAGGATTTGTTATTTAGATGCTGTGCAGTTGAAAGGACAGAGCTATGTATAGCAGTACCAACTTATTTTGCAAGGGTGTCCACTTGGGACCACACAGGACAAGTGAAAGATTAGGCCAGCTTAATGTTGTCTCAATGGAAGCTTGGTGGGAAGGGAAACCCTAACTCAAATCACAGCACAGAGATAGCTGTCATTCATCTCTCTCATTCCAATAGAAAGTATTTTGCTAGTTAAGGGGGGAAAAAAAGCTGACTTGATGTACTGCTCCTAATGACAACACAGGAAGGAAACCAAAAGATGCTCAAGAAACTTTGATAAACCATATTATCATGGTAGGAATAACAGCAATGGAAGTCTAACTTCTAACATTTCACAGATGGAAAAAATGTATAAAACTCCTATTCTCATGCCATGCCAAAGAAAATCATTGTTTGAATCGTCTCCCTCCAGTCTCTGATTGCTGTACTATGTTAACTGTATGTTGCATTCACCTTTTTTGTCCTATGAAGCTTCGGTCTTATTGGAAAAATTTTGACCTATTTGAAAATTGGTCCATTTAGCTCTGTATTGCCTACACCTACCGTCACCAAACTGAGGGTAATGGGGGCTATCCAACACACTTGAGTTGGTCATCATTGTTTCCTCAGATGGAAATACTTCCCAATCCTTACTAGAATGCTATCAAAGATATTCCAGATTTCATAGTGTTGAAACATTGGGTACTTTAAAAAAGGAATACAGAGCTGTCTTATAAGAAGTCAGATCATTGTTCCATGTATCTTGGTACTGTTTACCCTGACTGGTAAAAGGCTCCCCAGGAATTTCCCAGCCTGATTTGGTGATGCCAGGGATTGAAATGTATCCTTCTGTTTGCAAATGTATGTGTTCTACCAATATGCCAGAGATTTCTCACAAAATAAGCACACAGTCGCAGTGTGAGAAAGAAGGTATGGGGTAGGCTATGCATTGCATAGCACTTTCATGTTCATATATCACCAACACAGGTGTATAATGGGGCAAGAGTGGGAATTGTGCAGCAATATGTTCTTGCACTGGAGCTCCCAGCATTCCTAATGAGTATCTATATTGGAATGGGTTGCTGCAGTCCAACAATATCTGGAGGTGTGCAAGATGGAAGAAATGCCCCTGTGCTCTGCATAGGAAATTGGTGAAAACTGCTGGAAAAAAAAAGCCTGTCTGCTAGAAAAGTCTTGTTGCTGACTTCTCATCCATGCAAGTATTTGTCAGTTTGGAGATGAGGGGCAGGTAAAGAAGCCCTTTGTGCTTGCAAGACAATTATGACAGGCTCCAAATGCTGAAATAAAAATAAGGATGAAATAAAATGTCCCACATAGGTTGCCCAGTCCCTTGGAAGGGCCAGTAACTGTGTAATTTGCTTCCACCTTATTTGAAGATTGCATTTGTAATGGCTAACAGTGGCTGCTGTAATGATTCTTTTGTATTCACTGTTCATCTATTATTATTTTAAAAATCAAGTTGGATTACTTGTCTTTACAACATCTGATGTAAATTGGTTTTATGTGTCAGCTTGCACATTAAATAAAAAAGTGCTTCTTTCCCTTACATTTGTCTTTGGACATTCTACATAAAGTAAGAGACATGTTGCTAACCTTGGGCAGCTTCCCTTAGATTCTCTGCTGGGATATTATAAGTAACAATACATTACAGCCTTTTCCTAAGTGCTTAGTTAATTAGCATTTGATGGATTAGACAGCCTTTAATATGGCACAAAACATCTTGACCCACAAAATGAAAGACTCTTCTCTCTTCACCCCCCCCCCCCTTTTTGGCTGACTGCCAACCAATTGAGAGAACTGTGAATACTTGGCACTTGTGGCTGCAATGAACCACTTTAAGATTAAAACTCCTCAAGGTGTGCATTTTATTATGCCTTAAATTAATTTTAACTACTTAGAACTCACCGTCTGCTCCTGGTCAATGCTTTTGTAAATCAGTGAGGTGTTTGAGGAAGCATGTCTACCTTGTGTGCAGCCAAGTTGACAGCAGCACTTGATAACTCCATGGCAGACAATAAACTGAGCAAGCCAGAAATATAGCTGTGATCTAGTTTGTACGTGGCACTTTTGCTTATAGTCTGTCTTTGGGCCCAGTGTTTCTATGTGAGTACTGATATGTCGAGAGTGTCCTACATAGACTTGAAACAAATATCAGCTGGCCCAGAGTATAGTTATTGTTATGACCTATGAAACCCTATATAGCTCAGGTCCAGTTTATCTGAAGGACGACATTCTCCTATATGAACCTGCCTGTGTTTTGAGATCTCTCTGTTCAAAACACTCACAGGTTTTGAAACCCTACGCTTACTGGGAACATGGGAGAGGGCCTTCTCAGTGGCTGCTCCTAAGCTCTGGAACTTCATTCCCAGAGAGATTAGACTGACACCCTCCTGATGATCTTTCCAGGCCCAGGGAAGACCTTTTTATTCCAGGAGGAGCCTTTGAGAACTGTTTTTTTTTTTAAATAGAGGAAACACACCTTGTACCGTGGACCCTTGGAATCCGCTGGGGTTTGGTTCCAGGACCCCTGTGGATATCAAAATCCATGGATGCATAAGTTCCATTAAATACAGTGACATAGTGAAATGGTGTCCCTTATATAAAATGGCAAAAGCAAGATTTTCTTTTAGAATTTATATATATTTTTTTATTTTCAAGCTGTGGATGCTTGAATCCATGGATAAAAAATATATATCCATGGATACTGAAGGTCAACTGAATTTTTATAGAATCATAGAGTTGGAAGGGGCCCTATAGATATTCGTCTCCATCCTCCCTCTTTTATTTGTTGTTCTTAATGGCTTTTGTTTTAGCGGGTTTTAATTTTAACTTTTTAATACTTTAATTACTTTTTAATTTTTGTGTGTTGTGAAGTTTAACTATGTTTGTTTTAACTGCTGTAAGCCAGTTTGACTAGTGATCCTGAGTATGAAACAGTTACCTAGATTTACTCTTCCTTAACTGTTTTGTATTCCTGATCGCTACTTAGTCATGATTATGATACCATTGCCATAATAATTAATTCTAAATCCCCAACCCACTTCAGTGGGCATCAACTGCATGGGCAGAAGGTGATTGGAGTATGTGTGAATGATGTTTCTGTCGGGCTGGGGACAGTGTTGGGCCAGGAAAAATTATGAAGCTAAATATATATAACTGAGTAGTAGATGCCTAATACTGGCTAATGTATAACAATGACAACAACAACAACACAGTATGCTGTATTGCACTCCATCACTGTCATAAAAAATCTGAGCCAGAAAGTCAGATGTAGAATAATAATAATAATAATAATAATAATAATAATTCAACTTCTGAATTTCTGGTTCAGATTTTCTGTGACAGTGATGGAGTGCAATATGGCATACTTATAGAGGAGAGATCTGGAAGAATAGTTAGCAACTGGACAATGGCATGAGAGAGTTGTCTCAGTGAATCCCTTGCCAATCGGTGGTTGTTAGGTTCATTATCAGAGTTTGTTACCATTGTCCCAGTGCCACCTGTCAGCTGTTGTGCAGTCCGGGAGAAAACATTGTGTAAGGAGGTACTAGACATCTGCTTGTTCAATGTCCAGAAAAGTAGTTCTGCAGCATAGCTCCTGGTTATTCTAGTGTAAGTCACCAAGAGGATTTCAGGCTCTGAATCCCTTGAATAACCCCTTTCTCCATGCAGTCTGTAATGTAACCATAGGATTTGACATAGCTGGGCAACAGTCAATTCCTAAGACTTCCTCACTGGGCTGCCTTTGTGGCTGCTCCTCTGCTTCATTTTGATGCTTCTTTGATATTTATCCCCAACACATACATACTTAACACACCCTCCCAACATTTTACAGCTGAAGCCTGGGACATATGTAACCCAGAAACATCAGAGTGTGGTCAAGATGAGCAAAATTATGAATAAGGAAGAACACACAAGTCAAGAGAGGCAGCAACAGCGTGCTTTTGCCTGAGCCTTCAGGGAAGGACAAGATTTTGCCCCTCCTCTCTTTTCCCTGCTGAGTTAAATGAATACAAACTACCTTTGCACTTTGCGGTGATTGAAAGAAACTGTAGTGAAAGTGGAAAGAGGAGACAGAAACTGACAAGCAGTTGAAAGAAAAATGGGATGTCAGAGTTGCGTTTGTGAGTGTCTCTGTCAAATTGGTTTGGTTTGAGGGTATGTGATCATGATCTTGTGTGTGTATGTGTTCAAGATTTAAAAGTGTTCCAGTGGTGTAAGATTATGATTTGTGTACCCACAGTTTGTGCACAGCTACCCCCATTTGCTGTGCAGACTAACAAAAACTACAGTGAGGCAGAATTTAGAGACATAGCTGTGTTAGTCTGGAATATCAGCATGCAAAGGGATCTTGTAGCATCTTTGAGACTAAGGCTGCATCTGCACAACAGAAATAATGCAATCTGACACCACTTTAACTGCCATGGCTCATTGCTATGGCATCCTGGGTAGAACTCTCTGATAGATAAGGCCAAATATATCACAAAACTAGAGATCCTAGAATTCCATAGCATCAAGCCATGGCAGTTAAAGCAATGTCAAACTGCATTATTTCTGCTGTGCAGATGCATCATAACTGCATGAAAGAAGTTGTAGCATAAGCTTTTGCAGACTTGGTCTACTTCCTCAGATGCATTTTAATGATTATGAATTAAAGCTTAATAATGAATTAAATGAATTAAAACTTAAAATGCAATTGGGGAGAGGGAGAGAAGAGGGAAATTTTAAAAAGTCATGGGAGAATCTGATACAGATGAGAAAATCCTGAAATGTGGATTGCCTTCCCCCATGCATGTTCAAAATAGCTTGTTATTGATGAATAATTTTCAGGTATATTTATATAACAAAGGACAATGGAATAAATATGTTAATTGTACAGCAAAATATACTGTGAATATTCAGAGGAATAAAATGCAGGATTTTTTAAAAAATCTTCCAAGATGAACCATCTACACTGATTGATTCAGAAAACTGTCATACAGGTACAGCTATTTTTAGACCATTTTGGGAAGTAAATGATAGATGGCGCAGGGGGTGTAGTCACCATAGAAGGCTTGAACTGCCTATTGGAGGGATGTGCATTGTGGTGAAGCGGACAAGCAGACAAAAAGCTTTTAAAGGATGCTGGGCATAGACATTTTGTAATGCTTCGCTGCTGAAGCATCTGAAATTTTCTATAAAAATGGCCCAGGTTTCAAACAATTGTGTTCTAAACTTGAATGCTTTTACCTAACAAAGGCAACCTTTTATAGTACGGATAACATAATGAATAACCTATAAATAATTTAACTGCATCCCTAGGATAAAGAACAGACATTTTATCCCTACAAATAGATTTTTTCACCCGACAAACTGGTCAAGAATGCCAGAGACAATTCTTTGCATTTGTCTGGGAGATCAGCTAAATTAACTGTAGCAAAACAGGCAACTGCTGATTTTATGAACATTGCACAAAGCTTTAAAGAATAGTTGTCAAGCAGATCAAGTATTTAAAGGAGGAAAAAAGAAAAGAAAAGAAAAGGTCTGTGAATTTAAGCCCTATGCTGGGATGGTACCTGTAATCTTTCCTGCATCCTTGGCAGATGCAGGAAAGGATGACATGCTCATACTGTCTCTGGCAATAGCACAGTCTTCTAGTTACAACTGCTAATGTCGGGGCTGGTCTGCAGCATTTTGGTGCCTGAGGCAGAAAATCCAAAATGCACCCTCCCACTGATTATCATGGGGCACATTCCATTTGCACATTTTCCAACTAAAGCCCCATTTCAATTAGCAGGCACCGTGTTTTTGTCTGCACTTGTCTGCATCAATGGAGCTGGAAAACAAGAAATGTTTCTGGTCAATTATGCTTCATTCGATTTATGTGACTCCTTATCTGCTGCTCTTAAGAGCTTCCAGGGTTTTCCACCAGAAATGTCCATCTCTGGCTGGCGCTCACAGGACTTGCCAAGGAAGTTGATGCTCTTAGTTTCAGTGAAATGAAATACAGCTGTAGGCAAATGTTACTTGCCCAGTGAAAACTATCCCTCTCTCCACAGTGATCCTCAACACCCAGTGCTGACTCCAGATTTAGGACTCCATTAATCATAATCCCCTCCATGAGCTTCTTATCATCATCACCATCACCATCACCATATGCAACTCTCTCTCCTGCTCCTTTTAGGCCATATTCCAGCCACCGAGAAAGTGAAAAGCTTGTTGATGACTCTAGCAAAGTCCCATCAAAGCTAGAAGGAGATAGTGGATGTGTGGCAGTTACCAGCAAAAGGAACATTAGCTGGAATGATACTTACTCTCCAACTGTCCGAATTTGGCAAGGACAGTCCTGATTAATCATCTGTAGCCCCACCTTATAGCTGCTTTTAAAATGTCCCAGTTTCTCTCTGTTCTTCCCACATTTCCCCTTTGTCCTCAGTTTATTTCCATTCCTGCAAACTTACTTCAATTGCTGCAAACTAAATTCGAAGTGCAAAACTAGTTTGCACTCAGTTATCTTGGCAAGAGGAAAGAGAGATGGGGCAGAATCTTATCCTTCCCTATAAGTCCAGGGAAAAACAAACTGCTGTAGCCTTTCCTAGCTTGTGGGTTCTATCTCATTGATTTTTTTGCCATCTTGACTGCACTTTGATGTTGCTTGGCATATGTGTCCTATTTTCCATCTGCTAAATGTTGGAGGATCTCTGAGGAACTCTGAAGGATAGACTGTTGCTCAGCCAAATGTAAACTGGTGAGCATCCAATGCAAAGAAAGCGTTGCGAGACTATGTATCTCGCTTTGTCAGAAGCTAGGTTCACCACATGCCCAACTTTACAGAGGATATTCATCTATCTGAAGGGATTTCTGAAGCCATCTTTGGAAGGGCTGTGAGAAGATAACCTGCTGTTTGCAGTGCTAATGGCAACTTCAAGGGGTTTGGCTTGCTTTCTGCTCTTATAGCTCCTGGTCTTTACAATAGACATGGACATGGACTATTAGACTGTACAGCAATGAGGACTGGTGGCTTTCATGTGCTCTTGGTGCTCTCAACCTCAAAGGAGCTATCCAAGCTTCTGGAACTAATTTCAAGGTTCTGTGCTTTTGTATTTCTCTTTAAAGTATAATGGATATGATTATGCTGGAGATCCTACATTGAGAAGGGGGTTGAAACTGATGGCCTATAAGGCTCTTTCCAACTCTATGATTCATCTCCTGTTCATGGAAGGAAACACTTTTATATATTTCTCATTATGTTCCCTATTATTATTTACATACTAGCTGTTATATGTAAACATGTTAACATAATATATGAAACTATTGCTGCTTCTTTAAAGAAAAAAAAATCCAGAAAAGCTACTTAGTAAAAGACTGAATAATGAAGTTGGCATACAAAGGTGTATAAAGTAAATAAAATAACATTATCATCACATAAAAAAGAAAAATAATGAGCATATGAGGCTTTTGATGATCAGTGAGGAAATCATGAAAGAAATATGTTCTTGTTTGGTTTTATTCTGTTATGATTTTCATTTGTATTTTTATTCAGTGCCATCTGATGCGTTAAAATAGTTCTAGCCATGGGCAATGTTAATATTTCCCTCTTAAAAGTGCAAAAAAAAAAAAAAAAAAAGGTGCAAAGAACAATTTTAAAAATTTCCCTGCAGGATTGAAAATAAAAAGAGAACAGTTGTTTTATTATTTGTGTTAGAAATCTTTTGATCCTGTATGGAAAGATGTTAATGGCTATGCAAAATAAAATTATAATATATAATTAGAAAATAATGGGGGCATTGTATTGTCTCTACGCATTTTGGATTGTCTCAAAACTTTTTGGAATGTTGAAATTGTAGTAGCTGGAAATGGACCTGTTTGCTGAAAAGTACTTTTTGACCTAGAAGAAAATGTGCACTGTGACAAGCAAAAGATTCTCTTTCTCTTTCTCTTCTGTAAGATTTCTGTTCTTACAGTATCTGGACTAACACTGCATGTTTTATAATGGGGGATGGGAAGAAGAGAAGTGTTACCAGGGGTAGGCAACCTTTCCCCTTTAAGGGCCGAGGGACTTCAGCTCCCAGAATCCCAGGAGCTGTTGGCCAACATGGGACTATTGGCCAACATGGCTGAGGCTTCTGGGAGCTGAAGTCCCTCGGCCCTTAAAGGGGAAAGGTTGCCTACCCCTGTGTTAGACCTTATCTCTTTTCTCTGTGCAATGTCTGAGGTGAAGATTTGGTTACCTGCAGTAAACAAGATCCATGGAACCTAGATGCAGAGAGAGTTTTACGTATACGTCATCCTCATCCACACAGCACTTTGAAGCGTGCCAAGCCAATCTCATCATTTATTAGTTTTTTGTTGTCATTAACTGCCCTCAACCCCGACTCATGGCAACTCTGTGGATGAGACATCTCCAGGACCCCTTGTCCTCGACTGCTCCTGCAAACTCAGGCCCGTGTCCTCCCTGATTGAGTCTATCCAATTGAGAGAAATTGGTCTTTCTCTTTTTCCTAGCATTATTGTCTTTTCTAATGAGTCATGCCTTCTCATGATGTGGCCAAAGTACAACAGCCTCAATTTGATCATCTTGTCTTCCAGGGAGAGTTCGGGTTTGATTTGTTCATGGACCCATTTGTTTGATTTGATTTGTTCATGGACCCATTTGTTTGTCTTTTTGGCCATCCACAATATTGTCAGCACTTTTCTCCATCACTACATCTCAAATTAGTTGATATTCTTCCTATTGGCTTTCTTCGTTGTCCAGCTCTCAGATCCATACATGGTAATAGGGAATACAATGGCTTGTACGATTCTGACTTTAGTGCTCAGTTGTATATCTTTACTCTTTAGGATCTTGTCTAATTGTTTCATAGCTGCCCTTCACATTTCTAGTCTTCTTATTTCTTTGACTGCAATCACCATTCTGATCAACATTTCATCCTAGGTATGGAAAGTCTTTACTGAAATTTCCTCACTGTCTAGGTTGAATTTATGTAGATCCTCCATGGCCCTCATTTTTGTTTTCTTTATGTTCAGCATTAAACCTGTCTTTGCATTTTCTTCTTTGACCTTCCTTAGTAATTTGTCCAAGTCTGTGAAGTTTTCTACTACTAGTATGGTGTCATCCTAGATTGTTGATGTACTATTTTTTATAAATAGTGACTGAAATCCTATTTTTGACTTATATGCCCATAAATGTGGGTTACATGCATGTATGTCTCTTTTTGGATGATATTTTTTAAAAACCCCAAAAGCAAACCTTGATTTTGTCATTATATACAAGGCACACCATTTTGCTATGCCATTGTATATAATGGGACTTCAGCATCCATAGGTTATGATATCCATAGGGAGTCCTGGAACCAAACCCCAGCAGATACAGAGGGCCCACTGTATAGGCAGGAAAAGAAACTCATCCTGCCATGCATGGATAGGTACCAGGGCTAGTATTCCTTTGATAATCTCTGGGGAAAGTGGAAATGTTCTTCCGTTGTCATGATGATGAACCAATGAGCTTCCTTTGCTTTCCCTCATCTTGATTATTGCCATCCAAATTCAGGAAAAATTTGGATGGCAGACTCTCAGTTCCCTCCAGTTTTTACATCCATGGTCCCAATTTCAATGGAGTCCTAACAGCTATTTTGGGGAACTGGGGTTAGGGAATCATGATTGTAAAATAATGCTTGTTTTTACACTTGTTTCTCTGCACTGCTATGCATTTTGAACATTTTAAACAGTCCAGATGCCAATTGTGCCAGGTCCTCTGAGTGCTATAACAGTATGTTTAACAGATGTAGGTGCATGTTCAATAGCTGCCTGCAGTCTGACTTGCAAGCTTCGTACTTTTTATGGAGTTTTTTTGCAATCATCTACACCTGTAAATCTTACAAAACATCATTTTAATCTTATCGCCACATTAATCATAGTTCATTTTATGACATTAGACAGTCAATAAGCCCTTTCTTCTCATGTGCATCACCACTTTTGTAATAACATAATAAAAGGTATTTTCTCTAGATGCAAGGGAATGTAATCTTAAATTAAAACAATTCAATATAAAAACATCCCTCGTGTCTGAAGATAAAAGAAGCAAAATTAATTAAATAAATAAACAAGGACCCACCCCCCCATTACTGAAAGCCAAATATAAATGTTCTATTACAGTCCAAGTTTAAATGGAAATGCTTTTGAGACAGTACATGAAGCTTTAGAGAACAAAATGTGTATTCCACAGAGCGGAGAGTAACCAGGAAAAGCTTTTATTCAGGTTTACAAAGTATTTAATGGAGTGGAAAATGTAGAGCTAGATAAGAAAGTTGAAATCAAAGAACATCTTAACAAGGGTTGTTTCTGGGTTAGTTGTAGAGTTTTATAAGGAGGAATGAGACTATTAAACCAATGGTTTAGCTTGATAACAGTCTTAAAGGGGGGTACTGCTGGTATTTCAGAGGAAGGAATTGGCAAAATCACCTCTGAGTCTTCCTTGCCTAAGAAAACTTTATGAAATTTATGGGGTTGCCATAAGCTGACAGGCAGCTTGAAGGCACATATACACATGCTGCTTGTATTGACTCCATATGTCTTTGACATCCCCCAGTCAATATAAAGGACAACTTTTGGACCAGAGCTAGGTTGCGTGTATCAGTAGACTGAGCCCTTAATAATAATAAAAATAATAATAAAATTTATTTTTATTCCGCCCCTCTGCAGCACAATCGGGGCAAGATAAAAATAAATTTTATTATTATTTTTATTATTATTAAGGGCTTAGTCCTTGGGGTGCGACAATTCAGGTGGGTCTCTCCATATTGGACATGGCTTGCAAGTGGAGGAGTCATACCATCTTTAGCATGGCTGGCTCTGAACATAAACTGTAGGATTCTGTAGTTTTTCTGGGGCTCTGAGGTGGTCCCTCAGTTCATGGGAAGGGATATATCCTTGCTCTGCCTTGGTAGCAACCAAATTTAAGCCACCTTGGGTCCTGACCTGGGAGAGAGATGGCATATTAATAAAGTAAATAAATGACATTTTGAATCATTCAGTTTAAGTATTTTTTCCTGCCATCTCCATCTTCTTACAACCTGGCTACACATTACACTTAGGTTTGCATCCAATCTGATTGCAGTGTTTTGAGTATTACACTCAGTCCTATGGCATTGGGCTCTTTTCAGTACCAGAGTTCTTATGCATTCTAATTTTACAGCTGATTTATGGAAGTTAATAACCCCAGGCTTCTATATAAATTTGCAATGATGCTCTAGGGCCATTCTCTAGCCATTAAACACATTTCTGGAGTTTAATAATGCTTAGTACACGTTCATCAAGAGCAGTTTCATTAAAGTCAACGGAGCTTGTGTTTTTCTTGTACACAATTTTCACATTAAGGAAGAATGCTAAATTAACCAGAACAGCAGCCACTAAATTCCATAATGGCAAAAAGATTTGGGGTTTTCTTGAATGTACCAGGGGTTATTTTCATAAGTTAGCCACAATGAAAATAAACAGTTGGCTTCTATGGGAAATGTGGGTTTATGGAAACAATAGTTATTGTGTGACATTGGCCAAGACATTATCCCCTTTAAACAAACAAGCAAATAGACAAGGCATATACATTTATAAGGGTGCAATCTTCTAATTATCAGTTACAGACAGTGAGATTTCTGAAAACTGGGGCAGTTAGCAAAGTATGAATTGCTACACAGCTGGAATTGTTTTAATATTTTGCCTCTGAAACATTTATTTATTTACTAAATTTTATTTAATTAATCTACACACCACCTTTCACTTTTTACACAACCCAGCAATAATGTTAATCATATCCACCACATCGCCATTACTATCGTTATTACTATATCTTTATCTCAACCTTTCCATAGAGGTTAGAATGTCATTCCCAATCCTTTCACCATTCTGAGCTCAAAACCATACTGTGAGGAAAGCTGAAAGGCCCAAAGTCATCCAGGGAGCATTATGTTGGCATAAATATTTGAAACTAGGTTTCTCTAATCCAGTACACAAACTCCATATATGATTTTATGGCTGTTTGACGATCTCTGACATAATAAAATATGTCCATATCTTTTTATCTTTCATAATCCCTGAACATGATAACTTTTATCTTTTGGATTCTTGCCTGTTTTGTCCTAGACACCACCAGCTACTTTTATTCCCTCCCAGTCCCTACTCCAGATCTAAACATAGCATGCTCTCTCTCTCTCTCTCTCTCTCGCATCAAAATTAGGGTCCAGTTCACCAGATACCATTAAAATTCTGAGATGGCAGCCAAAGAACTGCCACAAATCCAGTCAGTCAAGGCAGACAAGGGAAGAAAAATAAGTCTCAAAACTGAGCATTTGAAATCTGCAAATACCAAGCTTTACTGGTCATTGAACATTTGTCCAGCTCTGGAGCAAAGAGATAAGGGAAAATGTTTTTAGCTGAGTTGAAGGAAAGTAACTAGAAAGAACTTCCATCTTCCAGTGACTACCGGGACCCACTTGAGACAGAATCCTTTGTCATATCACTGTGACAGGACTACAGGAGCAGTATGTATTCACATTCCCCAAATGAAAAGGAAACAGACATGTTTTCTGCACAGCTGCCTTGAATCATAAATTTTCACAACTGTACTGAAGCCTTGCAGCATGGAAATAAACAATGACAGCAAGGGGCTCAGCTGTAGATCATCATAGATCTCTTTTTTCAAAAATAAAAGTTAAGGGGCAGTCTGTTCTTGCATCCATCAGCCCCTATATGATCAACTTGAAGTACAGGTGTGCCTGGGGTAGGGTAACATCGTGGCCAAGGCTGGGATGGAGTAGCCATTTGTCTAAATTGGCACATCTATGTGTGTAGAATTCAGAGACTTAGCCATGTTGCATATCAGTATACAAAGGGATCACTCATATAATCTGATTATAAAAGCCTTTCTTGGGCATCAGTTCACTTCATGTACCTGAGGAAGTAGACCAAGCTTACTCCAAGCTTATCTTACAAAGTTTTCCACCCAGTTACTCTCAAAGATGCTACAAGATCCCTTTGCATACAGCTACGAGTGTCATGTTTCCAGGACTAATCTGATTTTCAAGATGGCTATGACTTGAAAACA
>CM034708.1:209144189-209158413 GCA_020142125.1 Phrynosoma platyrhinos
TTTGGGGGAAAGACTTATTATAAAGATCCTGGAGACAAATTTTGAAAAGTCTTGGGCACTGGGGGGAGCCAAAGGCTTTCAATAATGTTTTGACTAGAGCTCTTAAGCTACTTAGGAGGACAGAATCTTAAGAGAAACCTGCAGGAAAATTAGACGATGAAGATCTCACAGTGCAGTTTAAATATCTGAGAAATAATGAACTTTCAGCATACACTGGGGCAAGAATGGAGACAACACAAAAGGCTCTTGGAAGTTCTGATGCATGAGGCTAGGGAGCAGACAGGGGAAACAACTGGGAGTCGTGTAAATTAGACTCGGCTTCAGTCCAACATAAAAACTTGAGTCAACACGATTAAAGCCTTTATTTTAATGGGATAATTTTCAAATGGCAAGTTGCTGCATTTATTTGTTTATTTATATGACTCATGCCATTTTGCATGTGTTTTAAAACACATTTATAACCCACCTTGTGAGAGCAATGTGCCCTGAAATGCAGGGCCCTCCCTGTTCATGGATTCTTTGTCCATGGATTCAACCATCCACGGCTTGAAAATATTTTTTAAAAAAGAAATCACAAAAGCAAACCTTGATTTTGCCATTTTATATAAGGGAAACCACTTTACTATGCTATTGTATAGTGAGCCCTTGGTATCCCCTGGGGTTTGGTTCCAGGAACCTCAATGCATAACAAAATCTGTGGGTGCTCAAGTGCCATTAAATACAATGGCATAGTAAAATGGCATCCTATATATAAAATGGCAAAATCAAGGTTGTTTTTATTTATTTATTTATTTTGAATATTTTTATGCTGTGGCTTGTGGAATCTGTGAATAAAAAAATAATGGATACAGAAGGCCAAGCTGTATTTAGTGGGACTTGAGCATCTACAGATTTTGGTATCCACAGGTGGTCCTGAAACCAAACACCCGTCAATACCAAGGACTCACTGTAATGGTGATGGAGGTGAAATAGGATGTTCAAAGGACTGCTTGCCTCCACGTATGCCCACACATTATGATCTTCAGCAGAGGCCTTTCCCTGACTGCTTTTGTACAGATGGATCAAGAGCAAAGGACCTGCCAGTGGTGGCACCCCAATCATCTCCCAAGGGAGGTTTTCCTAGCACAGAGGAACCTGTAGAGGTTGTTGGAACACACCTCCTGTCATCCTTAGGTATTAGTCATGTTGGCTGGGATTGATGGCAGAGTTGAATTCCAACTACAACTGGAGGATCACAGATACAGTTTGATATCATTTCATAGAATGATAGTTGGAAGGGGCTTCATGGCCCGTTGAATCCAATTCCTTGCTCAATCCAATGAAGGAGCAAAAATATTCCCACCAGGCAGCTGTCCAGCCTCTTTGGCTTTCTATGTATTGTCAATATTAAATGTTTCTCCCCATATGATCACCCCAGTGCCCTTCGTTCAGCGGGGAAAAATCTGCTTTTACAACCAAAAGCGAGGCTTATGCAGACTTCCCAAAGGGCATTTTCAATCACTGCCCCTAAACTGTGGAACGGCCTGCCGGATCAGACACGTCTTATCACATCACTTACTTCTTTCAAGAAAGCAGTCAAGACGGAACTTTTCCGGCAGGCCTTCCCAGAATAACTTCCATAGGAATTTGTAGATTGGAGCCATTTTATCCCTGGTCTCTCTACCGAGGGAGGCATCTTGTTGTTGTTTTTGTTAACATTTTATATTTGTTATATGTAGATTTTAATCTCATTAGGTTTAATACTGTTTTAAGGGGGAGGGTAGTGGGTGGAGGGAATAAGAATTTCGATTTTAATTGTTGTATTTTAACTTGTTGTACGCCGCCCCGATTGCTCTGCAGAGGGGCGGGTTACAAATAAAATTTATTATTATTATTATTATTATATTTTTTTTTTAAAAAAGAAGCCCTCAATCTGCCACAAGGACTGACACAAATTTCCAAAAAGAAATAAAACAAGAACTCTTGTTTCCATTACAGTATGGCAAATGGTTTAATGCTGCCACCTGCCCTATGTCATATTGTTTCATTAAAATTTCAGCTAGAATAATATTTGGCAATCCTGATTCTAGACAGAGAGAGAAAAAAAAACACAGCCTTGGTATTTGACTGAAAATTTAGAGCTGATTAAAGAGGGGGATTAAAAGTGCCACTTTATAATTTCTAAGGCACTATAATTCCTCCTAGATCCTTGCAATTGACAATACTGTACTTTTGCAGGCTTCACCTGCTGTCTGTCACCATTTCTGAATCTCACACTTTTTCACATTGCACAGGATTGTTATTGTTGTTATTGCTGTTTCTTTCTCTTCTACATCCCACACAAGACCCAGACAGAAAATAATTTGATCATCTTCCTTTGAAACTGCTGAACATTCTGCAAATGTAAGCCTCTCTGAAGAAATGCAAATCACTTAAACTCTAAAGCACAGCCTGATAGACAGAGTGGCATTAAAAAAGAAGAAGAAAGAAACTCGCCAAAAAAATAAAAAAAATAAAAAAATATATAAAAAATGCTCTGCCAGGAATGAGCTGCTGGAAACGAAATAACTCTTAATCTTTATGATGGAGAAAAACGTTGTAAATAAAAGTGGAATTTGACTCTGTAATCTGTATATACCAGTCAGCTATCAAGCTTGGCTAATATTCTGGACAGCAAGGAGCCCAACTTTGATTTCTCTGCTTGGCAGATTAAAAATACAATTAAATTATGTTCATAACAGATGCAAAATATGCCCGTTTGAAATGTAAGAATATATATATATATATATATATATATATATATATATATATATATATATATAAAAAGCATATTTATAAGGAGAGCGGCCATGAAAATTTAATTTAATGTTCACCTTAGGTAATTTCATGTCTTATTGTTCAGAGCAATTACCATAAATCTACATATCAATAAGCAAGAACAGATGTCAGTTGTTACATCCGCTTGCCAACCAGGCCTGTTAAAAACCAGCAGATGGATGGTTGCAGAACCCTCTCGTAAGGCCTATTAGCACATTCACGGGAAACCCATGTAGTACTACTGCACAGTCACACGTGTGGGCCTGTTAAAACAGACACAGATTGGAGATCTGAGATTTCCATTTCACAGCATGATGTGTAAAGCCTTTGGGGCAAACCTTCCCCCAATAAGTATGTTTGCCCAGTTTGAAGCCATCAATCATTCTTCCCCAATGAGGACTCTAACAAGGGAGTGACCAGTTGCCGGCTGCCTAATCACAGAATATTTCTCCAGAAATTTTCATGAAAAGTGTCTTTGAAATGCAAACTACAGGGACAGAAGGGAAGAGACCAGGTTCTATGAATATTGTTCCTTATTTTCAGAATTCGGAAAAAGAAGATCCAAACATAGAATGAAGATTGTATGTGTTCTTTACATTTTATTGAGTTATTTAAAGTGGCTGGCATCTGGTTTGTTTTTAAATAATAGCCAAAGTGGATCCATTCAATCAACTACTGAATGGCAATTGAAGGGCATATGTAAATCCCACCGATTCAATCAATCTATTCTAATCAGGACTAACAACTGGAATTAGTCCAATATTTCTAAAATGTTCTTCATCGACATAAATTCCAGGGTGATATAAAAAAACTTCAGATTTCTTTAGAATTTCCCCCCTTAATAACGCTTGACATTTACATAAAAGAAAATGAAATTTATTTAATTTTATCCAGCTCTATCATTTTCTCTCCCCCTCATCTATTCTTTTTCTTTGTCTTGGGTGGGGGGAAGGAATGCAGAAAACTGAAACACAGAGAGACTGGACGATATTACACTACACTGTTACAGTGCTATTATTCCACTTTAACTGCTATGGCTGCCTCCTAGGATTTGTAGTTTAGAATTCTGAGTCAAAGAGTTCTTAGACTTCACTAAACTACAAATCCCAGAATTCTACAGGACTAATAGCACTATAACAATGTTGTGTGATACTGCCCATTATAAGAGAAGAATTTGGATAACTAGGAGTCTTCTAGAAGTCACCCAAGACTAGAAGTTACCTGACTCAATGGAATGTACTCTGAACTTCATTTACAGTGATTGGAATAATCTGAAAACAAAGGGTGCACTGGGAGAAGGAGAGAGAAACTGGGACAATTTAAAAGCAGCTGAAAAAGTAGGATAAAAGATGATCAAGACCATCCCTGACAAATTGGGACAGTTGGAGCACATGATACAGGGCTAAGATGAAATCTGAACTATGGAATTCCTGGCTC
Organism: Phrynosoma platyrhinos; assembly: GCA_020142125.1. Classification (NCBI taxonomy): domain Eukaryota; kingdom Metazoa; phylum Chordata; class Lepidosauria; order Squamata; family Phrynosomatidae; genus Phrynosoma; species Phrynosoma platyrhinos. Next base: position 209,148,423 of record CM034708.1, read on the forward strand.
ATGCATCCATTGTTTTGCCCCTGTACAGACCAGTCTTTAAATGAATATGATCCGATAGGCTTTACTCATAAGAAAGTGCCCAGGCCTTTAGATTGACCTCTGAGGTCTTGCTTGGAGACCCAACAGACATTAATAGGCATTAGACAAAAGGCCTTTCTAACCATGGCCTTATCTCTTTGGTGCACTCTCTTGAAAGGAATACGTTCGGCCCAATCTTTGTTGCTTTTAAAACAGACCTGTAAAACATATTTGATTCAGTTAGTTTTAGTTACTGGGTTGTTTCATTTGTATTTTAAAAATGTTTAATAGATTCAATTATCTTCCCTAAGCCATCTGGGGAGTGCTTTGTCCTGGAAGGCAACACAGAAGAGCTTTAAAAAACAAATGAGTGGAATCCCAACCTAAATTGATTTTTGTTGTTAATTGCTGACAAGTCAGCTGTGACTTATGGCCACCTGGTGTAGTGCTTTGAGCATTGGACTATGACTCTGGAGACCAAGGTTCGATTCCCTGTTTGGTGTTGGAAATCCACTGGGTAACCTTGGCTGAGTCACACACTCTCACCCATTGAAATCCCCATAACAGATTTGCCTTAGGGCAGAGGTAGGCAACCTTTCCCCTTTAAGGGCCGAGGGACTTCAGCTCCCAGAATCCCAGGAGCTATTGGACAACATGGGACTATTGGCCAACATGGCTGAGGCTTCTGGGAGCTGAAGTCCTTTGGCCCTTAAAGGGGAAAGGTTGCCTACCCCTGCCTTAGGGTCACTATAAGCTGAAGATAACTTGAAGGCACACAACAACAACAACAACAACAACAACAACTTGAATGAATGAAAGACCTCCATCAACTGCTCTGCTCATGTCCTGCAAACTCTGCTTCCTTGATTGAGTCAATCTACCTGTAATATGGTCTCTTTCTTTTCCTATTGCCTCCCACTTCATTAAGCAAATTGATTACTTCTAATGATTTCTAACCTTACTTAGAAAACAAATATGCCATGCAAAAGGAAATGATAGCTCTTCTCCCTGCAATGAGATTTTAAGGTGAAACAGGAACCCTTTTCATGTTCTTACTTGGTATGGTGGACACCATGCATCACAAATACAGAATGTACATTTCTCATATGGAAATTTCTCAACACATATATGGAATCACTTTTTTTAAGACAACAACAACAACAGAGGATTGGCTGCTTGATATGAAAGTCATCTCAACTTGGGCATGTGGATTAGACTTCAGGACATCTCAGTTATCTTTCAAGCCTACTGACCTTGGAATGTATGTTATCCATGGATGGTCAACAATGTATTTGCTTCTGTCAAACCATAATGGAAGACAGAACTCTCAATGGTTATTCAAGACCAAGAAATAACTTTCTTCCCACTAAATTAGCTTGCCAAAAGTTGGCAGTGAACTATCATGTTTGAAATTGTTAACTCTCTGATGACTGGGATCATGGCATGTGCAACATAAACACTGAAAATTAACAAGAACATACAGCCTGGGGATAAAGTAAAAGGAACATAGTTGAAATAACAATTCTTATTCTTGGTCATTACATGCAATCAAGTTACCCAAATTCTTCTCTAATACATTTTCTATGGACTTTATCATGTGGGGAAAATCAGAGGTTTAAACAGTCATTTTCCTGGAAAAGTTGCATGATTGCGGTGAAGATTTTCACATCATGTCATGATTAAAGAGGACTTATCCTGGGAATAACCAGGGAAATCTTGTGAATTATTTGTTGCTGGTTATTCCTTGTTTATTCCCAGGATAAGTCCTCTCTAATCGCTATGTGTATAAAAATCTTCACTGTGATTATGCAACTTTCCTGGGAAAATGACTGTTTAACACCCACCCACCCGTTTTCCCCCATGTGTGATAAACCCCTATGTTTCAGTTCTCTGCATCTCTTTCCCCCACTCCAAGCATGGAGAAAGATGGGGTGAAGGACAAAGGGAATGAAAGAGCATGAGAAAAATGGAAGAAAATTATCTATCTATCTATCTATCTATCTATCTATAGACACACATGCACACATACACCTGGATCCCATAGTGTCAAAAATCACAGATATAGGGCCTTTACAGACTGCCAGAAATAATGCAGCTTGAGACCACTTTAACTGCCCTGGCTCAATGCTAGGGAATCATGGGAATTGTAGTTTTTTCTGAGACATTGAGCCTTCTCTGTCAGAGAGCTCTGGTGCCACAATAAACTACAAATTCCCATGATTTCCTATCACAGAGCCAGGGCAGTTAAAGTGGTATCAAGCTGCATTATTTCTGGCAGTTTGTAAAGGCCCATAGTTCTTCACTAAGCTTCTTCCCAAATATAGCAATGAGTAATTTCAGCAATTTTTTTCCCTATTGCAAAAATGGTGATCTACTGGCATTGAGGACAATGGAAATGTGAATTCATCTCCAACTATTGGAACTTAAATGATGAATCAGTGATAAGTCTGGGAGCATCTACACCAGGGGTAGGCAACCTTTCCCCTTTAAGGGCCAAGGGACTTCAGCTCCCAGAATCCCAGGAGCTAATGGCCAACATGGGACTATTGGCCAACATGGCTGAGGCTTCTGGGAGCTGAAGTCCCTCGGCCCTTAAAGGGGAAAGGTTGCCTACCCCTGATCTACACAGTAGAAGCAATGCAGTTTGACAGTACTTTAACTGCCATGGATCCATTCTATAAAATCCTAGAGTTTGTAGTTTTGTGAGGAACCAGCACACTTTGGTATAATACTTTCTGTTTAATACTTTCTACTGTTTAATACTTTCTTAAGGGGGGGGGATTATAATGTTTTAATGTTATATTTTACTCTTATATTTTACTGTTGTCAACCGCCCGGATTGGTTCGCCACAGGGCGGTATACAAATTATTATTATTATTATTATTATTATTATTATTATTATTATTATTATTATTATTATTGGTAGAGATCGCTAAACACAGTGCCTTGTAAATCTATAAATTCCAGGATTCCATAGGATGGAGCTGCAGCACTTAAAGTGGTGACAAACTGCATTATTTCTATAGTGTAAATGCACCCTCACTTTAAAGAGACCACACACAGCTTACTTGTGGAGACTACACTATGGATGGGGAGGACAGTCCCAGACTCTCCCATCAACACACTACAATTCTGACAACTTAACACAGCTCTATTCAGTTGTATAGAAGAGACTTTCAACACTCTCCCTCTGGTGTTTCCATTCCTTCTTTCATCTTTCAGGGATAGCCAAAGCAAAATATTATCAGCATCCGTTAAATCTCGAAGCCGATTCCAAAAATGCCAACTGTGAAAATGTTGTTTATCATATTAAGATATATTTTTGATGAGGGGAATTCTTTTTTTCTGCTAGATTATGAGCATAACATAATAGAAGCTGCAACCGCTTGCCAACGAATCTGAGCCAGAGAAAATAACTCAGAGATATTGTCATCTGTGGGCCAATTTATATTGTCAGACAGCAGCTTCTGCATTAGTCTCTGGTGCCAGTGCAATAATAGCATATTGTAAGGATGAAGCACATAATGCCTATGGGGAGTAGCTCATCTCTTTTTCATAGGCGTACTTCAAGATCCATTCAAAATCTAAGCATTAATAAAAAGAAGGAGGAAACACAAAGGCGATGTATGGATAGCTTAAAACCCTTTTGTGTTGCAAGGCTGGATGAAAGCACCACTAATTTACTGATTTAGTGGGAGTGTAATTAAAAATAAAATAATATGCCAATTTGATGACAACGGTGTGCAAGTGTGTATGATAGAGAGGGAGGGGTGGCATTTTTATGAGAAATTTTTAAAAAATCAAGCATGGGAGTAGGAATAGGTGGTTAAACAGTTGTACACCACAGGCTGGCATAGCGTGATTGGTGTGTACATTTGCAGCCTTCTCTCACAGTATGTTAAGTTAGGGGGCCAGCATAGTAGGTTGCCAAGCAAGGATGACCTTTTATTAATCATTATGCAACAGTTACTACTGGCACGACTTTCATTATCGAGGAGTTGACCAACCCATTGCCTTTCAAAGGCACCTCCACCCCCCTTTGCCCACACCACAGCACTTTGTCTTTCTTGCTTTTTAAACTCCTTTTTCTGCATCTTCCTCTGCTTCCATGTCCCCTGCCAGCATTGGAAGAAATGATTATAGACCTTAAAGTAAAAACAAAAGCCTGCTTTGTAAGAATACTGGCTTGACTTACTCTGAAGTCAAAAAGGCTGTTGGTGAGGTTCCAGTGATTCTGAAAGGAAACTAATGCACCCTTATCAAAAGGCAAATCTTGTAATCATAGGTGTTTTAAGAACATCGTGACATTTTTAAAGGTAATACTTATTAGTGGAAAATACTCCAGGACTACTATTAATTTGATTGCACTGTACACACAGGCATTTCTCGATGGAGATTAGAAATGGCATTTCACAACTGGTTGGCGGCTACATATGTATTAATGAGGTTATGAAATAGCAAGGAGACTAGAAAAGCTCTCCAGCCAATAGTTAACAATGGTTAACATGGATAAGTGGCTAAGAAACTATTTTACGCCCTTTTAAGGTACATGCACAAGAAATGCTGAGATAGTAACACCTTTGCTTCCGGGTTGTTCAGCACACACAAACTTTGTTTCATGCACAAACATTACTGAAAATATTGTATAGAATTACCTCCATAAACAATTTTTGTGTTTGGGTCCCATTTCCAAGATAGCTCATTATGTATATCTATGCAAATTATGCAATTATGTACGTCTATGCAAATACAGGTATTCCAAAATCCAAAACCCTGCTGGTCTCAAGCATTCTGGATGAAGGAGACTCAACGAGTATCTTGGCCTCCAGGAACACTACGTATTATAAAACTTGGATTTAGACAAGGTGTTGGTGGTGGCGGCAGTGAAAAAAGAGAGGTGGTGTCCAGTGGGCACATAAGTTGCATTATACCTCACACAGGTGCCTTGAGGGCATCTAGGAGGTTTCTACAGTTGGTGGCCACAGGAGTAGGACAGAAGAAAATCCTTACATTGGTCGCAGAGGTGGGACAAGGGAAAGCCCTCACTCTTTGGGATTTGTGGAGATCGTCACACTGGCTGCAGAAGTTTAGGCAAAGCCTTGCACCTGACGGAAAAGTGGTAGGTTAAGTGGTAAACCTCCACAGGCTTCCAAAAGACCATGAGTGACTGGAATAGTGATGTAAATCCTCTGTTATTTCACCCTCGCACACAAGGATGGCTAAGTAATGTAGTTTCCTTCTCAATGGAGTAGAAAATGAATATTTCTTTACTAATATCTGTGCACATTTGAAAATCCCAAAGTGCTCCAGGGTGATTTACTATGGATAGATTCTTCTTATCTGGCTTACTTGAGGAACAACACTGCTTGGACTTGTCAGAGAGGAGGAGGAACAGGGCAGCTGCACTTACAACTAAGCAGCAAATTCACTTATTACATGCCAAATGCTATGATCACTTCGTCTAGTGTCCACTCTTTCTTTTCTCCAGCTAGTCCAAGCAGTGCACCCCCTAGGTACCTTTAGATGGCTGGCCTGTCACTGTAAGATTTGCATTGATTTGGGGATTCCTTGAAATTCAGGATCTCATGGGAGCCCAGAGACTTGAGGAAGCCATATATAGGCCTGGCTCACGTATTTCCAGCCTCTTTTGTGCTGGCTGGCAAACAGTGCAGTTTCATTTGACTGTGGGTGGCTAGTAGTAAGTAGGATTTTCTGGTACTTCACAAAATAATCTGTAAAGTGGTGCAGACTCACAGAAAATCTGCTGTACAATTATCCTTCTTGACTGTTTGGAACCCCATTTTTTGACTGGCAAATGAATAATTGACAATATTCTTCCATTCCTTCACTGCAGAGACACTTCTGTATTGGGGGAAAAAGTATTAAAATTATATTTTTTGGGAGGGGCTTGTAATTTATTGAAATAGAGAATTGTATATATGTAATGTTCAACTGGAGTTTTCAGGAGAGACAATTCATCTTTATATTTATCTCCCCCCTCCCCCGGAACAAAAAAGAAAAAAGAAAGCCAGTGTAGGTCAGTGGATTGAGTGCTAGACTGGAATTCTTGGAGACTAGGATTGGCTTCTGCATGACTTTGTCAAGAACACTCTCTCAGCCTCAGAGAAAGGCAATGGCAAACTTCATCAAGTCTTGACCCTATGAGAGGGTCACCATAAGCTGGAGTCAACTTGACTGCACATAACAAAAAAGGTGTCTCAGACATCAAAGGCTTACCCCTGCCCTAGCAAATGCTTGGAAATCTCAGTTTAATATCACTTTCTAAAGTGAACCTCTGATAGGTCTTTGCCACCACTTTATTTCAAGCCAATATTCTTGCACTCTCCCATGTCATTTGGCTCTTATGTCCATTCATGTCTCTAGCACAGTCATTAAACGCCACTCACTGCCAGACAATTCTAATAGAAGAGAAATAAACTTTGAGTTTCTTAGAGGAACATCTGAACAAAACGTCTACGGTTTATGGCACCTACCAAATGACAGATTTCAGAGCCATTAGGCAAGTCAGAAAAAAGAGAATGCAAAGGTGATAATTAGTGATATTACAATGCCAATGGATTGTAAATTTGGCTCAGAATGAGGAACTTCTTGGCAAGGAGGACCATTTGAGAAGAATTATGCCATAATTCACTCTGTGGAAAGGAAGTGCAAACAATGTATATCATAATTAAAAATCTACACATACCTCTAACTCCTCCTGGCAAATTCAATTAATTTTATTAGGATTTGGGAGTGGGACAGATTTGAAGGAATTTAGTTCTAAGCTCTGGTAGCCAATCCTCTTTTGAAGCAGGGAAGCTTCAAAAGGATTTTGTAATACAACATTTATTTAGTTGATTATTTATTTGTTTTATATCTCACTTTCTTCCCAAAGCTGAGACTCAAGACAGTGTGATGGTCTGCTGTTTGAAGAAAGAAAGGAAGTTAAAAAAAAAAGCATTCCAAAACTTTTAGCCCTGCCTAAAGGCACTCTTTGGATCCAGTCAATACCTGTAAGAGATCTGTCAGTTAAGAGTCATGAGGATATTGAGAGACTGGAGGTGATCCCCATTACAAAGCTATGAGACTTCTCCCACTGAGCGAAGAAGTTATTAAGGCTATCAACAGATATGGCTTTAAAAGGGTTCATAGATGAAGACATGTCTGCCAGTGGCTATTAGTCATGATGTCTTTGTGGAAACCCCAAATTCAAAAACATTGTACCAGTGGATACTAATTGGGAAAGCTATAGTAGAAAGAACTTGCCCTTCAGTTTTATTTGAAAACTTCCTGTAAATATCTGGTTAATTTTGGTCACTGTATAAAGGAGAAGGATGGTTTGCATGGATCTTCAATCACATCCAGCAGGATTCTCCTTATCCTCTTAGTAGTGAATGCTAAAATACAACAGCTGAATACAGAGTATAGTCCAACAGAATATTTAAAAATCTGATTCACTGCAAGAGCTAGGGTGTGTTTCTTTTACACATCCTCAGGCGTTAAGCAACATCCTTGAATTAAATGGCCTGATGTCTTTCAAAGCCCTAGGAATACAGAGCAGAAGTGGTGGAAATAGATTGTTACCAAAGAAACCCACAACTCACCAGCCATTTGTTGAATGCCGCTGAAGGCACCCAAGTTACTGGAGGAGGTTGCTTGCTGCAGAAGCTGCAAATTAACAACAATAACAACATTAATGAGGTTAATAACGCAACAAGTTAAGATTAAAGCAAAATTATCTGAATCAAATTAAATTTGGGATACTTATAGTTTCCTTTACATTTATACAGTCTCTTGCTTCTGCCTGGTGTTGGAATGAAGGTCCCCAGAGTCGATGCTGTAAATCCATATTAATGTCTAATCTCTATTAAGAAACACACAGACACTGGGGAAACTCAATAACATTGCTGCTTTAAAACAATTAATCAATTTACTCTTTTTAACAGCCAGGTGTTAAATCTATTTCGGCCCAACGTAGCATGACTAATCATTGCCCTCTGCAGTCTAGCAGTTACTATAACTCATCTCTGTCAATCACAGCCTAGTTTCCCACCTTCTAACTTAAAACAATCTCCCCCCCCCCTTTGGCCTCACTCGCATTGTGTGTTCGGATGAACACAACACTCTGCGTTATCAGTGTGCCTTCGGGCAATGTTGAGTCAAAAAGCATGAGGGGCCCTGATGCAAAATCATGTCTGGAATTTCTTTACCCAAAGCACTTCTGTTTCCATTCATCACTGTATTCATCCAGACACAACAAAGGACCCATAGAGCAAGGCTGAGCTCACACATGCCTGTTCATTATTTCAGGATTTACATCATCAAGTGGTGATTTGATCTTCATGTGGGAATGTCATAGATCATTCACATCAGTATTAAACACATTACGTTTCAATAGAGGCAGTTCATATATTCAGTTGCCAGTTATCCAAACAGAGATGTAATTCTTGGCTATTTTTAATGAGTAATTTTAGCCACTTTCTTCTCACTGCAAGACAGTCTTTGAAAATGGCATAGATTTTGAAGATTATTGGCTGTTGGTGACTTATCCTGCACAAAATTCGAATGGGGTTGTTTTGCACAAACCCAACCTTTTTTTTCTGTGCAGACAATACTATTCCTGCACAGAAATATTTTCTGCACAGAAAAATGCTGTTTCATTGCCAAGCAACCATGTGCAAAATTGGCTTAGAAGACTCAAAACTGAGAAGATTCTCATGAGTCGTCTCATCAGGGTTTCTTCACCAAACAGGTTTTTCAACCATTTTCCAAACATTTTTGAATATTCTTCTTATCCCTATCATTGACTCTGCAGCCATCAGATGATGTTCAGGCATGTCTGAATCAGACTTCAATCATACAAATGTATACATCACAGCCAGACAGCCATAACATAGGTTTCCCACCCTGCATCCAGCCCTGCTTGGTTGTGTTTTACTTATAGTGAGCAGTATACTGCCACTGTAATATTCCTCAGAAATATAGCACACTACATCATGTGAAAGGGATACAAAGTGAGGGTAAAGCAATATCTTTTATTGGGCTAAAGTTTTGCAACAACTGTGGTCAAGGGGCACATATTTTTTTCATCTGGAAGCTGTCATCTAAATCAATGGTAAGCTGATTTCCCCTACAAAGATACTGCCAGACTGTTTTGCTTCCTCTTTCTTGATATGATAAGAGAATATCTACCACAATCTGAATGTGAGGGAAAATGAGGTTGTCTCAATGCCAGGCAGCACTATGCATAGTCCATGCATGCCCTTAAAAACTTAAATAAAAAGGAAGGCTGGTATTCTGTATTGCAGTTACGGATTTATATCACTGGTCCAAAACACACTGCAGAAATAATCCAGTTTGAGACTGCTTTAATTGCCCTGGCTCAATGCTAAGGAATTCTGGGAACTGCAGTTTTAGGAGACATTTAGCATTCTTTGTCAGAGAGCTCTGGTGCCACAATAAACTACAATTCCCAGGATTCCCCAGCACTAAGCCAGGGCAATTAAAGTGGTCTCAAACTGGATTATTTATACAGTGTGTTTTGGATCACAGTTATGGATCCGTAATTACCTCATATTCACTAACACTCCTTATTATGATCATGGCACTATTGCCATGATCATAAATGCCCCCCAAACCAATTTTACCAGGCAGCAGCCACAATGAAGTCTGCTCAACTTGTTATTTGGTTGCAGGCGGCTGACATTTTCAAGTCCCTCCCACTGGCAAATGAAGTTGTGATGTTCAGAAGCAGGGCTCCTTCACAATTTCTTGTCACAGCCTTGTTCGCCAGAAGAAGGGGACTGGAAACATCCTCCTCGTGCCTCCTGATCACCAGCAGAACAGACCTCCATTTCTCAGTGTGGCTGTTGCTTGTTTGGGGGCATCAGGCCAGGAGACCTTACTTAGTCCACGTTGCCTACTAACTATGGGCCTTTGCAGACTGCCAGAAATACTGCAAATTGAGTCCAC
>CM034708.1:209158513-209169913 GCA_020142125.1 Phrynosoma platyrhinos
TTGCTGTGGCTGCCATTTTGGAAGTCAAAATGGCGGCCACAACACGTTTGTGCATGCGCAGTACTCTTGCGCATGCACAAATGCGTCGCAGCCGTGATTTGGACTACCAAAATGGTGGCTGCGACATGCACTGTGGCGGCTGTGGCCACAGTCGTTACGGCGGCGACCGCGGTAGCGGCCGCGGTAGCAGCGTGCGCGGGGGGTCGCGCGCGCCACCATCCCCCCCCCTTGGCCCAGCCGAGACCTGGGCTATGGGAGACTGGCCCAGGTCTGAAAAAGGTTGCCTGTCCCTGTTTTAGATAGTCAGGATGTCAACATCCATCACCTCAACACCGTTGGTGTCAGCTGATGGGAGATGGAACCTAAAACTCTGGACGGAATCAGGTTGGGTAAGGATGAGGTACTGCAGAGGGTAGGGCATTCCCACCCCAAATATATATTGTCCTAACTCTACAGCACAGCTGCTGTTCCATTATGGTCCTATAGTGTGTATCAAAGCCAACCCTGAGCTTTAGAATTTTGGCTGTTCTTTATATGGGTGTCAAAATGCACTTATAAGGATGATTCCAATGTAACTGATTTGCAAACCATGGTTTGATCCTGACTTGAAAGTTTTGATTTTCATTTTCAAGTAGGACAAAGGTGGGTAGTATATTTAAAGAGAAGAGTTTAAAAAGCCACTTATCACAGACGGGCAAAAGAAGCTACTTCCTGGGCTTTTATAGCTTTAGAAAAATGGCTGGAAATGCAAACATGTTCATCTTTTAACATCTCCTTCACCTGTTGTATTTTTGAAGGGTGTATCTAAAATATTTTATATGTTCATCTAAGCATGTTACCTTAGCATGACAAGTGCTCTATATCAGCTACTTAGATATGTTTAGTTAAGAATGGGCTTCCTTCTCCTCATGCAGCTGATGTCCAATAAGTAGATTAGGGCAAAAGAGTTATGATTATGGCAATAGTGCCATGAATGTAAACCGCTCCATGACAGTACTTTACTGGGCATCAGCTGCATGGCAAAGGAGGAATTCCATTCTGCTGGTGATCAGAACATGGGTGAATTGCTTTTCCACCAGATTTGGGTGGATCAGGCCAGGAGAGGTTACTTAACTGTTGATATATTTTTAACAGGGATGCATGTGCAACATTGATTAAGATAAATTCGTTAGTCCCAGTTAGAATACACCCATAAAATCAGTGGAACTTTGTAAATCAACACATATGTAAGTCCCATTGATTCAGTGGGTCTATTCTCATCAGGACAAACAAGTGGATTTCCCCACTTAAATTCTCGTCTTTTGAAGAACTCTGATGCCAAAGTGAGCCCTCACTTCCAAACGTATCAGTCAATTGATCAATAAATCAATTGTCACAGAAAGTGAGCAAGTTGATTACTCCCCCTAATAGTTTTTTTTAAAAGAAATATGTCTTGTAAACATTTCTTTTCAAAAAAACCAAAGCAACTTTTGAGAAGTCTACTGGGAGTTTTGGAGACTTGCTTCCATTTCTGCACTGCAAAGTGGACTGTGCAGGGTGAAAGAAAAATAGTTTACTGAATAGTAAAGAAAAATAGTTTATATTTGAGTGATAGCCAAATATAAAGTGGGATGAAAGAGAGTAACTAAGGGGGGTTGCATACTGCCAGAAATAGTGCAAATTGAGTCCACTTTTAGGGTTAGGGTTAGGGAATCATGGGAACTGTAGTTTATTGTGGCACCAGAGCTCTCTGACAGAGAAGGCTCAATGTCTCAGAAAAAAACAAAACACAATTCCCATGATTCCCTAGCACTAACCCTAACCCTAAAAGTGCACTCAATTTGCACTATTTCTGGCAGTCTGTAACCCCTCTAAATTAAGGAAACAAGGGGAATGTGTGAAATGTGCAGGCTTTCAAACAGAAATGCTCTGAAATACAAAAACTTTTCAAAATACAAACATCACAGAGAAATATTTCACATACTATCCTGCATGCGTCTACTTGGGAATAGGTTCCAATGAATTCAATGGAGCTTATTCTCAGGTGAGTGGGTGTATAGCATTGCAGCCTCAAGTACTTTTCACTTTCTTTGAAAGGTGGATGTTACACTTTCAGGAATAAGCTTTGGAGGACTTTTAAAAAGCTTATACGATTTGAAGGAAAGAAACATATATAAAACAGTATTTCAAAAAACAAAACAAAAAACAACAAAGCAGTGAATATCACAGTGAATCTATGAGAAATTTACCATTGGAATAGCATAGATAGCAGAGCAGTTACCCAAACACTAACCAATATATAAGTGAAGAGCATGGAAAAATTACTTTTTTGCGTTCCAAAAAATTCCTTGGAAGAGCTGCCTTCCAAACAAGTAACTTTCTCAAGTGCTGCATTTGGTGCACCTGCAGCCACTTTACTGCCAAAATGGATCAGTCACTCAGAAGTAAATTGAAGGAAAGCCATGCAACCTTGGGATTTAGAAAATCAGTGATTCCCAAACTTTGGTCCTCCAGGTGCTTTGGATTTCAACTACCAGAAACCCCAGCTACCTTGGTCAACAGTCAAGAATTCTGAGAGGTGAAGTCCAAAACATCTGAAGGCCAAATTTTGGGAATCACTGGTGTAAATTTTTGAGGAAATAGTGTGGCTAGTTTACTTGCATTTCACTTCAATCCTTGCCTTTGTGTTCCACCTGACTGTTACTAAGAAGCATTTTTAACTCACTGTGATACTCTGCATGCCATTTTAATGCAAGATATGTTCCCTGATAAGTTTAGAACATATTCTTTTAAGATAAGTATACTACATTTCCTTTGAAAGTGCTTATAATCAAATTTGATGAATACTTACAGCCAGGTACTGTGGCGTCAGTCCTCCAAGACCTGTAAGATTCCCCCAGGTGGCAGTATTGAGCTGTTGCATTTGTTGTGCCAACTGCTGTTGTAAACGTCGCTGTTCCTTGTCCTTTTGGGTATCAGCAAACTTCACGACTATTGGTGAAGAGCAACCCTGCGATTGGATAGATTGGTGGGGGGAAATCATTCTAGTACACGTTTACATGAGTCTTTTCCACCCTTGAGGATTCCCTACAACCACAACCTGTATGTATGTGTGTGTGTGTGTGTGTACACACACACACACACACACACACACACACACACATATATATATATATATATATATATATATATATATATATATATATATATATATATATATATATATATTTCAGGTGACCATATGACTCATGTAAAGGTGTCCAAGGGTTAGGATGTCTCTTGAAAAGATTTCTCAGCCTTTGTAATTTTTGTAACTCTACCCTCAAAACAAAATATTCAACACTATACTGAAAATACTCAATACTATACTGAAGAAAACAAGATAAAAATTGCTTAAAAAGTATTAGCCTTTTCATGTTTTTTTTTTCAAGAAGGGCAATCCTGGGAAAGAAGGACGGATGGACGGATGGAAGGAAGGAAGGAGGTAAAGTTGTAATTTTTTACATTCTTATCTAAAGACTAAATGCATTTTTAAACTAATCAGAATTGCCTAAAATCTAAACCCAAAATGGAAGGATTCAATAGCAATAGTTACTTGAAATTAGCCTAGATCAAAACTTATATCAGCATACCTCTCCTGGCCCAATTCTGCCTCGATCTGAGAGAAACATAATTCACCCATGCCCACAGAATGAACTTTATTCTCATCATGCAGCTAATGCCCTCTAAATTAAGTTGAGGGTGGAGTTATGATCAAGGCAATAGTGTTAAAATTGCAAGTAGAAATCGTGAATATGGAACAGTTGCCTAGATTTACTTTTCTGTAACTTCCATTTTCACGATTGCTACTTAGTCATAATTGTGACACCATTGCCACATACCCAACCACTCTTACTGGGGTGTAACTCCCACTGAACTTACTTTTATGTCGGGGATTGAGTAATAGATTGGTGTACCAAACCTCTATTCTTTATTTTTTTTGCAACAACTTAATAACTAAACAACAACTACAACAAACTAAACAACATCTTCTCTGAAGAGATCCACAGTATGACACTGATTAGAATTTTAACAGTAAAAATATTATGAGATGGATTGTGATAACAATCCATTTTGTCTGTCTGTTGGCTTCCAATAACAATGATTAGAAATCGATAATAAGGGGATCACATTGATTTCTTCACTGTAACACCCACTGATTTAAATGGATCTAGAGCTGACTCTCTGCAGTAGCATTGTGCTTCCCAGTCTTTTGCTTGTTTAATTTATTTTGTTTTTTTTTTGGCTGAGTGGGTACGTGGGGAAAACAGGCTTTGTGTGTGTTGATACATAGACAGATGTAGTGTATCTATAGAGACTCATCATGGCACCATCATTATTTGCCTCACAAATTTGAAACACTGATGTAAAACAAGAACAACAACACTCTTCTTATGCTCTGCTTGGACTAAGGTGTTCTTGCATCCCCAGTTTAAAGCACAAAAAAGGCAATGTGGCAAGTCTGGATTCTGTTTCATGTAAGATTTCATAGGAGCACAGCAGTTTACTGCATGCTTCTAATATACACGTGAATATATATATATATATATATATATATATATATATATATATATATATACACACATATATATACATATATATACACACACATATATATGAAGCAGAAATAAATTTCAAGGACACGAGATAACAGATCCAGTCTTACAGCCTTGCAGATCTGAGCTCAACATGGCAGCCAATATTGTATTTGTGAATGCTTAACTGGCAGTAAATTGTATAAAACAATATTGCAGCATTTTATGAATCTATAATTCTCTTTCCCCTCCCATCTGCTTCATATTTCACCAGGGCAGCAATTTCAAAAGAACAAACATCACACAGATTGAAATCATACATATGAAAGTGGCTTCATATCAGGAAAGGTCTGTTATTGTTGTAACTAATTTGTTCCACAATAAAAAAAGAAAGAAAAATAGTATCTCAGTTTGACACAGTTGCTTGAGCATAACCTCATATATATATGAGAGAGGTTAAAATGTGATGGTGAGCACAGGTCTCTAAAACGTGTGAGTAGAAAGCATATGAATGTAAATAGCAATCTAAGAAGCCATTAATTTTAGGAGACACTTATTCTTCTGAACGTTTTCTCTCTCATCATTTTGGATTTTGTGCTCACATTGAAAAAAAATGTCTGACTGGTAAGTGCTGTAGAAGTGAAAATAATGAAATCAGGGACAGAAAGTAACATCACTGTTTCAACTGAAGCTTGATTGCATAATATATAATCTTCCATTTGAAAAGAAATTTTCTTTGCATTAAACATGAAATCAGAGTGCCCAGGGGCATTATAGTTTCTGGTTGAGTGTCCAGATTTAATATTAGCTGTTGAAAGTCAACTCTTTACCATAATAGCATTGACATTAATAACCATGGAGAAGGAAACATGAGAGTATATTGACCTAAACCAATATACGGTACTTTTTCTTTTCTCTCCCTATCCCAATTCACTATCTTAAGATGAGCAGGCATTTTCCTATTTCTTAATTCTACGTTTTTCAGCTGCCTCTGTCTCATTAATTCTCTCTTTCTGTCAAATTCATCCTTTGTGCTTTTCTTTTCAGTAGCACACCAAAGCCACTTCTGAGGTTCCTTTCTAGAGACAATGGTATATTCTCAGGACTCACAACCATGTCTGAAGATAGGTGAGAAAGCAATAGAAGAATTATATCAGAATGGGAACATCCTTTGGGGGGAAAAAGTTCAGACACAGATGCAATTCATAAGAATACAATATATTGTTTAAGAGGCAATCCCATACTCACAAGTTATGTTTTGGCCAGGCTCCCCTAGGCTTGAATGAAACCTTGGGACTCACCACCCTTTTCAGTACTATGAGAATCCTATTCATCTATTCCTGCTTTTTAAATCTTTGGTGCCTATTGGAACAATTCAAGAGCACATTTTTGTACTATCTTCCAGAAACATCTTGGATGTTTTAAGTATTAATTAAAACGTACCCAAAAGTTTCCCCTAAAGTATGTAACATTTCCCTGTTCCAAGCTCTAATGCAGGCAACTGCATGGCTAGTGTCCATTTTCATCCCCAAATCCCCTCCAAACTTTACCCCCTCCCAATGTGCCAATATACCTATGTATTTCTTCTCCTTTCCTTCTCCAAAATGGCAACTGGAAATGATGTCATGTCACTTCTTGTTGCCATTTTGGAAAGAAAACAGAGAAAAAACAGAAGTATTTGAGGGGTGTGGGGTTTGTGGAAGTTTGGAGGGTTGGGGATGATTTTTTTTTTTTGGCATGTTTGTGCAGATTAGGAGGGTTTGGGCACAATTTTCAGGCAAAAATGAAAAAAAATGCTGGAGGTTCAATGGTCATAGAATCATAGTTGGAAGAGACCACGAGGGCCATCCAGTCCAACCCCCTGCCATGCAGGAACTCCCAATCAAAGCATCTTTTGGTGAGATGGGTCTACTATTCTATCACACTTTGATACATCTGTTTTTTATGTTCCCTCATCAAATGTGTAAGGAGTTACTTCACTTTAACTCTGAAGCACTCTTTGATCTGGTGTGTGTGTGTAGAAATGCATAGAAAGAAAATCTTTGTATGATTCTACCTCTAGAATGCCTAGAGACTAGTGTGAGTGGAAAGCCTTATGATGAAACTTTTAAAAATTCAAAGAAGCCTGGCCAAAATATAATATTGAAATATCCCTAGTGATACTGCTCTTTAACACAATAGTAATGATTTTGCTGCATAGATGGTGGCTAATCTGTACTATCACCTACTTACACTCTGCCTTGATATCAGCTTCACTACTACGATATTATCCATCACTATGTGTGTGTGTGTCAGAAGACCAGTTTAAGAGAAACAGCCTTCTGAGGAAGTGCTTGTACTCCTACAAGTGTTCACAAACAGCTGAGACAGATGGAATTATAGGTCTTTATACTGTCAAATGTAACAAAGGTACCAATTAAATAGGCAATATTGCAGGGCACATATTGCTTAAGAGGCTGTAGATAGTCTACAAATGAATAACCAAGTGTATGGCTGATTGGCTTCAGTTACTCACAGCAAAGTTGTGCATTAGGTATTAATGAAGTTCTCTTTACCACTTCAGCTCAAATCTGAAGAGACCAGGAAGATTCTAGACTGTAGCAACCACTCTATACAATACCTTCTGAATTTTAGCAAAGACAGAATCATCAGAAGCTTCTAAAATAGCTGTCACACCTCTGAAGTCCTATTATATGGAAACAGTAAATAATATAATTCCTTCCCCTTTTATTTTGAGTCATAAATGCACTTCTAATATTATAAAAGGAAGGCCATAAGAAAGAAACAGAAGTATGTGGTTTTTAAGGTGTGCACACAGAAACATATTTCTATTTCAGTGTTGTTTAATGGTGAACATAATTTTGATTCCTTTCTCTGGCTCACTTTGTATTGCATCTAACAATGTATATTCTCAATGCCTAAAAACTGATAGCACTGAAAAGAAAAACACATTGATTATAAAATATCAAAATAATCTCAACTAAAGGTAGGAGAGATTGGAGAGACAATAGACTTTCCAATGCCAATATCAATATTTCTGGATAGTACAAGAGATGGTGACATTTTCATGCACTTAAAAAAAATTTCTTTGCTCATTACACAAAGCAGTTCAATGACAAAGACACAATAATGTTGGGGTTTATTTGATTTTTAGTACCCAGCATGCTTTGGGAGATTAGAGCATTGCAAAAGGGGGAAACAATATTATTCCAGAAATTTGAACGATCCTCATTTAAAAAAAGAAAAAGAAAAAGAAAAGAAAATACAGATAATTTTTTAAAGCAAGAAACAAGTGCACATTACATCAAAATGCTGCTTCAGAAGAAATAATCAATACACAGATACAGTATACATAATACAATATAACATGCACTCTCAAATTGTTAAGTCAGAAGATCCAGAATAAGACATAGTTGACTTGTGAGGCTTTTTTGTGCAAAATTCTGAAAGACCATGACAAAAATCACAGACTGGAAAAAAAATCACATTTATTTACATAACTAAATTTAAATGTTTGGGTTCATTTACAAACATAATCCAAAGAAGGAATTGAATTTCACTCTCTCCTGGGCAGCCAATCATAATTTCAATTTTTATGGGCTATTTGGAATAATCGATGCTGCTTTACAGGTTAAAAAAAAGAAAACCACCTGCTTTCCTTCATCTCGCTTGTCCACTTTGAATTTATGAATGGTGGCCTGCAGAGCTCAGATTGTTTCAGCAACATTAAAAAAAAAAAAAAGGGAGAGGGACACAATTCAACATGCTAAATGTACTTTCTGCCAGACGGCAAGGTGGCATTTCAATGAACTATTTCATTTTCTGCTGAATGCCACCATATTATGAATAAAAACAGAGAGATCATCCTGTGTTCTCAGACAATTAAGGGAAGTAAATGTCACAGAGATGGAGAAACAAAAAGAGAGAAAGAGAAAGAGAGAGTTTGAGTGGGGTGAGGAATCTGTGGAAGTTTATGTCTGTGATTGTCATGCATCTGATCTTCTCCAGGAGAGCATGGCTTTACATTCTCAATCATTTGCACAAAGAAAACAAAGAAAGGGCAGATGATACAGTACTGTACCTCCATGGTCTGAGACTGGTGCATGGCTTTGATTGCATTCTGTGCCATTGCCCTTGTCGAAAACGTGACAAACGCACAGCCTGTGGGAACAAGGGGACAGGGAGCAGGAAAGACAAAAAAACAACAAGACAAAAGGGTTGGACGCTTGTTAAACCAACACAGTCTACGAGAACGGCCACAAGACGACACTGTTCTCTGTAGTACATAAAATAAAATAAAAAAAGAAACCAAAACAAGAAAAAGTAAAAACCAAAATAACCCACTTCCCTAATTTAGCTGGTTCAGCAGAAGCCGATTTGCTAAACTGACCACAGATCATGGGTGAGAAGGGAGGAGAGAGAGGGAAGAAAGGAGAAAAAACTGAGTTTGGATGTGGAATAAAAAGAACACACTACACAGTTAGCATATATCTCCCATTCTTCTAGGCCACCAGGTTTGAAAACACTTAAGGCTCTTTTAGATTTAACTTCCAGTCACTGTGTCCCTGCTCACTGTTTCTTTTCCCCCATTTTTTGGGAGATGTTCAGGGATTTAAAGATACTTATTTAAAATGACAGTAAAAAGCTTGCTTTCTTGCTTCATTAGCTAATATGTGGTCTAACGTCTGAGTTAAATCAAATTAACTCTCAGTTGATAGTGCAGCAAAATCTACAGAATAAGTAAGCTGGGAAATCAAGCGATAAAGACCTATGCAAAAATCCATGGGAGTTGGGCATAGACAGCCCGGGGTGCCGTTTGATTTAAGCAAAGCTTTATCATGGCTATTTCTGTTTGGTATGATTTAAAAGTGACTTGGGATGCTACTGAAGAACTGCAACCAGAAAAAATTGGAGACACTGGTTTTATGTTTGGTTGCTGGCATCTTCTCTAATGTAAATGTGAGAAGAAGTGCTTGTTTCTCCACCTAATACAGTCAAATACATTAGTTAGCCACAAATTAAGGGATTATACAGTGGTGCAGAAGTGAGGAAGATGCTTAAATTTATAAATGATTCTGCATTGTGGCAAGAATCCAGTCATGAATTTCTGTTTGATCCTATCATTTCTGCTAGAAGTAGCAAGCAATCCTCACTCATGCAGCCTCCTCTCACTTCACCTTAAAAACTAGCTTCAAAAGCTTCAGTAATACTGCCCAATTGGTTTTTGGTGCCACCATAATTTTAGTTCCACAGTCCTAAATGTATTGGTATGGGGTACAGAAGTACAACATTTGATATGGAGTACACCACTGGATCTTGACCTAAGCAAGGATCCACACTTAATCTTTAAATCTATTACAGTAACTTTGATCCATGCACGTCCCATGCTCATGGGTGCATAGAAATATTCTCTGTGGATATGTTGGCTAGTTAAGTCCATTGATGAGAGCAGACTGGTCGCACAAACAAACTATAAAGAGATTGACTATTTACTTGCAAATGAATAGTGACATTGCAAATGGCATAGAATTAGGGTTTTGTGGTCTTTTCACCAGAAATAAAATCAGGGGTAGGACATTTGCATGAGTGCCCAGAATTTCAGGCAAGGGGATTGCTTTACTTGATAACCATTTTACGAAGACATGCAAGAAGTCATGCTATGGCTTGACAGCACAATGTTCAGCAGCAAGGCTGCCACATGTTTGGGGAAAGAGCCTGCTACGGTAGCAGAGAGAATTGCTGCATGATGCTTTACTGATGTTGCTAGGGTACTGTCACCTTTTTTTTCCAGATAGTGCCTTGGCAACAATGCTTTTGAAATTTAGACAAGGGTTACAAGCTGTCAACCCCTGCCTGCCCTAACTCTCTGTCCACACTGCCCTGGCTGCAGCTACACACACTACCACCAAATTCATCAGTAGCCACGTTGTAATATTGTCAAAGACATCATGATGCCGCATCTCATGTGATGATTTCACAAAGACATGGAAACACATTTACATTGGTTGGCAAACACAATTTGGGTTAAATGACAGTGTAGTCGAATGAAGTGAGGACAGTGAAAGCACAAGGAGGAAAGAAAATGGTGCTGAGAACCAGTAGCCAAAGGAACGAGAAAATGTCAAACTGCACCAAGAAATTTGGGGGTACGCATTAACCCCCCAGGGTTATGAGAAATGTAAACCTGCTAGGAGGGAAACAATATTGACTGTTATTCATTTCCCAGGTGGAAAAGGGCAATGTTGTGCACATGATATGCAACCATGTTATTGAGTAGTGATGATACACAACAGATAAGCAAGGTGTCCCATTGGAGAAGAAGGGCTCTCATTGCTCAACCATATTTTTCATTGCTCAACAGGACACATTGTACATTGAAACATGTCTGTTGGGACACATTGTGAATCAAGACACATTGTCCATCAGGATACTATGTGTTTTGGGACAAGTTGTGTAATGACCATGCTGTTGACTGCACTTGTACAATGGTCCTGATGGGAGTAGCTATGTCTCCACTCTACTCCTGAGAATATGAATGTTGTGTAATATTGCAATTCAACTTTAGGTGATTGTAAAAGTCAATTTATGATGCTGGAACATCCCAAAGGATACCAACTATTTTCTCCAGAAAAACATGTAGGTGGGATGGTTTTTTTTGGGGTGTGTGTGCAAATCCCACAGATTTTGCACAAAAACAT
The DNA here is from genome assembly GCA_020142125.1 of Phrynosoma platyrhinos. NCBI lineage: Eukaryota > Metazoa > Chordata > Lepidosauria > Squamata > Phrynosomatidae > Phrynosoma > Phrynosoma platyrhinos. The sequence continues at coordinate 209,169,765 of CM034708.1, forward strand.
GTTGTTTTGGTGTGGGGGGGTTGGCCCTAAAAATGTGTTTGAGCATAACCACACTACAATTTTCATGTAGCCTCCTCATGTGTATTTCTGTGCAGAATAACGTCTAAAATGCTTTGGAATGTGTGAATACTGGGCAGAAAAGCCACAGA
>CM034708.1:209170013-209202277 GCA_020142125.1 Phrynosoma platyrhinos
TATGGGCCTTTACAGACTGCCAGAAATAATGCAACTTGAGTCTACTTTGACTGCCCTGGCTCAATGCTAGGGAATCATGGGAATTGTAGTATTTTCTGATACGTTGAGCCTTCTCTGTCAAGGAGCTCTGATGCCACAATAAACTACGGTTCCCATGATTGCCTAGCACTAAGCCAAGGCAGTTAAAGTAGACTCAAGTTGCATTATTTATGGCAGCCTGTAAAGGCCCTATGTTAGTTAACGTTCTCACATGCCAGAGATAACCTTCTTCAGAAGTAAAGGGAATGAGTATCTTGGAAACAAATGTTACAGGTTGAGTCTCCCTTACCTGGAATTCCAAAGCCAGAAATACTCCAAAATCCAAAATTGTCCACATGGGTGGTTGAGATAGTGATACCTTTGCTTTCTGATGGTTCATTGTACACAAACTATGCTTCTATGTACAAAATTATTAAAAATATCATATATAAAATTACCTTCAGGCTATGTTTATAAGTTATATACAAAACATAAAAGACTTTCATGTTTAGGCTTGGGTCACATCTCCAAGTAATCTCATTATGTATATGTAAATATTCTAAAATCCAAAATAAATTTTAAAAATCTAAAATCCTAAACACTTCTTGTCCGAAGCATTTTGGATAAGGGAGACTCGACTTGTATAAGGTAGTATTGCACTCCACATGAAATGAAGTGTGCACATGAAAGAAAAACATTGTGTTCAGGATTTTGGATGAAAAACACAATGGTTAAATGTCTTAAGACTTGGCAGGGAAGAAGGTGAAGTGGCACTACTTAGATCAGATGTGATTGTAGTGCAGGATAGAGCTGCTCAACTTCTCATCCTTTTAAATAGGTTGTGAAAATGTCCTTTAAAATTTGCATTTCTAAGGATTGCTTAAAGGCTATGAAGTAATGTCAATTCAGGACAATTTCACAGAAACACTCAGGCAAAGCTTAGCTAACATAATTTATAGTGCAATTCCATGGATGTCTATTGAGAAGCAAATATCACTGAATTCAATGGGTCCTCCTCCCAGGATAGTGGGACATAAGATTTTAGCTTTACTCATATTTTTCTGGTGATTTCTAAATACATTAAAATTATGGATTTTTTTTTACCCTGACATTGGTTGAAGATTGTTTTTTTTAAAATGATAAATCAAATAACAGCATGTTCCACTCAATTTCTTCCAAACATTAGTATTATGATTGCTACGATTTTAAAAGGTTTCCAAATGAAGCAAATCTAAATACAGACACTGAAGCACACTGTCATTATAGAGCGGAGGCATGAAACTTTGCAGCAAGCCCAGGCTATATTTTTTATAAAGTTTCAATATCCTTGCCCCTGTGGTCAATGAGCAAAACGAAGAATACATTTTCCAGCCAGATTGTTTTATGAAAATCATTTTGTGAATCTAAAACACCACTTGCTTTGTTTTTATTTCTCCCCATGCCTACCTGGTAAGAATATCAAGTCAGGAATGCATTAACATTTTAATTGAACAACAGAAAAGTCTGGTATGAACACAAAGCTGGCACCCTTCAAACCATGGCTTGCAAAAAAAGAAAGAAAGAAAGAAAGAAAGAAAGAAAGAAAGAAAGAAAGGATGAGGGAAGAGGCTTTTAAAATGGTTATTAAACTTTTAAAAAATGGTTGGGATCTTGCATCAAATACATAGCCAAAATGCTGAAACTCACCCTAAAAGCCAGTCAGTCATCTGGTGAGCAGCGTGCTGCATGATGACATGACCAGCTTTCTCTCACCACTGAATGAGGTTGTGACAAAGAGTTGCAACAGGTCACCACAAAGATCCTTTCTTTTGCTCCCCATAGCCCCACTTGCTAATGGAAGGAGGCTGGTCAGATCATCCTGCAGCACCCTGCTTTCCAGCAGCACAGATCACTCTTGCTCCAGACAGTTTTTAAGGCAGGCATAAAGGTCCTACATTGGCAATAGTGCCAAAGCTGCAAATAAGAAAATGAAGCAGTTATGATGCCAGGCAATGTTTTAATCTATTTTATTTCACACCGCTTAGGTAATCCTGGTGGGCAGTATTGGGCTATGACTCTGGAGACCAGGATGGTTCAATTCTCAGCTTGGCCACAAAACCCACTGGGTGACCCCCTGCTTGAGTCACATGCTGTCAGCCACAGGGGAGGGCAATGGTAAACCTCCTCTGAACAACTATTGCCGAGAAAACCCCATGGTAGCCGAGAAAACCCCATGGTAGGCTCAATTTAGGGTTGCCATAAGTCAGAAATGACTTGAAGGCACACAACACCAACAATTCTTCAAAACCAGCCTTAAGAATGAATACTCCTTCTTGCATTCATTGGAGTAGATTTCTCACATCTTTTACCTGTCTATGTAGGTGTGTTTTTTTTTTTTGCAAGCCTTGTTCTAAAAGGAACCTGGTTAGGATTAACCACACTTAGTGATGTGCTCCTTAACCATGTAATATTGCATCACCAACCATGGTTAGTGCTAACCAGGATTCATGATCTTTCTTTTTGTTTTTCAAACCATTTCCAAGCTTGGTTAAAAATTCGGGTCAAGAAGGGATCTCTTCATCAAAACATGAATAAAGGAGGAAGGAAGAGTGGGTTCAATCTAGAAAGGGAAACAGGAGCATGCATTACACAGAAATGCTCCAAATTTGTAAATGATGCTTTGTAGCACTGTGCTTGTACTGAATCAAAGAGGATGCATTGTCTGCCCGAACCCAGAGCTAATATTACCTTGGTTCATTAAAATTATATCAATGCATTTTTACATCACACAATGCCTTTTATTATTAACATAACCGTCTTCAGTACAGAAGAAGTTTATATGACTTAATAGCATAGCTTATCACTACCAGAAATGTTGAAAATCAAAATTATTTATTAAGTTAATTTGTCTTTTTCTGTTAGATCCAACAATGGTTGATATTCTAACTGTTTCAATACACAACATATTTCTGCAGTCATAATACAAGAAACATTTCTTTTTGGAAAATGAAAAAATATTCAATGCAAAGCAAAAACTTTATGCAAATTATTCTAGACAAATAGGTGTAGTAGTAGAATGGTAAATGGTCTACAGTACCTCGGCTAGATTCCATATTGAGGCTGGGCACTAAAATTAAAGAGGGCCAAATTTACCATCAGTCTCAAGGTTATGTCTTTAAAACATTACTCATTGTAAGCAGTTAAACAAGAATTATCAGACTTTATTCTCTCATCTGCAGTAAATGAGACACTGGCTGCATCTGCACTGCAAATTATTGGAGTTTGACACTGCTTTAACTGCCATGGGTCAATATTATGGACTTTTGGGATTTGTAGTTTTGTGAGATATTTACCTCTGTCAGAGAGCTCTGGTACCACAACAAACTACAAATCCCAGGAGTCTACAGGATGAAGCCATGACAGTTAAAGCTGTGTCAAACTGCATTAATTCTGTATGGCAGCAGCCTCTCTCATTGCACAAGGTAAATGCTTTGATATAAGAGTTTCCAAGTTGTCTCAATAAACTGGCCATTTTCCTTCCAATTTCCCAACTCCTGCCACCTCTATTTCCCTTGGCACCTTGACACCAGTTCAATTGCTACAAATGTCAGCAGCCATATTTAAGCCAGTGCTTGGGAAAGATTGAGGCTCCAGTCCAACATATTTGAAAGGAGCTAGGTTGGAGAAGGCTTGGAAGCTCTAAGTCAGGGGTAGGCAACCTTTCCCCTTTAAGGGCCGAGGGACTTCAGCTCCCTGAATCCCAGGAGCTATTGGCCAACATGGGACTATTGGCCAACATGGCTGAGGCTTCTGGGAGCTGAAGTCCCTCGGCCCTTAAAGGGGAAAGGTTGCCTACCCCTGCTCTAAGACTTTCTAGACCCTTCTCTTGGTTCCTCTCTGGAAACAAGTGCAAGTGTGCTTGATTATCTTTAACATTGCAGAATTAAAGCAGTTTCACACTGCTTTAACTCTCATAGCTTCATCCTATGGAATCCTGAGATTTGTAGGTTGTGGCACCAGAACTCTCTGACAAAGAAGGCTAAATATCTCACAAAACAAGGAACCCCAGAATTCAATAGCACTAAGCCATGGAAATTACAGCAGCATCAAACTGCATTATTTCTGCAGTGCAGATACAGCCATAGAGTGGTGGTCCTAAACCAGGGGTAGGCAACCTTTCCCCTTTAAGGGCTGAGGGACTTCAGCTCCTAGAAGCCCCAGCCATGTTGGCCTATAGTCCCATGTTGGCCAATAGCTTCTGGGATTCTGGGAGCTGAAGTCCCTCAGCCCTTAAAGGGGAAAGGTTGCCTACCCCTGTCCTAAACAATGGAATTAGTACCATTGCATCAGGTGTAAACCATCATCAAGGCCACTCAACAACCAACAGTGAAATATATTAGCCCTGGTTAACATCTTACCCATCAAAATTGAAGCCCTGTTCCTGTTTTTCAACAGGCAACAAGTGTAAATTTGTACCCACAATGGTACAGAGAACAGGTACTTCATCTTTCCATTACTTAATGGAAATGACAGAGGAAGAAAAGTGCAGGGAAGAAGTGATATGTCTCAAGACAGCAACAGCATCTGGACATGTCTCCATCTGTGGTGATTGAATAAATGTAGACAAGACTAGCATCACCTCTTATGGAAAGATATACCAACTGTGCTATGGAATAAATACATTAATTGATTTGGTGTGATGACAATGCTATAACAAGCACATTGGCCAAATCAGACAATGTATGAGGATTGTCTTACATGTTCCAACAGCCACATGTCCAGTCTGTGTGAAGTTACTCCACACAGTGGTCATAACAAATGGAGTGGTTCACAGCACAGACTACCAATGTCATGTAGAGAATGATCATACTCTCAGCAAACATTGATGGTGAATTATTTGTGACTAATGCATACAGACAGCAGAAATAACAATGACATTTTTGTAACATAGAAATGAGACCTATGACAAGGTATGTCTAGCCTTTAAAAACCATGCTGATTTTCATCATCACCACTGTAGTATTCATTGTCTCAAAGAGAGATTGACAGGCATTTGCTGTTAGCCTGATATTTGCTTGGATGTTTCCATGCTATATTGCAGTTGTGTAACCTTGGGAGTCCTAACAATGAAATTCACAAGCTGGGAAACAATTTCAAAAGAAGATGGTTGAGGAAATAATTTCTCTAGCCACTTGGAATCATTTTGAAATCTCAAGGACAAAGACTATCTGTTTGCTCCACTAGTTGAGATGGGTTACTATGTATACAAAACTTTGATTGTTTCTGTTTATTCAGATCTTAACGAAGGTAAAATTAAATTAACAATAGCTCAGTGGTACAGCACATATTTTGATAAGGTAGCAGATGTGATTTGAGACATTTTGGATAGGACCTGGAAAGACCTTGGCCTGAAACTGTGAAGAGATTCCTATTAGAGTAGACCATATCATGTGAAGGACCAATGGTCTGACTTTACATATTAGGTGATTTCAAATATTGGCCAGAATCTTCTATCATGATGTGTTACATACTGAACAACATAGCAGAGGTCCCAAGAAACCTTGACAGTGAATTGCAAAGATGTGTACAGGGCACTAGCTAGACAGAGTGTCTGAATGTACATTAGCATTCCCTGGTCAGTGCCCCAATGCAGAACAAAATCAATGCGCATTGATCACTTTGCTGTCTCCCCTATGTAATAACATAACAGCATCCCTTACTGGATACAGATATTACAGAACTGTCCAGTTCTTATTCCCACAGATATAATTCCACTTTATTGTTGTTGTTAAAGACTCAGTCCAAATTCACGGTGGCCCTGTGGATGAGACACCTCCAAGTCCCCCTATCCTCCATTGATCTGCTTGTCTTGTAGATTCATACCTTTGATTTACCTAATTGAGTAAATCCACTCAGGAAGATGTAAGTCCCCAACAGGATTGTGGTCATTCTTCCTATGTTAACACTTAACTTATCTCAGACATTAGCCGACCTCCAACAATGGCATCCAGTAACAGATCATGGATGTGAAAATGACACAGGCACATCTAACTTAATTTTATGGAAAGGGAGAAGAGATTAAGATATAGGATCAGTTGCTTCCCCCTAGATCTAGCACCATGTTTAGTTTTTTCCACTCTCTCCTTGGCTTTCTTAGGGGCTCTGTAGATGGCACAAAGTGCCGTCTTGGAGCCAGGGAAGGGGAGGGGCAGCCGCCCCCCCAACCCCTTCCTGAGGACATCATCAGAGTGCCTGCCGTTGCATACAGCGAGCACTCTGATGATGTCCTTCCAGCGTAGCATTTTTACATGCTGTGCTGGAAGAGGAACAAAAGAGCCACGTGGCAGCTCTTGCGGTGCCCTTTCCGCAGCTTTTTAGTGCTCCTTTCCCAGTTGCTGAGAGGGTGGATTGGAGCTGAGGCATGGGGCAGCCTTGGCCCCAATCCTCTGCTTCTCAGCGCAGCCCACAGCTACCCGTCTGCATCCCCCCTTAGTTTTATCGGTGTATGCTAGTCTGACCATTATCCAATGGAATTTTAAAAAAGCACAAGCAGTACACAAAATAACAAGAAGAATCAATAAAGTATGGGTTGAGTCCTAGATCAGCCACTTTGTAAAGTATATCTGAAAAAAATAGAATCTCTTGGCTCAATGCCCCAGTCTCGCTTTACTGGGCATCAGCCACTGTGAGCAATGGAGGCATGTTCTCCTATTGATCAGGGTGCAACATGCTGAGGTTTCTACCGCCTTCTGCAAGCGATCTCTGATATGACAATCAGAAACAATATCCTTGTTGCAATTCCTACTTGCACTAGAGATCGCTGGTGAGAGGGGGTGGAAGCATCCATTTGTTGCACCCTGATTATATGTTTTTATGTTAACTTTATATTGTTTTAACTAGTTTTTAAATTCTTATTGTAAAGTTTTAAAAATGTTTTTATCTTGTGAGCCACCTTGGGTCCCTTTCTGGGAGATAAGTGGCATAAAAATGAATCCAATAACAATATAATAATATAATATAATATAATATAATATAATATAATATAATAATTATACCTCATCACGCATTGCAGCTGATACCCAGTAAAGAAGGATCTGGGGAATTTTATGATCATGGCAATAGTGCTACAATCATGAATCCATAGGTTTTGAGAATATAAATCAGTTACGGATCCCTAACTCTAGGTTACTAAGCCATAACTGCAACAATGAATTCCAGACAAGATTTATGTATTTAGTTTGATTTCAGTCCAGCAGTGAGATACTGAGACACATTACATGTGGCAGATTGCTCAAGAATTATTGAAGCAGTAGATATCCTTGTGTTCTTACACTGATGAACAACATTTATTGTCCTGAATAAGACCAGGCCCATAGCATATTTTAAAAAAATTCCCCAAAAGACTCCCCCCCCCACAGATATCTGCCTCAATCTCCTTTGAATAAACAAACTGATGGCTGCTGAAGAGAAACAGTTTGTGCAAATGGTTGGGAGAAACACCATGTGCTAAGATACTTGTTTGTGCATGAAACGAGGACACATTGAATGAACGTACATTGTTCATCACCATCTGGAATAATTAAAACTAATTTTCTGGATGAGATTATATTATTTTCATGCCAGGTTTATAATATAACACACACATCAGTATCCACGAGAAATTAACTGTGAGTTGTAGCTATTTATATTAGGTGATACATAATCTTTTAAGAGAATTGATACAAAAAATTTAAAGAAATCACATCTAAAATATATATCATAGAATCATAGAATCATAGAGTTGGAAGAGACCACAAGAGCCATCCAGTCCAACCCCCTGCCATGCAGGAACTCCCAATTAAAGCATTCCCGACAGATGGCCATCCAGCCTCTGCTTAAACACCTCCAAGGAAGGAGACTCCACTACACTCTGAGGGAGTGTGTTCCACTGTCGAACCACCCTTACTGTCAGGAAGTTCCTCCTAATGTTGAGGTGGAGTCTCTTTTCCTGGAGCTTGTTCTGAGTCCTAGTCTCAGGAGCAACAGAAAACAAGCTTGTTCCTATATATCTGATATTTTAGCAATTAAATAATAAAACATTAGCATCAAAATAAATTTTACAAGCTGGGAAGCTTGTTTGAACCAATAAGTAGCTACAATTCACAGTTAATGTGTCACGAATACAGACGTATGCATTATTTTATTCATCTGCAGAGGGAAAACATTAAAAAAAAAAGCTCAATTGATCTTTATTCCTGTTTATATGAAGGTAGCTAGAAACAAGAGATTGGCAGAGACAAAGTATTTCAAAGTAATTGTTGAATTTATTAGGGAAATACACACACTTACGACAACCTTTCACTCACACACACACCCAAGAACTCAGGAATAAAGGGATTAGCTGTGGAAATAGACAAGAGGCCTTCTAATGGGTGATAATTATCTGAATGAGGTTGCTCCTTATGATGAATTGATGCCTTGTATACTCAAACCGTGTGTAACAGGATGGGGCAAGCGGGTGAGGGTCGGAGCTAAATCAAAATTCAGAGTGACATGGAGGACACCCGAATTTCAACCAGTACACTAAACAAAAGAATTTGAGGCCTTTAAATAGACCAAATCTAAGGCTAAAGTGAAGGTTTGTTGCTACGCTTCAAAGATACTTTGATATAGATAGATTGTGTGTGTGTGTTAATGGTCTCTTTGAGCCTTGCCAGAAGACATCTTGTGGCTGTAAAACACCTTAATCTCCCATGTAAGGTGTGAATCCTCTCTGCTTGTAACTTCCCAAACTAGATGGTTTGATCTGTGTCTATGTGATGGTCTCATTTCAAACCAATGGCGAAGCCAGCATTCCCACTTAAGAGTCATACCAGAGAATCTACACACCCAGGACTATGGGAAACAATCTGTTTTTCACAGCATTTCTCATAACACTGCCATGGCTCAGTGCTATGGAATCCTGGCCCTTGTAATTTGTTGTGACATCAGAGCTCTCTGACAGAGAAGGCTAAATATCTCACAATATCTCACGTATTCCAGAATTTCACTGCATTGAGCCATGGAAGTTAAAGTGATGTCAAGCTGCATTATTTCTGCAGTACAGATTCATCAAGGTGTATCACTAAGAGAGGATAGCTGAGATCCTGCATGAAACATATAGCCACAATGTTGTGGCTGTGATCCATCCCTCAAATTGACCCCAGAAGCCTGCCTTAAAATCCAGCTAGCCACACCGAGGGACAGACCTCTATGGCACTGGTGAGTGAAGCACTGAAGTGTGATGCATCAAGCTCTCTCCCATTAACAAGCCATAGTGTGAGAGGCAGAAGCATGGACCCCTGCAAGGTCGAATATTGAATACTGAATATTGAATTTGATACATTGTGATTTCATAGTTTATAAATCATGATTGATTGATTGACTGACAATTCATTATTGATTGAGGCTAATAGAATTATATTATTTAGTTTGTATTACCAACGAGTGGGAGAATGTATTTACTGAAAATGGAATATTGAATTTTGCTGGGGACAGTGGAGAGAAATTAATTTTATTAGTTAAATAATTAGTCAACTAAATATCTAGATTTATAAAGAAACTTGGATTTAGAGTTATTATCATTCCTAATTCCTTCTATTGTTGAAATATTACCAGGAAATTAAAAGATGATTTAGAAGGGTTAGATATATTTGCTTAGAATTTATTATTATTATTATTATTATTATTATTATTATTATTATTATTATGTAGATTTGAATAGATGGAATATATTCATTTAGATCTGTAATTATTAACAATTGACTAGATTGATTAGATAGAAGTAGAAAAGATAGAGTATTTAGACTTAGATTTAAAATTAGTCAAATGACTATTGGGATTTCAATACTGAGAAAAGATTGACTAGATAAATTTGCATAGATTCTGACTTGAAAACAATTGATTAGAAGGGACTAAGGGAAAACATAATTGAATAGAAATATTAGGATTGATTATATTTATTAAATAATGACCTAATTTAGCTAACATATTGTTCAGTTTCCCAGGGATGGAAATATAATTGATTGGATTTGAATCCAGGTGAATATCAGATTCCAGAAATATATCCAATTTGAGAAATATATATATATGTACAGTTTGAGGGGCATTTATGATTATGGCAATGCTAACACAATAGTAAATGTGAACAGGAAATGGTTACAAGATTTTAGGTCTAATTTACAGCATTGTAACTGACTAACTGGGTACCAGTTGATGTTATAAGGCCTAGCCTCTAGCTTTTTAAGAGCATGTTGTGCATATGGAGCTATCCAAGGGACTGAAAGTCTGGCTGCCTAGGTCATGAGCTCCTGCTGGGGACAGGCCAGAACATATGGTATCCCATGGTCATCTATTTGAGATCTCAGGCTCAAGAAAAGCCCAAGGACAGAGTGAAGTTCCTTATGACTTATTTAGTTATGTCTCATGGGAGGCATTCCTCCATGAATTCCATGTCTCTCATTAAATCTCTGGAACATCTATCAAAATGCTCAGATTGAAATGTTTGGATGACAGCCAGCAGCTGCTAGTTTGATGTAGCACAGGGGTAGAGAAGCTACGTTTAGAATTAGTTTACTATAGTAAACTGCATCTTTCATATCTCTGTGGATTTCCCCTGGAGTTCCTGGACCAGGACCAACGATTCCACAAACTAGAACTTTCAGAGGCAAAATAATCCAAAGGAACTGGCAAACACCTTGAAATATTAAGTTTGCTTTGTAACAAGGTAGATAATAGATCAATACTACTTTCATTGGCTTTGGCTGACATACTGTTACTCACCCAATGCTTTTTAAAAATAAGAATAAAGGGAACATATGTCCACAACTCTTGGAGCAGCCACAAACTTGAAATATACCACAATACACAGAAAATACTCTCAGATCATCTTGTCCTTGGTGACTGTGTTCATCTTTTTTTTTTAATCCCATTTATTTTCTTCTTAACTACATACTCCTGCCTCATCTTTTCCCCTCTGGCTGGGTTGCTTCCAGATCACTATCCTGTGTCTCCACAGATCTCAGTCCCATTCAGATTTTCCAATCATCCCCCATGCCTTCCTTCACCTAACCCTGTTTGCAGACCCACAAAATTTTTCAGGGCTACTTCCCCACAAAGCAACATTTGCTCAAGAGAAAAGCCAAGAAACAGAGATTAAAAATTGCCACATTAGCAAACAAACAGGATACATTGGCAGTGAATTTCAGTTACTTAAGTGAATGAGAATCTCAAGCTAAAGACAGAACTGCAGAGGAAGGTCTTCAAACCTTGCCTGTAGGAAAAGGATCAAGGTACAAGGATGGGAATTTTCCAGTTTGGGGGCATTACTAAGAAGTCATTTTCTGTTGTGCTTGCCAATCTGGCCTACTGTAAGAGCAGACACATGTGTGGGCAGGATAGTACAGTGAAAGGTGGACCTTCAGATGTCCTGCCACCAAGCTGTATAACTTTTTAAAAGTTTACAAGGGCACTTCAAGCACTAAAAGTTTAGTAGCATCTGATCCAACTTGTGCAAACATCATGGCTGAGATCCTTCATCAAAGGCATAGCTATGACACTGCAGCTATTTTCCACTTTCTGTGTCAGTCCTTGAAACCCCACCTTAAAAGCCAGCCAGCTGTCGTGAGCAATGGAGATCCATGGTGTTAGCAAGTGAGAGGCTGCATGATGCTGTGCTCAGTCCACTTCTGCCAGTGAGTGACACTGTGACAAAAAGTTGTGATGGGACTTTACAGGTGTCCCTGCTTCTGGTCCTCACATCATCCATGGTGAAGGGAACTGTTCAGGTCATCCTGAAGCCTTCACACTCACCAGATCTGTGTGGCTCGGGACAGCTAATTGGCTTTTATGGTGGGTTTATGGTGGGTTTCGGGGGCATTTATGATTGTGGCACTGGTACCATTATTGTAAATGTGGACAAAAAACAATTGTGTGGCTGTAAGTCTAGCTTATGACATCATAATTGACTAATGGCATGCCAAACAATGTTTTCAAGCACCCCATTAAGTAGTCACTATCTCCATCATCCTATTTTATGTCATGGTAAGTCTATTCTTCCCAGTGTGAGTCAGCATGATGTAGTAGTTCAAGTGATGAACCTTGGGTGAGTTACACTCCCAGCCCACACTCTCAGACCTCAGCAAGACAGGTTCACCTTAGAGCTGCCATAAGTTAGAAATGACTTGAAGGCACACAACAACAACATGGGCTCTTGCTGTGAAACACTGTAGTCATATTCATCTCAACCCTGAATGCTGAAACTTTGAATCAGGGCAGGAAGGGGTTATTTGGTTTGTACTTAGGTGATTTCTTTATTCTTAAGGATATGTACTACAGTGCAAACATAATTTACAAAAACTTAATTGTTAAACTTTTGCTGACTTGTTAATTTCCATGCAACCTTGATCAATGCCACCTTCTAACATGGTAAAAGGGCTTGGGACACAAGAGAATTGTAAAAAGGTATGGAGTGCTTTTAAAATGCTTGAAACTTTCCTGAATCTCCAAAACAGGGTGTAAATCTAAATAACAATATCCAGAGCTCTGAGCACTCATTTGAAATAAAGAGGGCAGTCTGACAACTTTATGGACATAAACAATGTTGGTAGTTATGCACAGTAAAACAGGAATCTCAGTCAAATCTCAGTCTTTTATGTATAAATTGCAAGAATTTAGGAGGTGGGAATTAAAAAGTCACCACACCTTCCTCAAAAACAGGAAAAAGCAACCTGGTACCTTCCAAATTTATTGGACTACAATTTCCACAATCCCTAACTGTTTTTCATGTTGGCTGAGGCTTATGGGAGCTATAGTCCAAACCACCTTATTTCTGCTCTGTGGGAGTAGATTTTTGAATTCATCACAGGCATATAATTGGAAGAAATATAAATTGTCTCCTGATCTCCCCACCCCTGCTTCTGATTATCATGCCCACATCTCTCTCTTTTTTATCCAGTTGGCTCCATGGAATTTGAATTAATGATGTCTGACTACCATTTTAAATAAGATGTGGATTGGACAATTAAAGTGGAGTCCAGACAAGCATAATATGATCATGGCTGCTACATCTTTAATTTCAGGAGCAATTGAAAAATTTTAGGAGGCCCGTCGCCACCGAGGTAAGCCTCCCTGGGGGCACCCTCGGTGGCGCTGGGCTTTTAGGAGGCCCGTTGCCACCGAGGCAAGCCTCTCCGGGGGGACCCTCTGTGGCGCTGGGCTTCTAGAAGGCCCGTCACCGCTGAGACAAACCTCCCCGGGGGGACCCTCAGTTTATTTTCAAAATGGCGGCCGTGACATGCGCCACACATCAGTGGAGGGCACGTGCATACGTGTGCACCGCCATTCCCCCCCTGGCCCAGGTCTCAAAAAGGTTGCCTACCCCTGGTGTAGGCTATAATTCTATATCAGAATATATAGAGAGTGTAACAGTTTGCACATGTAACTCTCACATGGCAGTGTACACACTAGTAACCTCAAGGTTGGACTTCTGCAGGGCACTATACATTGAGGTATCTCTGTACCAAGTTTGGAAACTTCAGTTAGTTCAAAACATGGCAGCCAGATCAATTATGGGACATCCAGGAGTGATCACATTACACTAGTATTAAATTTACTCCACTGGCTGCTGGTTAGTTTCTAGGCAAGATATAAAGCATTGGTTATTACCTTTAAAGCCCTACATGGTTTGGGTCCAGGTTACTCCAGGAGGTATATAGACTGTCCTGTACACTGAAGTCCTCTTGCAGACATTTACTCCAGTCAGCCAGGACTAAATTGGCAACTGTCAGCCAGAGGACTATGGAATGACCTGCCAGAAGAGATTCGACAGCTGAATACGCTGTCTGAATTTAAAAGAACTTACCCAGATTATTTTTAAACTGTGAATTTGAAATGATAAATTTTAGATGTGGATTGTTTTAATATGTGTACATCCTATTTGTCCTTTTAAATTGATGTGTGTTTAACTGATGTGTTTTAACTGATGTTGTTTGTTAATTGTTAACTGGTTACCAGGAAACACCATTCTAGCTGCACTTCTGTAGCTGGAAGAAGAGAACTGAGGCCATTCTACTGGATCTCCAGTGATTTCTTCCTCCCCAGCCATAAATAACTTTGGCAGGACCTTTGGACCTTGAAAATACCTGCCTGGGGGATGTGTTTGAATGTTGCACCAGGAGGTAATGACTACTTTCTTGTGCAATGTAAAAAAAGGACACACATAACCCTGAGTTACTTTTGCCCAGGTCACCAAAAGGATTCTAGCCATTGTATCATTCCACAAGTCTTGAAAATAGGTCAGACTAGAAATGCAAATGCATCCATAAATGCTAAAAATATATGTGTGATGTATATAAAATGTGGCCAGTTTTTTTTTCCGGGGCTCTCTCTCAGTAGCTATTGATCCAGTTATTTATCATGTCTGCTTCCAGAATGTCAGAGATCACTAGTAAAGCCAAAAGGGAGTGAGTTTTCACATTTTTTTCTGTAAGGCTGCCATCTAGCCCTCAGAACAGATAAATGATAGACTAGGAAAAGATTTCTCAAAGCAATTTCCTTCTACATATCGGATAAGAAAGATTGGCAAGAACTGTCGCCTAACAGATTTCAGGATGCATCTATTACACTTGTCATCTCAGCTGAAATGCTATCTTAACCCAGATTTGTTAATGTTTGTCAGCACTATGAAAGAACTTTAGTACCTGTAAATTGATAGGGACCCTCCCTTCTATTTTATCTCCACTTCATTCCAAATAAACAAACAAACTGCTTTCTGGTAACTTGGTGAGAATTTGGAATGCTTTAGGAACTGGATCATTGCAAATTTAGACACAAAGCCTTTGATTAATATGTAGATGAGAACACATGGCCAAAATGGATAATACATTAATAATGGTTATCTATCAGGTTATCACTGTCTAGGAATGGTGGCATTAGCTGCTTACCAGTCTTAACTGGTAAAAAGTAATCTTTGACATGACTGGCATCTTGAGAATCTAAGAGTAATGTCAGATCAAGGAGTACCATGATCATGTATAATTAGTTCTTCAATAAGTTTGTGATGCCCATCTAGAGCTCACCTTTTTGCAAGTCCTGCAAATGTCTGGTGGATAGTAAGAGGCAAAATTCAAAAAGTAACTTTTCTAAGATCCTAACTGTGAACTCCCAGACCAGTTGGCCACCCATTAATAATATCTCTGCCATAACTAGACCAAGCTTCCATTAACACAGGTGGCTTCATTATAAAAGCAAAAAAGAGCTAAGTCAAATGCATGTATAGATGACACTCCAGCCTGAATTTCTGGGAGGCCTTTCCCAATTACTTTGTGTAGATGTTCAAAACCATGGGGCTCAAAAAAGAACCTTGCAGAATATTACACAAGAAGTCCCATGAAGCAAAACTGCAGTCCACCAGCATCGCCACATGGAATTAGTTAAATAGCAGGAGCAAAACTCTCAATAAATTAATAACACTGGTTGATTCCCCTGACAATCTGCTCATTTTGGCCCACCATTATGTTCTGAATATTTACTAGGTTGAATATCTACAAGGATGAAGCACATCTTAATTTGTTAGTAGAAAACAGAGGCCAAGATCTTATACAGCATAATATAATAATTGTGCAGAATAATAGTTCTGCATGTGGAACTACACTACACTACACTTGTGCTCTCAACATTCCCTTCACCATTTAGTTGCTGGTGGAGAGCAGGAGTGGAACTAGGGAAGTGTTTGACTATATCCCTGTAACCCAGGGGTGGGCTACTGTGGAAGGCTGGGAGGCCATGTTAGCTCCCCAAGCTTTTAGTCTCATCACTCCATTTTAGGCATAGGAGAGGAGGTTGTATGTTGCCCACAGGCTGCATAGTCCCCACCCCTGCCATAGGCAGATGCAGAATGCTTATATCATCAATTGAGGTCCCCCAGGGTCCCCCATCAGCAGATGATGTGATTATTATGTGTCTGTATTGTTGCAGAGAATGGAAGGGAACACCAACTCTGCAATTACTATTAACATCAGCTCTGCAACAACTGACACCAACTCTGCAATGGCCACTGTGCCACTAAAAGGATGCCAGTCTGTTGGAAAAAAGCTCAGTTGGGCCTCTATTAGGAGGAAAGTCCCAAATCTTTGGAGGTTGATCACCAAGAAATCTCTGCAGAGGTGGAGAACTGCGATTTTCCAAAAGTTTTGGGTCTCAAGTGCCCCATCTCGCATAAGCCCTCACTGCTCAGCCCAGACAAGATGGAGATATGAATAGGTGGTGTTCAAACAACCTAGGTATTAAAAGAGTTCTTCTGTTTCAGATGGAATGGGAGCTCTTTATGCAAAACTTCTACAGGGCCACAATTTACCAGTCCTGGTCTAAACACATGCACGGATTGAACTGAGCACAAAGCCTCACTTCATAATCTGTAATGAGAGAGAGAGAGAGAGAGAGAGAAGCCTTTTAGGGCATCCAGTACCATCCCAGAAGCATGCTCTGCATGTATTCAGAACTAGATTGTCTCTCTTTGTATATTTATTTGCTACACCTGCACATCCACTAATCAATTTCCAAGTAATTTTCTGCTTGCTGCCAGATTTGACATCTTCTATCCTAAGCCATAAAAGTCTGTATGGTTTCTGGGCTTTCATATTTAACCCAAAATGCTCCCTATATCTATTTCTGTGTTCAATCAAAAATTTGATCTTAGCTTTGCAGAGAGGAGGACCCAAAGTAATAACTGTCATCTGACCAAGGCACTGCACTGCTACACTTCATCAGTTTGTGGCTCATTGTGTGATTGCAATCTAAGGAGGAATCAACACACACAGCCAAATTCCATCATTTGTCAATGGTTCACAGTGGTCAGGGACTCTGTGCCTTGAAACAACACAAGCCTCACCTCGGCCAAACAAGTGAATGAATCAAAAATGGTGTTTGCCTTTATTGTACAGGGATGATTCAAATAACTCTTCCAGGAGTGAAAACACTTGACTTTCCATTAGCTACAGTGAATGTTTAACTAATTGCCAAGATACCTGTGCTCATCCATTTCCAGTTTGTATAGTTAATCCTATTGATCCCATTAACATGAAAAATCAAAATGTTTAATTTGCCTGGCTGTAGTCAGTGCTTGGGTTACAATATGATTTGAACTACAATTGTAAAAATAAAAGCAGAGATCCCAAATCACAGTCTTCGGTTCCTAACTTTATGAATCCGTAGCTATCTCACAGAAATTCAATCAAACCCTGTTAGTGAACTGTGCATCTGGGCATGGGCAAGAGTGCTCCAATGTGACCCAGCCACTTCTGATGCACATTGAAGATTTCTGTTGCACGTCAGGCACTCCTGATGCACACCAAACATTTCTCAAGCATGTTGGGTGCTTCCTAACTAGTGTCCAGATGTGCACTGGGGAGTACCCCAATGGGTGCCAATGCCCATTGTGCATTGATTGGGTACATCAGTCACTTAATTGGCTACCATTGTACAATGGATGTTCATACATTATAATGCCACAGCAGCCCCAGGTGAATATAAATATGAAATTATTGAATTCAGTTTTTCACCCATGTAAGGCCAGTTAGAAAGACATACATCCCAAGCAGAATATTCCTCAAAATTTCATGTTAGATGTGGAAGCACAAGAACAATGTTCAAGGATGTCCAAGGATCATAGAATGTTCACAGAAATGTTCAAGCATCACAGAAAGAGCTAATTTCTATCACTTAAACTGGGCCATTCCTTTGAAGAGCTTAGAGCAGGATAACATGGTGCTGTCCCTGGACTTTCCATTCCACCAAATGTATCTCAGGAAATAGGCTCAAGTCAACATATGTTACTACTTCTGTCTTTCAACTACAGTCATCCCTTCCGATTCATGGGGATTCATCCCGAACCCCCCCCCCCGGGTGAATTGGAAAAATCACAATTATTGGGGGACCATTGTTTTCAATGGCTGCATGCTCCTATGTGGGGCCTTGTGCGTGCGTCATGGGCATGCAAACCATTTTATTCCTCCCCACTTGCTGGTGTGTGAACTTCAAGTCCATGAATGGGGAGGGATGAGTGTAGTCTCAAAGGTGCTGCAAGATCCCTTTGTGTACTGATTTTCCAGACTAATATGGCTATGTCTTTGAATAGTGATCCAAGACAGTTCTCCTTGGGGTACTTCACTTTGCTAGTAGAATTGTGTGGGGTGCTTTAGACCATATGTTAGACCCTATGACACCTTCATTCAAGTGATCACCCACCAGGGAAGCTGAAGGTGAACAAGAACCCAATTGGTGCATTTCTATGAACTGATTCAAAATGTAGCTACCAGAATCAGTTGTAACAATGAATGTAATGTGCATTCAGAAATCAATAAATGAAGAACCTTGAAATGCACAATGCATGCACTTCAAAACTGGACACAAAGAAGGCATACCTTTTGAAAAATGCAGATGAAAATATGTAGCAATTTCAATGCAAAAATCTAATACAGAGCTGAATCAAAACCAGTTTTAGAGAGGCAGGTATCAATACAATACAATTGACCCTAGTCGTAAAATCCTAGTCATATTACCTTGCATTGTCCTTGCATAGCACCTTGCCTTTCCTATTCCTCCTTGCCCACAATGGAGAAATTTCCAGCTGTAGGGAGTTTATACTAGGGGAAAAAACCTGTTCAAAGCTCTGATCCATAAGACATATTTATATGCTTCTTTGACCAGGTCTCACAAATCCTGGGATCACCCTCAAGGAGATGAAGTCTTTCATTGCATTAAGACTTTGATATTTGCTATATTCCTTGATCAAATTTAGCAGATGTTGTTTTGAGATGGCAAGAAAGAAAAGGGAGTGTCATCCCAGTCTGCCACTAGGAATCATCTTGTCCAGTCTGCATAGTGAGCAGGTTCCCTCTCTGGAGACTTCTGTCTGACCATATTATGAATTTCCCTAAGCTTGTTAACTGCTTCTGTCTACCAGTTGTTCAATGGGCAAGCACAACTTGAACATTAATTAATCAGCCTGTTTTATTTCTGGTTAAGACCTTGGCATGCTGCCTGGATCACAAGCACCACTCCTGCTGTGTTGCTTCATACATTTTCATTCCTTTCCCCCCTTTTTTTCATATCTGCAACTTGGTTTTTAATCATCCCTCCCCCACAACACACATATTACTTTCCCTAAGAGTTATACTATTTTAGACTATGACATTCAAAATCCTCAGCCACTAGTTATGCTAGCTGGAGGATTCTGGGAGTTGTAGTTCAACAAAGTAACTTTCCCAGGCTCTGGGGAGATTTTTTTTTTGTGCTTGAATGCAGGAGAAGTTTGCTATGAATCCTGTTCAGCTGTGTTGCTTACAGTCCCAGCTTGAAGGGACCTGAAGGGGATTTGACTTTCTTTGACCTGTAACTTGCCATACTCAGATCTCCCAGGACTGATTTTTTGTCATTAGCTTAGACCAGGGATAGGCAACCTTTCCCCTTTAAGGGCCGAGGGACTTCAGCTCCCAGAAGCCTCAGCCATGTTGGCCAATAGTCCCATGTTGGCCAATAGCTCCTGGGATTCTAGGAGCTGAAGTCTTTCGGCCCTTAAAGGGGAAAGATTGCCTACCCCTGGCTTAGACCCAGCATGTAAGTGGAGCCATGGCTCACAAGGCCAGAGTGCCAGGACTTTTTGATATGCAAGTTTGATGACATCATAGAGTCATAGAAGCACAGAAGTGCAAGGGACCTCATGGGCCATCATAATTCCAACCCTTTGCCCACTGCAGGATCTCCAGCGAAAACATCCCCAACAGATAGCTGTCCAGCCTCTTTTTGAAGACGTCCAGAGAAGAAGACCCTACCATCTCTCTAGGCAATTGGTTCCATTGTTGAATCACTCTTAGGCCTGCCCTCTCTTCTTCATGATAGCCCTTACAGTATTTAAAGAGTGCAATCATGCCACCCCTCAGTCTTCTCTTCACCATGTCCAGCTCCTTCAACCTCTCTTCATATGTTTTGTTCTCCTTATCTCTTATCATCCTTGGTGCCTTTCTCTGTTCCACCTTCTTAAAAAGAGGTGGCTAGAACTGAACACAGTACTCCAGATGAGACTAGCACAGAATATAGTGGGAATATTACAGTCCACCTGCTCCAAGCATGGGCTTGCCATCTGTGGATTTGAGCATCTGTGGATTGCCCCACTGTTACCATAATTGTTTTAATATTAAAAAAATCCTTTGTGGGTCTCCTGCCATGGCCCTAGACTGGAGAAGCCCAATCACCATGGATTCAAGGCGAACACCTCACGTAGACACCTGAAAGGTCATGTCTGCACCTGCAACAATTTGCAGATCAAAAGGGCCAGGTCTAGGAGTTGCAAAGCAGGACATTCACATCTAGGAGATTTATGAGTACCAGCCAGGATGTGTCTGGCTGAAGATGAGATAACATTAACATCCCATCTCCTCTCCTTGGAAATTGTCTACTTCAAAGAGTATAATCCAGAATCCTTTGATACACACTAGTAACTCTTCACCTCAGGCTAGGTTTAAAGATATAAAAGATCCCCAAAATCTCAGGCACATTGGGTCTGGTTAGATTTCATGGTGACACTGCATCACTGTAAACTCTGATCTTCCTGTTGTCTTTTCCCCTTTCATAATGGTTGAGTCTATCCATCTTCATTCATTGTTGAAGCAGCCTCCTCAGGTAATTATCACCATTAGAAAGCCTTCTGTTTCCTCTCCAAGCTAACTACTTTATTCCTGAGTTCTTGTGTGTATGAGTGAATGTTAGAGTGTCTTTGTATGTTTGAATCCCCAAATTAATCACAAGTTCATTGGAAAGCTTTGTCTCTATCATTCTATTTCCTAGCCACCTCTGTAAACATAGGATAAAAGATCCCATTGGAGACTTGGACTTTAGTAATTTCCCAGGTTTGAGTTCTTCTTACATCGCCTCATTCATCCTAATGGATGCCACCATTAAAACCAATGGGACTTGAGGTCCCACAATTTTTGGCATCCAAATGGGGATGGGGTCCAGAACAGAAACCCTGCAGATATGAAGGGCTAATTGTATCTCTCTTGACTTGAAAACTGTGCTTCAATTAATGCGAGCCAAAATAACATTTGATCTCTTTGCTGCAGCTTCACACTGCAAACTCAAGTTCAATGACCAACAATAATCTCAAGGTCCTTTTCACAGTTAATACTGTTGAGCCATGTGTCCTCTATCCAATATCTGTCCTTTTGTGGCCTAAATGTAGAATTTTGCATTTGTCTCTTTTGAATGTCATTGTATTAATTTCTGCCCAATTTTCTAGTCTATCTTGATCTTTCTGAATTCTGTTCCAATGTGTGGACCACCCCTCCCAGTTTTGTGCCATCTGCAAACTTGGTAAGTATGCCCTCTACCCTGTCATTTAACTTATCTCACATTCTTTGCAGTAGGGATGGAAAAGATATTAGAAAATAGTAAAATAAAATTGAAAAACATTTCTTGAGTGCCAGGAAATGCTGATGAGGAAATTCCTGGACTGATGGGACTCTTCACAATTTGAGACTTCTGCACAGTATTTGCACATTCAGGTCTGTGCAGAAAAATCCAAATGTGAAAATTTGCAGCACTTTATGCTCAGAAAATAGCATTTTGTGAACAGAAAATAATATATCCACACAGGAATACTGTCTGCCATCGTGTTATTCAGTAATGACATCGTAAATTAGACTTAAAATTTTGTAACTGCTTTGGATTCCCATTTGCAATAGTAACACCATTGCCATGACTGCAAATGACCCTGAAGCTCACCTTAAAAGTCACCCATCCATCTGGAGCAAAAGAGGTCTGTACTACTGGCACAGAATGATATGATCAGCTTCTTCCTACTTATGAGCAATCCTGTGGGGAGCAGATGCAGGGACCCATGTTGCAACTGTTAATCACAGCATTGCACACTGACAGGAGGAATCTGATCACATCATCCTGCAGCACCTCTGATGTCATCTGGCTCCCTCCCAGATACCTATTTTTACATTCTCTATGGCATATTATCACAACCACCTTGAGTCCCTATATTGGGATAAAGGCGGGACATAAAATAATAGTAACAACAACAAAAGCAACAACAACAACAGTGCATAAGTACAAGGGAACTACTGTCATCACCAGGTCCAGTTTTAGTGGACACCAAAGGACACCCAAAGACAAATTTGTGGGTCTTACTGCAAATGAATAGCAATAGCAAGCAATAGTAATAGCAAGTACTTTTCTATACCATTAAGCACTGAACTAGCATTCCCTAAGTGATTTACACCCAACAAGCTGGGTACTCATTTTACTGACCTACAAAAATATGGAAGGCTGAGTGGACCTTGGAGCCCTCCTCTAGGATCGAACTCACAACCTTTCGGCTGCAGTACTGGCATTTAACCTCTGTGCCACCAGGGGTCCCTGAATTCTTCCTAAAAGCCAAAATGACTAAATTGAGGCTATTGTACTTTGGATATATAATGAGAAGAAATGACAAAGAGTAAAAAGATAATAATGCTTGGTAAAGTAGAAAGCAATAGGAAAAGAGAAAGACCACATTGCAAGTGGATAGACTTAGGGCCTTTGCAGACTGCCAGAAATAGTGCAAATTGAGTCCACTTTAAGGGTTAGGGTTAGGGAATCATGGGAACTGTATTTTATTGTGGCACCAGAGCTCTCTGACAGAGAAGGCTGAATGTCTCAGAAAAAAACAAAAAACAACTCCCATGATTCCCTAGCATTAACCCTAACCCTTAAAGTGGACTCAATTTGCACTATTTCTGTAAAGACCCAATGTCAAAGAAGTCACTGCCCCATGTCTGCAAGCACTTAGCAGGGCTCTTGATATCATGGAGACTTGGAGGTATGCGATCCATAGGGTTGCCCTAAGCCAAAGTTGATTTAATGGCAATTAATAACATTGATTTGCCCACAGGAGGACCTCATGTAGCCATATAGCCCTTTCAGAATGTCAGACCCTTTAGAACTGAAGGCTGGAATGAAATTGGCCTTTATGGAGATGATAGGAGTCTCTATGTGCTAATTGATGTGTGTGTGTGTGCCAGTCTCTTCCATTTTACTCTATTCATAATGCTCTGGTTTTGTATTTTACTATTTAGAATGAGTTTTTCCCCAACACATTTGTACTCCTTTATTGTATTTATTGTTTATACACTATAATTCAATGAAGAGATGGATAAAAGGTGATATGATATCCTTGTTTAAGTATTTGAAAGAGTGTCATATTGAGGATGGAGCAAGCTTGTTTTCTGCTGCTCCGGAGAATAGAACCCGGAACAATGGATGCAAGCAACACGAAAAGAGATTCCATCTAAACATTAGGAGGAACATCCTGACAGTAAGAGTAGTTTGACAGTGGAACACGCTCTCTCAGAACGTGGTGGAGTCTCCTTCTTTGGAGGGCTTTAAACAGAGGCTGGATGGCCATCTGTTGGGGATGCTTTAATTGGGAGTTCCTGCATGGCGGGGGTTGGACTGGATGGCCCTTGTGGTCTCTTCCAGCTCTATAATTCTATGATTCATAATCCCCATAAGTTTAATGTTTTTTTATTGTATTTCCTGCATGGCAGAGGGCTGACTGGATGGCCCTTGGTTTCTCTTCCAATTCTATGATTCTATGATTCTATGTTCCTATAACCTGCATTGCCATTTCATTCTGTCTTGGCTTGTTGCTTATTTTCTCTCTCCCCAATCCTCCATTATGTTTATCTGAATATTTCAAAATCTTGAGCTATGGAAATAATAATAATAATAATAATAATAATAATAATAATAATAATTTATTTCTTACCTACCTCTCCTTATAGGTGGGGGACTACAATAGATCAATAAATACAAACATCAGTTTTAAAAAATCTTCTTTGTCTGTAACCCAGGTAGGGAACCTTCTGTTCAGCCTGGGGAGGATGGAGGATGCTTGGGGGTAGAGCTGATGGCATCATTGAGTGGGATCAGAGCTAAAGCAGAAAAAAAAATATCCTACTTGCTCCTGCTCTATGTCCTTGCTTGCCTGCTTGCCTACCTTCTGGCATTTTGAAAAAATCTCAACTCACTGCTGGCAGAGGGCTTCTGAAATCAAGATAAGGGCCATATGTAGCACTAGGATTGCAGCTGTGCAGTTGATGGACTAGATGCCAATATTCATCAGTAAATTTCAATAACCACCAGACTTCTAATGTTTACTATAATGTGTACATTTACAGGAATTACTTCCTAGACAGGGAAGACAGCAGAGTAGAATACATGGGAATGGAGTACAATCCTATTCATAGTCACATGGAAGTAAGCCTCAGTGAAGTCAATAGGACTTATGTCTGAACAGCCATGTAAAAGATCATGCTATTTGCCATTCACACCCAATACCATCTCTGTAGTCACACTGCAGTTAAACCACTTTTTAATGTCTGCAAATTTCTCCTGAATTCTGCACTATTATCTCTTACCCTGCTTGCATTACATTTAAAAAATCTGCAAAGGAGCAAGCCTGTACTACTCAAAATTCCTTTTAACAATGGCCAGTTTACCTGCTAGAAATTTATGCCATGCTACAAATCTGCAGAGCTTGGGAATACTCCATTAAATGTAATGGTGTTATCTGTCACATATTGCTTTTTATGGTAGTGAGGGGATAACAATATTCCTTTCAAAAGCAAAATAATGGCTGGTAACACCATTATATATTTTTCCATGCAACTAATAATGCTTGTGACTTTTATCCATTGCTATTGGAAAAAAGCAAAGCATTTTAGTATTTGGAGAAAAAAATATAAAGTTAGCCCATTTCTAACTGTTTTAATGGCTATTAAAAACAAAAAAAATATATGTAACAAGTAATATAATGAGTAACACAACAAATGATTTTTAATCTTTTCATTAAAAAAATAAAGCTGGCATTCTGTATTGCAGTTATGGATTTGTAATCTAGAATATGCTCCATATTTAGGTATACTACATATTCATGATTGTGGCTCTATTGCCATGATTGCGGATGTCCCCAAATCTCACCTATACTCCAGGCAATGAAGGCCTGTTCTGCTGGTGATCAGGGCTCAGCAGGATGATGTTTCCAGCCCTGTCTCACCAGCCAGCAGGGCCGTGACAATAAAAATAAAGCAGACATGTTGTAATTCTTTGCCTCATTGCAGGTCACTTCCAGAAAGGGGCTGCAAATATCATCCTGCTGCACCCCGATCACCAGCAGAACAGACCTCCGTGACCCAGTGCAGCTGCTGGCTGTTGAAGTAGGTTTGGCAGATCAGACCAGGAGATGATACTTAGGGGGATGCAGACGGGCGGCCATGGGCCACCCTGGGAAGTGGCGGTTTGGGGCCGAGGATGCCCCATGCCTTGGCCCCGATCCTCCCTTTCGCCACCTGGGAAAGGAGTGCTAAAATAGCGCTCCTTCCACAAGCCGTGAAAGGGGAACCTGAAGAGCTGCCATGTGGCTCTTTTGCACCTCTTCCAGCTCAGCGTCTCCGGACGCTGAGCCGGAAGGAAGTCATCAGAGCGCCCACCATGTGCAATGGTGGGTGCTCCGATGACATCTTTGGGAAGTGGTTGGGGTGCCCAGCATGAAGCTGCCCCTCCCCTTCCTTGCCTCCAAGATGGTGCTAAGTGCCATCTGCAAAAGGGGCTAGTTACACATTCATAACTAAGTTAGTGATGTAAGATCTCGGTTATCAACCACAATTCCTTTTAAAATGATTTTCCAAGCTCTCTACAAATCTTCAGATAACTTTATCTAGCTGGGATATGTAAATGCCAGCTCAGAATATTCCATTTTACTCCAGTGTCATCAAGAATCAAAACTCAGGGTGGAACTATGCAGATGAAGGATGAACAGTTGAAATTGATGCTGAAATATAGAATCACTCGAGAAAGGGATAAGATACTATTATTCCCAAGTATGCCTTTTTATTTCTCCAGTGTAAATCATTAGTTGCTGTCCACTTCCATAGGAAAAAATCTGAACAACTAAATGGACACCACTGACAAACATTTCACAAGGGAGTGCAACATGTATTGCTTCCTGTCAGGTCCTGTAAACTATAGGAGAAAGGCCCAGTGGAATCTTTTAGTGACGTGACATATTATATCACCATAAAAAAAAACTCTTAAATTAAAAGCCGATGATTTCCGGTTTTTAAGAATTTTTTTTTTTAAAAAAAACCACAGGGTTTTATACCTGTTCACATGGCATGTTTCTGAGCATAGCCTCCAGTTGCCAATTGTGGCTCTGTTCCCCCTTTCCCACTGTGTCTTCCAGCTCTAATTAGTGCTTTCAAAGAAGAGGGTTTAATAGATTGATCACACTCACCTCTGCTCAGCCCATCTGGTCCCCGGAGGATTCGGCATTCTTCTATCTGGCCAAATGGAGAAAACATCACCCTGATATCGTTCTCATTACACTTCTTCGAAACCATGCCTATGAACAATTTTCTGTCTTCCACAGCTAGGAGATAAAAAATAATGAATGACCAAAGGGTAGCTCATCTCTCTCTCTCTCTCTCTCTTACAATCTCTTCACCCCCCTTCCTCCCCCATCTGTGATCAATGCTTCATTACCACATCAAACTGAGCATCAGTCTTGCAACTATAGCATTGTAACTGATGACAAGTCCTAGGGAAAACACTACGTACATACACTTTTCCCTTCTGTTTGAATTGCCTGCATTTCCCATGGCTTGAGGTTGCTCCCTGATTTGCCACTTCCAGCATCATTCCCCATTCCTTCTAGAGATCTTTGCGGTCTGAGTAACACAAAGATCAGAAGATCTTGCTTGTCTCTACCAACACTTCCTCCAATTTCACTGTTTTAAGAAGGGGAGAAAACCCCAGATAAGCAAGAATAAATGTCAGTGGACTGAAACAGGCAGCATGCGTAGATTCTAATTTAGATAAAATTCCATCCATCTCAACTGCTAATATATGAAAGAGAAATGAGAACAGATGCTGACAAAGTATGTGAAATGAAATGGGTTAATGGAGAAAACATACTGAATGAAGGGTTACAAGACATGCAAGGATCTTAGTCAGTTTCAACTGGCTGGAACAAAAGGAGCTCACAAAACAAAATGGAAGCATCTGCCCCAATGGCAGAATATTAACACTGAATTTCCTCTTTCTTTACCTATAATGACACAGTAATTCCCATGCTAAGCAGACCCAGCTAGTGAGAATTTCCCTTCTAGGGCAGCACTTCAATGAAAGGCGTTACAAGATTACTTTGGAAAAACCAAATCCCCAGTGGATGTATAATATTGGGCTTGCAAAGATTTTTTTTAAAAGGGGGTGGGTTCAAGTTATTGCTAGATGATTCCCTTTGCTGTAGAGGCACACAAAAAGTAGGTCAAGGCAGCAGCTGTATTGCAGGATTGAGTTTAAGCAAGCTCACGTTTGGAAGCTTTAAAGCTACAGAGCCCAGAAACGGCTAGAAATCGGGGTTAGAAGAATCTGCTGGCAAATCTGATACTGTGGAGAGTTTAGACTCAACAAACACTGGAGGGAACAACATTCTCACTGCAGAAAGTTAATTGTTCCACTTGATATGTTCATGTTATCTTGCAATGCTAATTTACCACCAGCTGGGAGCAGGTCAAATTGAAACTGATGGGGTCTTTTATTCATTTGTGCACCAGGCAGAAGTGTGACACAGTTACTGCTATTTCATGTATTGTCTTGCCCTCCTCAACCATTCTGTATCTTTGAACTTATCTGTGTATACACATCTAGCAACTTAGGAAACCATGTTATGCACCAGGTGAACTAAGCTTTGGTCTAAAAAAGCTCAAGCCACAAGATATGTATGTGTAATAGCACTCTTTGTTGTTTGTTTGCTACTACAGAGAACCCCTCTGGAATCTGATAAAACTATGCCTCTGAATTTATTTATTTAAAAATTTATATTCTGCCCAATGTGGAATCTTAGGGTGGTCAACAAATAAAACAATGGCTAGCATCCTGTTGATGACTTAAGAAGGTGTAAATGCAAACTGTTGTTAACTGCCATCAAGTCAACCCCAACTCATGGCAATCCTGTGGAAACATCTCCAAAATACCCTATCATCCACTGCTCTCCTTAGGTTTTGCAAATCCATGCCCGTGACCTCTCTGATTGACTCTATTCATCTGACATGCGATCTTCTTCTCTTTCTACTTCTCTCTACCTTTCCAACATTATTGTCTTTTCTAACATTATTGTCTTCTCATGATGTGGCCAAAGTATGACAATCTCAGTTTGATCGTCTTGGCTTCCAAGGAGATTTCAGGCTTGGTCTGCTGAAGGACCCATTTGTTATGCCTGTGTAATTCACTCCTTTTGGTTACTGCTGAGGTTGACCTGCTCTCTAAAATGTACTTTTTAAGCTCTTGCAGTTCCCCAATATGACCAGTTACTTGTGGGTGGGAAGGGGAGAGAGGTGGAGAAGCATCCAGCTATCTTCCTATAGTTAAATGTACAGCAATAATACCTTCTCTTCTGTGGCATCACTAGGGTTGGTGTCACCTGGTGCAAGTGTCCAGAAAGGTCTGTCAGGGAGATGGCGGTGGTGGCAGCGAACTGTCCCTCCCTCCCCTTTTGCTGCTTTGCTCACCAGCCCACCCAGACCCAGAAAAGACTGTTGGGTGGTGGTAGCAGTAGTTGTCTACTCTGCTCTTCCCACTGCCTCACTCTCCTAGCTGCCTGGCCAGACGCCCACCATCTTCCACAACCAAGATTTAAAACAATAAAATAATTTAAACAGGATAAAAACAAGTTAAAACAGCATCCTAGGTTAAAACTGTTTAAACCCTTGGAAAAGTAAATTAGACACCTAAGGATTTATTAAAAAGTCATGTTTTGACATGGCCCTTGGCAGAAACTAGTGTTGGTACCGGTCAGACATCTAAGGGGAGAGTATTTCACAAATGAGGTGCCACAGCTGAGAAGGTCCTCTCCCCTGTCCTCCCACAACACATTGATCTCATCAGGAAGACACAAAGGAAGTCCCTCCAACAGATCTCAGTTCTCAGGCAGCCATATATATGCCAGTTTCCATCATTCCCTCAGACCTGGAGTAGGAATCCTGTGGCCAGATCTTGTTGGATTGCTACTGTCAGCACGCCTCACCACTGGACTATTGGATTTGCAGTCCCATATTACTACACAATCCCTATCCCTAAACAAGAGGCTCTCAGCAAGTCAAAATATGTTATTAAATGAATTGTGAGGTTGTCCACTTGTCAGAGTACTGCCACTAAATGGGAAAATCTCCTCCTATCCCACCACTATGGAATCAAATGTGGGGACCTTCTAGATGTCCTCATGGTTCCTGTGCAAGATTTTATTCATCTAATTCCACCACTAGACACCATCAGCCTTGAACAACTGCTGCCACCATAGAAACCATGTGTCTGAACTCAAGCATTCCAACACTTATGTAGCTTACATACAAAATATAATACAAAGATACATTTATTCAACATAGGTTCAACACACAGTTAAAAATGACTTATTTAAAACATCCAAAACATCTGACTGACCTTAACTCACATTTCTTTCATATTTCTTAACTTTGATATGCATACATATCTAACTTCTCAACTGTTTAATTAACTTAACTATATGTATTTGCTTTCATGCCATTTACAATAAAAAGGGCAAGTCTTGGAGCATAGGGCTGCCCTCCTACTCTTTGTAAAGTATCAAGTACATGCACAGCCCAATCCAAACAAGTGCCTTCTTTATTCAAAATCATTACATGGATGCATTGTTCCAAAAATGCTCTCAACCATCTACAGAAATCACGATAGGTCAGCAGGGAGAAGGAGACGTAGGGATGTGAGGTCCATTGATTTCAATGGAAATGACTTGCAGACTTGTGGGCTTATAGTTGCAGCATTGTTCTGAAAATCTCGGTCATTGATTTCTAAACTTCATCCTGAGAATCTCTGATGTTCTTTGGATGTTTCTTGGGAATTTCTCTATGAGTCAAGCCCAGCAATGTCAGACGTTCTTTCTTGAACAATATCTTGCCCAATGCAACTGACCCTCCTCTGCAGCATATACAAAACAGCATTGCATATATTCTTTGCCATGAACCAGCATCCTATTGATGTTTTTTACAAATGTAAGTTCCCTTTGTGGGTTTTTTTTTTTTTTTTTTGGCTTTGGTGCAGCACATATATTTAGTTCTCAGAGTGGCAGTGGAATTCTGTAAGTGTAACTATTGTGCATACAGTTGTGCATTTTTGGACAGAGTGTAACTATTCATCAGTGGCCCAAGTATACCACCTGATTCACTGGGATTGTGGAAAGCGCAAGGACATTCACAGGCATGCAGTTGCTTCACAATGTCAGTATTCAAAGATGAGTAGTGCAGTGGAGCTGGTTGTTGACTGCATGAGTGTAGATTTGTTGTACACATGCATGATGTAGGAACTTGCTTGTGCTCTCTTATCAAGAGTGGAACAGTGAAACCTGATAGGCCTGGCCAATGGATGGCATAGGTGCCACAAGGAACACCCCAAATCTTCTCCAATGTGGGTGAACAATCTGTGGAACTACAGATGCAGTTGGATTCCATAGCTCATCATCCTTGACCAATGGCCTGGATAATGAACTGAGGATGTGCCATGAGGGACTTCCCACGAACTTCTCCAATGTGGATGATCAACCTATTGACTTCCAGATGCTACTGGACTGCAGATCCCATCATGACCAATGATTATGATGGGTAGGGCTGACGGAAAATGAAGTCTAGCAACAACAGTTTGCTCAACCCTGGTGTATCATGTGCTGTTGTTTCCTGATGTGAAAAGCATTCCTTGGAAGTAGAAAGCTTGAAAACCACTAGTATAGTCATATTTTTTTCTTCTGAGATCACATGCAATCAAAGGGGAAGGTGGCATTGAATGAAAGGGGACAGATATGTAACAAGGGACATTCACCACCAGACCTAGACATCATGCTAGATCAAAGTCACTGTTCAGTGCCTCTTTTCCTGCAAAACCTTTGCATATTATTATACACGAAATACCACACTCCTTTCTTGGCTCTGGAAATAGCATGCAAATTCAATTCGCTGTTAATGAGCACACAGTCAGAGTTGATAGGGAAGCACATAGACATCGTTACTCCAGAGAATCTGTCATGCAGTTATTTATTTCTATTATTGTGCAAATTATTTTAGTAATGAAGGAGTTCTTTCCCCCCCATTCCTCTGGGGAATGAGGGCTGGTGAGCAGAAACCAGTAAAAAACATTCCTTCAGTCTCCTCACCCCATGCCCCGCCATCAACTTTCACCCCATCGCGGACTATGAGCAAGCACTGGCAATGGTGGTAAGGACATGGTGCAACACGGCACAGAGAAAAACAGTTGACTGTTATGCTATTTTATCTGTCTTACTGCTTTGATACCTTTAGTACATCCTTAGGAAAAGCATTGGTGTGCGTGTATATGTGGGAGGCAGGATAACAGTGCTTGTCAAGCTTGACTCTTTATTGATCCCAGGACTGCCATCTGTCTGCAATAATTTTGCTTGCCCTCTTCATGCATGGCTAGCAAAGTTATTTTGCTGTTTTATACCAGCTGACACAAAGAAAACATTTTTGTTGTTGTTGCTGATGAAAATGAACCATGTGTACTGTATGTTCCACCAGGAGACTCTCCACAATCAAATGTCCCAGATTTAATACTTGTGCTCAGTTTCCTTTCATTTTAGTGGGAATTGTGTCTTCAGAACCCCCCCCATGTTGAATTTAAAGCTGGGCTTTAAATTACTTGGGTTGCTGCTACACTGAAGAATTAATACAGTTGGACACTGCTTTAACTGCCATGACTCCATCCTATGGAGTCCTGAGATTTGTAGTTTGTTGTGGTACTACAGGTCTATGACAGAGAAGGCTAAATATCTCACAAAACTACAAATCCCAGAATTCCATCACATTGAGCCATGGCAGTTGAAGCAGTGTCAAACTGTATTAGGTCTGCAGTGTAGATGCACCTCAGAGTCACAGATTCAATGGGTAGCCTCTGGTTGTGTTCACACACCAACAGATTTACATCGGAATGAAGCATGTATATTTGGCTAGCAAAGTTATAAGAAAGAGAAAAAGGCTGCTTCGCTATGGTGTCTCAACAAACTACCATTCCTAGAATTCCCTAGCACTGAGCCATGGCAATTAAAGTGGTGGCAAAACGGATTATTCCTGCCATGTGGATGGACTCAGGGTTCCTGCTTTTGATTGTTA
>CM034708.1:209230877-209245114 GCA_020142125.1 Phrynosoma platyrhinos
GATTAATTTCGTAAGTAGAGGTACCACTGTACTGGGTTAATTTAAATTGACCTGGAGAACGGGAATAAAATGTCTTGGTGATCCTGGAAAGTCCCAGGAAATACTTCAGGATGAAGAAAATGTCATGTGGATCTCCAAAATAAAATTGGTTTGTGGAAGAACAAAACTTGTGACTTCTATGGATTTCTCCCCCTGCCTTGGGCCACTCTAAAGGTTCCCCCCATGTTATTACATTAAAAAAAATCTCTCTAAAATCAGGACAGTTTGTCAAGTTTTCCTGAAGTTTTGCAAGTCTGATGCCCTGAAAGAAGAAATGTCTATCATGTGGCTAAAAGTATTAAAATAATAGATGGCAGAAGATGGAGTAGGTCCCCAGTTAAATAAAGGGGAAAGCTGAAACTAAAGATAAAATGAAATTAAACATAATGTGAAATGAAACAAATCTTGCCCCAAAATAAAACAAATAAAATAAAAGTAAGTAAAGAAAAATAGATAAAAATAGTAATAAGTAATGATGCTTTTTTGCACTGCACAGTGTGGAATTCAGTTACCGGGAAGCAGAAACTACACCACACTGGGAAATAATTCATTAATTGAGTCTTAGCTTATTGTATGATATTAAATGAATACAGAATCAGCTTGCCAACAAGGACTGTAAGAGCTCATTATCCAATGGATAAAAATAGTCAACATGGGGCCATCAAGTGCAAAGTATGAACAGATCGTAATTCCAAGGTGAACCAAACTCTACCCATTGGAGTCCTAATGTTTTCTCTGCCTAATGATGTGAACAGACCTTGAAAACAGTCTTCTTCCTGAACTGATTCTGACTCAAATTCAAAGCAATGTTATGTTTGACTTGGGTGATAAGTTCTTTTATCACAGGAAATGTCTTTATCTTTGAAATGTTCTGTTCAGTTTGGAACAGGAGGCAAAGAAATTGTGCTATGGTTTTTTTTTAGTTTTTTGGGCTATGTGGCCATGTTCTGGAAGAGTTTATTCCTGACGTTTCACCAGCATCTGTGGCTGGCATCTTCAGAGAATGCTGGCATATAAGTGAGTGGGGTATATATACTGTGTGACCCTTGGTTGGGAGGAAGTGATTTACATGTTAATCTGGGTTTTTGTCTGTTGGTGAATGGCAAGGCCTCAGGGTGGGAGAATATGCAAGGAGTGTTCAAACACGAATCAAGCAATGCAAGAGACACTGTAGACTAGGTCAGACAGAAAAATCAGCAGTATCCTGGGCATAAAATGCTATTTGAAAACACTGAAATTCTGGACCAAGCCAACAACTATCATGTCAGAATGCACAGGGAAGCCATTGAAACCCACAAACAACTTCGACAGGAAAGAAGAAAGAAGAAACCCTTAAAGTAAACAAAGTTTGGCTACCAGTCCTGGAAAACATCAAAATCAAGACTCAGCACATGCAAATGAACATCACCTAGGGTCAGGGGTTTCCCCAGCAGACATTGGATCACTAATTAAATAGACACTAATCCTCCTCACATATCCTCCCACCCTGAGGCCCTGCCATTCACCAACAGAGCAACACACAGATTAACATGCAAATCACATCCTCTCAACCAAGGGTCACACAGTATATATACCCCACTTCTATGCCAGCATTCTCTGAAGATGCCAGCCACAGTTGCTGGTGAAACGTCAGGAATAAACTGTTCCAGAACACAGCCACATAGCCCCAAAAAACTACCAAAAACTATGGATGCCAACCATGAAAGCCTTTGACTTCACAAATTGTGCTAGATCACAAATTTGGAGGGAAAGATCTTACATATTTCCTAGACCCTGGAAAAGAAACTTTTTGGACTACAATGGCAAAAAGTCCTCTTCCACCTTGGACAGGATTCCATAGGGATGGAGTCCTCACAGTTAGAGCAGTGTCAAGCTGCATTAATTCTGCAATGTAGCAGCAGTCTTGGTTGGGTCACTGGAATTGTGACATGGAGAAAATGCTAACGTGTCACAAGTGTGTGTGTGTAAAATTTGGATTGCTTTGATTGGTAATTTAAAAAAAAAGAAGGAAGGGAAGGAGGGAAGGAAAAGACAAATAACGTGCATCTTTACACTTCACAGTTATAACAGTTTTATCCACTTTAGCTGCATTGGTTCCATCCTACAGAATTCTGGAACTTGGTGATGTACTTGGAATTCTCTATTAGAAATCAGTAGCACATGGATGGGACGCCGTGTGGTGACCAAGGGCTATCCCACCAGCAGCTATATCATCCCACAGCGAGCCCAAATATCTTTGTTTTCCTTTTCCTGTTGTCATTTTGAGGGGGACTCCAGAGGAAAACAAAAGTATTGTGTGTGTGTGTGTGTGTGTGTTAGGATGAGTTTCTGTGGAGGGAATTTTTTGTGTGTGTTTTCATGCACTTAGGGGGGTTTCTGTGTGGTTTATTGGCAAACATTCCCCCCCCAAAAGATACAAAAATGGTTGCAGAGTTTTGCAGGAGGTGCTTGTGGGAAACCACAAAAGTGGGATCCAGAAACTGTACTTTGACCATCCTGGAAATAATATCCACAGAGATGTGTGAGCACCACACCAAATTACAAATTCTAGAACTCAGTATGCTGCAGTCATGACAATTCAAGATGTACAGAATGGATATAACTGTATACTGCAGATCCATCTAGAAAGAAAGATTAAAGAATGTTTATTGTTATTGTGTGCTTTCAAGTCATTTCTGACTTATGGCAACCTTAAGGTGACCCTATCAAGGGGTTTCCTGGGGCTGAGAATGTGTGAAAATGGGTTTCCTTGGCCAAGTGGGCAATCAAACCCTGATCTCAAGTCATAATCCAATGACCAAACCACTACACCATGTTGACTCCGACCTGTTTAATTTAGGTCTTATTCTGCTTCCAAAGCCCTTTGTTGGCATGTTACAAGGAACTTAATCATTGCAACAGGCTCCTTTTATATCAGAAAATAGGGAAGCTGTTCAGCTGTGCTCTATTCCAATGGAAATGACAGAGGCCGATCTGTTTGCAAGATGCCTTGACAAATTGTTTGTGCCACACATGCATTCTTTTCCGAGAAAGGGGGGGAAATACATCGCCACCGCCACCACAACAACACAAGGCTTTCTTTTTCTTACTTCCTTACAATTTGCGATAGCCCATCTCCCAGTTACAATAGGGACAACAGCAGAGGATTGATTGCTGGCAAGTTTAATGCCATCCTTAATGACAGCTTGTGAAGATTAGAAAGTTGTTGGAATCAGATATCAGTAAAGACTTGGGAATGCTTTGTGGAGCCAGTCTGAATTAATTAATGGGTAGCTTTCCTTTGATATCGCTTTGATATTCGGCTCAATGCCAGTTAATACTCAAATACAAAGGAAACTTCACTTTGTTTATACTTTCTTAGGTTTTTAGCCTGCAGTTTTCTGTCTGGTGGTCTTTGTGTTTTCCCTTCTGTCTCTTTTAAATCTGCCTAGCCTATATGTTTACAAGATGCTTAAAAAACCGGAGCAATGTAGTGACATGGTTCTAATGATTGCCCTGTTCAAAATAATCACAAGCCAGATTCCTCAGGGCAACATTGTTAGTAGCTCACTGCCAGTTAGTCAAGTTTCAAAGGAAAGAGTTTTATAACGAGATAGTTGCTTCCTATAAAGTTTCCACAAGCATAGAATGGGCAGTATAACATCTACTCTTGGCCTACCTTCATAACAAAGGACATTGCTGCTCTTGTATGCCTTCAAGATGTTTCTGGCAACACTAAAGTTACCCTATCATTGGTTTTTTTTTTTTTGGTAAGTTTTGTTCAGAGGGGGTTTGCAATTACCATTTCTTTGAGGCTGAGAGAGTGTGACTTGCCCAAGGTCACCCAGTGGGTTTACATGGCTGAGCCAGGATTTGAACCCTGGTCTCCCAATGTCCTAGTCCAGTACTCAGACCATTACACCATGCTGGCCCTCAATAAGGCACATCCCCCTTCCTTACTTCTCATGTCTACTATATGCCTGGGATCACAATATCACCCTATCTCTGAGACTGTGAGGGCATGCCCTCCAACTGTCCCAGTTTGGCAGGGATAGTCATGATTATTCATCAGTCATCCCACTTCTTCAGCTGCTTTTAAATTGTCCCAGTTTCTCTCTCCTCCTCCCACTTTTCCCTTTTGTCCTCAGCTTATTTCAGTTGCTGTAAACTGAGTTCAACATGCCAAAGCAGTTTGTAATCAACACACTGAGAAGGCTTAAGGAGGTGGGTACGTTTTACCTGGGGAAAAGAAGGTTAAGAGGTGATGTGGTAACCATGTTTAAATATTTGAGGGGATGCCATATTGAGGATGCAACAAGTTTGTTTTCTGCTGCTCCATAGAGCAGGACACAGAGCAATGGATTCAAATGATAAGAAAAGAGATTCCACCTAAACCTTAGGAAGAACTTCCTGACAGTAAGAGCTGTTTGACAGTGGAATATACTGTCTTGGGGGATGGTGGAGTCTCCTTCTTTGGAGGCTTTCAAACAGGGGCTGGATGGTCCTCTGTTGGTGGTGTTTTGATTGATTGTGTATTCCTACATGGCAGAAGGTTGAACTTGATGACTCTTGAAGTCTCATCCAACTCTATGATTCTAACTGAGCAGGAGGGAAAGAAGAGAAGGGATGGGAATTTTGCCCTTCCTAGGAGGACCAGACAAAAGCAAACTACTGTAGCATCTCCTATCTTGTGCATCTTTTTCTTTAATAACTTTTCTCACCATGGCCACACTGATATTGCTTGGTCAGATGTGTCCTGGATTTGATTTGTGAAATGTTGGATGATATAGGAGGACTAATACCTCACCTTTTATTTAAATGAACCTTTGGGTTCTTTGGTTTCCATCAAAAATATGCACAGTGTACTAGGCTGTACAAAGAGTCAAGAGATCAAACTTGATCAGGGCTTGAATTCAAAGATATAGCCATGTTAGTCTGTAGAATCAGTATGTAGAGATCTTGTAGCACCTTTGAGACTAACTGAAAGAAAGAAGTTGGCAGCATGAGCTTTTGTAGATTCAGTCTACTTCTGAAATACATTTGAGTAAGTAAACTTAAGTCTACGAAAGCTCATGCAGCCAACTTCTTTCTTTCAGTTAGTCTCAAAGGTGCTACAAGATCTCTTTATATACTGATCAGGGCTAAACAAATATATGCTGCAACCTGAGACAGAGCAGCAAATGGAGTCCTCAACCTAGTATCAAAAACCCAGGCAAGCTATTTCAGAACATGAAACAGAAAATCCTATAAGCAACTCTCTCCAGAAAAAAAGCAATAACTATCAATTAAAAAGCAATAGCTGCCCTTTCAAGAATCCTTAAATGTACTGCCTCAAAATTTATTTTCATTCTGCCTAAAGAAAGCACTGGCCCTGGATCTGTTCGAGATCTATGGGGTACAATAAGACATGCACATTTTTACCCATGCTGGAAAAAACTGGAAGTAAGCCACACATTTTAGACACATTAGAAAGAAAAAGGAAGCAGAAATTAATTATCCCAAATAGAATTTATAGCACTAGACTGGGATTAACACCTCTGCCCTTTCAAAAAGCAGTAGGGGATCTTAAACAACGCCTAACAAATGAACACGAAAAGGACTCTATTCCTCATCCAGGGCATGGCACCTCCGGCAGCACACTGTTCTTGAACACCATGCTGTGGCACTGGTTCATTGCCGATGCATATGGAAGCGTGCCAGCTCTTAATTCACTCATGTTGCAGCAGGCAGCAGCCTGGCTTGCCCTTCGAAGCCTCCTGTCTAAGTAACAATTAGACTTCACTTTTGCAGATCTGAGGACAGTCAGTTCAACAGACAGCAACAAAGGTAAAGATTACCTAGAGTGGACTTTGAAGGGTGGGAACAGAGAGCCAACATGGTTAAACTGCATAGCTAGTGATACTGAACAAGTCTTGCTACTTGGATGAAAGGTTCTCAGCACTCCTGATATTTGTGACTTCTTGTATGACAGCAGTCTTCATCATATAATGATGATGATATTAATGATGGTTATTATTATCGTCTTCGTTTCACAGTCTATCAGATATTACTGACAGAAGTTTGGGACCATCCCTGATTTGGAATATCTAATAATCTAGGGATCAGTGAGGTATCATCAGAAAAAAATAGCTTGTTTTTACTTTCTGAAATTATGCTATTGTGAATCTATCTATTGATATCTATTTCAGATGTTTTCTCAATCCATTTGGAATTGCTCCCAGAGTGCCTAGGGCCACATGTGCTTTCTTTCCCAGAGGTGCTGCATCTCACTTCGTAGGTCTTGATGTTTCATAATCTTCTTCTCTTAGTCTTCAGTTCTACTATCCTTGTTGTTGATGATGATTACCACTACCATAATCATATTGGGCTGCAAAGGCTGCCATATGTCACCATCAATACATTGGTAATGCTATGAGTGACGATACATCTTATAATTGTAGGGGTGGGACTGTAGATTGTCCTGTACTTAATTTCTCTCTGGTCTAATCTCCACTGCAGAAATAATGCAGTCTGACTGCTTTAACTCAATGGCTCAGTGCCATGGAATTCTGGGATTGGTAGTTTGGTGTGGCACCAGAGCTTTCTGACAGAGAAGACTAAATTTCTCCCAAAACTACAAATCCCAGAATTCTATAACATTGATCCACAGTGGTTAAAGCAGTGTCAAACTGCATTATTTCTGTAGTGAAGATTAGACCACTTACATCATTTTGCATAATCCCACTCCAATCCAAATGCAGCCTCTCTCTCTCTCTCTCTGTGTGTGTGTGAGAGAGAACATGTATATACCTGAAATCTTGGATAGCACTTCCTGCATCTGAGGTTCTTTTAATGAATCTGTGTTATATCATCACTCTGAACACATCCAGTCTCATCTGGTATTGGAAACTAAGCAAGGATGAGTCTGGATAGTATTTGGATGGAAGGCTATCAAGGAATACCAGAGATCTCCAGGTAATGTTGGCTACAATCCTACCTGAAACTGGTCACAGCCACTGTCAGATTTGGCATCACTGAGTGAGATGGACCAGTGGTTTGATTCAGCAGAAGGCACATTCTGTTTCCATGAGAGCTATGATCCACAAAGCTTGAATAATTATATTAGCCTTGAACATGTCATATGGCTCTTGATGGTTTTCAATGAAATGTACTGTAACACCAAGCTGTAGCTGAAGTGTATGGAAAATTGACTTTTTGAATTACACCACCCAGAATCTCTTGGCCAGCAATGCTATTGGTCATGCTATCTAGGGGATTCTAGGAGCTGTAGTCCAGACAGTAATGTTGTCAAGCTCTGGTCAAGCTGCACCTCCTGGTGCCAATATCAAACATTTTTCTTACACAAGTGTAGCTGAAGGTTGGAGATACAGTTTGAGATACCAGATCAAAATGCAATCTATAAACATTATTTCTTTCTCCTCTCTGTTTCATATCAGAGTTTGTGGCTTGGAAGCATCTGTCTACGAGACATATAAATACACTTGTAAAGCATTTTTATGAGATGTTTATAGCTCCCTGCTGCCCCTAACACCCTTCATGCCTCTTTGTCATTAAATCCTTCTCAAAAATCACATTGGCAGCCTAGTATAGGTTTTTCCATATCCTAATTTATGGAAGGCTTAATTAAATAAGGCAAGTGTCATATGAGGGCAGTCCCCATCCACCATTTCCATTTCTGATGCCTGCAACATTGTTTACCATTTGCCTTCTTAATCTCATTGATGTTGCAAAGGCATGCGAAACAGCATCAGGGGTGGCTGTCTCAAATAACCGCTCATTAACTGAACATTTTTAATAGTGTGTGTCATCATGCTAATGAGCTTGCTGCACAAGTTCAGCACTTCTCTACTTTCGATCAAAACATTGCTAATACCAGCAGCAGGACAAAGACATAGGTAAGGACATCACCAGCTTGACCCTGTTGGGTAAACACTTTGAGAGCATAAAGCCAAGCTTCCTAATGTTTCCCATATTCAGACCCTTTTGGAGATGGTTGCACATGCTTTCATTCTCTGATTCCAACAGGCATCTGGTTGCCTAGATGATGCTATTATGGAAAATAGAGCATGAACCAATGGATTAAAATTATAAGAAAAGAGATTGCACCTAAACATTTGGAATACATTTTTAAAATGTAATACCTGTTCAACAGTGGAACAGATTGCCTTAGAGGGTGGTGTACTCTCCTGCTTTAAATAGAGGTTGGATGGGCATCTTTTAGGAGTGCTTTCGTTGTGTGTTCCTGAATGGTGGCAGGAGGGAGGTTGGATTTGATGGTCCCTGTGGTCCCTTCCAGTTCCAACATTCTATGATTCTATGTTGTTGAAATGGACCCTAGGGTTAGAGAGCATCTTTGGTTTAAGCATCAACCCATCCAACATCCATAGGATGTTTCCATGACAGTTAAAGAGCAATACAGTATGACCCCCATATCCATGGGGCATATGCTCCCAGACTTAGCATAGAAATATGAA
Organism: Phrynosoma platyrhinos; assembly: GCA_020142125.1. Taxonomy (NCBI): domain Eukaryota; kingdom Metazoa; phylum Chordata; class Lepidosauria; order Squamata; family Phrynosomatidae; genus Phrynosoma; species Phrynosoma platyrhinos. The sequence continues at coordinate 209,239,370 of CM034708.1, forward strand.
AATGCAGAGAATAGGAAACCCTACTGAAACGAATGACTTTTAGAGGAAGTTGACTATAGAGTCACACCGGAGGACCTAGACATTTCTAGAGAGAACACATTTCTAGGCATTTCTAGGTCCTCCTGTGTGACTCTGTGGTCAACCTCCTCCAGAGGTGTATCATAGAATTCCACGGAAGGACCTAGAAAATGCTGTCAAAGAACACATTTTTTTTAATATAAGTGAAACTGTGGGTACCAGTCTCACAGATATGGGGATTTTACTCTATATAGCACTATTATTGTGTAGTGTGAATGGGCCAAAGGTGAGCTGATGGCACTCTCTGATCTTTTTAAAGCATCTAAGGGCTCCTCTGGATGGCTGACAGTAAAGGTATCTTTTATAAAAGGAGGCTCAAATTCTCCTTGTGTTTGATGATAAATATATAGCTATGCCCCTCTGTCTAAGGATACTTTTAGTGCCAAACAGAGTTGCGGCTCCAGGCTTATCACAATGATATTCTGCACTGCAGTTTCCATCTATCCTAAGCATCCTTTGCTCCTGACAGATACTTATTCCCTATATTCTTTGGCTAGCTTTTTTTTTTTTAATTTCTCTGCTTTGGTCATTATGTTCTCCTTGGTCATAGTATCATCATGTCATGATTGTCCACACCATAAAATACATTGTCCTATATCATTTTTACAGCCTTAATGGGCTGTAAATGGGGCATTGGTGAATATGATACCCAGAATGTCATTGTCAGTAGAAGGAAGACTAAAAGGAGAATCTGGAAAAGAGCAGCTAAAATAAATATTGCTGGAGCAGCAGATTCATGAAGCAATATTAAAAGAATTCATCATCTTTGTAGGTTGTCTTGGCTGTGGAACTGACTGAAAAGAGTTTGAGAAGGAAAGGAGAGCCACAGCTGAAGGCATTGATTTCCCCCTCCTTGTTTCAAAGGAGAAATTAAGACTAATTTACATGACCTCTAGGATATTACTAATGACTAATAGTTGTTTGCAATCTTCAACAGGTCCAAAATGCTCTGGCTAGATTGCTGACTGGGGTTGGTTATAGAGAGCTTAGAATTCCCTCATTGTAACAGCTTGCAGTCCCTCAAAGTCCTGCTGCAACAAAAAGGTCTACAATAGGCTATCAAGGAGGCTAGAAGTCTAATCTCTTTAGCAGAACCTGGGACCAGCCATGTAGAGAAGACCTTCTCCAGTGTTCCCTCCAGAAGTCTCAAGACACAGGCAGGCTCATATAGAAATCTATAGTCTTCAGACAAGCTGGACCTGAGCCATACAGAATTTCATGGGCCATAACCAGCACGTTGAATTGTGCCCTGAAATTACCAGCAGCCAGCAGAGCTATTGCAACAGGGGAATTGTGTTTTCCTTGTAGCCTCTTCAAGAGGTGATTTCCGGGACACTTAGAGGAAAGGCAATTCTTTTTTAACAGCCAGAAAAAGAGTGGTCAAGGGAGTTTGAACCACAAAAATAGTTTTCTGAGCCACTCAAAAGGGAACCATTTTGCGTATTTCTGTTCTAGTTCATGTGGAAGGTATCGTGATTTTGCTTCTCAGGAAGTAGACCAATTTGATGAAGGCTTATATTACAACTTCTTCTATACAGTTAGTCTCAAAGGTGCAATAAGATCCCTTTGCATACTGATATTCCAGAGTATCATGTCTATGGGCCTTTGCAGACTGCCAGAAATAGTGCAAATTGAGTCCACTTTAAGGGTTAGGGTTAGTGCTAGGGAATTATGGGAATTGTTTTTTTTTTTTCTGAGACATTGAGCCTTCTCTGTCAGAGAGCTCTGGTGCCACAATAAAATTCAGTTCCCATGATTCCCTAACTCTAACCCTAGAGTTTAAACATCTAGAAAGAGATGTAGAAAATAAAAACAGTAAAGATTTATTACAGAAAACATAAATTAAACATCTAGCTTTAGGCTGGTTCCTCATACAATATGCAGTAACATCTCTGTTTCAGAAAAAGTAACACTTCTCCCTAAAGTAGAAAGAACTTCCTGATGGTAAGAGTTGTTTGACAATGGAATTTGCTACCTTGGAAGTGATGGAGTTTTATTCTTTGAAGGTTTTTTTTTTTTTAAACAGAGACTGGATGGCCCTCCATTGGAATTGCTTTGATTGAGTATTCCTGTCTTTTGGTCTCTTCCGATTCTAAGATTCTAGGTCTTTCCAGAGCACCCAAAAACTATTCGGATCACGTCCATTCCATTCATCCTAAGGCCTTCACTCCATATGCCCTAACTCTATCTCTACTTGGCCCTACCTAACACTTTTACAGACAAGCTTCTAGGTTATATCCTTCTTCCTGTCCTGTCCCTAGCTTTCCATGATCTACAATTAGATGGCTCTGGAGGTTGCCCGATTTCTTGCTTCACATCTTTGCAACTGTTAAAAATGGAATATTTTGGGGGAAAAAAATCCCCCATGAAAGCAATTCCTTTTGTAAACCAGTGTACAATGTATTTAATAAAAGCCCAAAGTAATATTTTCATTAGGAAAATTGGAGTTTGTGTTTGGCAGTAGGAGAGGGATGGAGTAGAAGGAAAAGAAAGGTGGAAGGAGAAATAAACCCATGTTCACAAATGACATCTGGCAGAAAGAGGCTATTAATATTTTATAAGATATCAGGACTCTGCCCATTTCCCTCTCTTTTATGCTGTTAAAGTTTTAAGAGCTTTCTGAACACTATATTTCTCAGTTATTACTCCCTTAATTAAATGTATTCACATAGGGAATTCCCCAATGAGAATAGCTCTAGAGTGAGAAGGCCTCAGTCAATTCTGTATCAAGGACCGCAGATCACAGCAATAAGTGAAGTTAGCCTGAAAGAGGGAACCTGGCAAACTAAAGTCAGGCTGTGTTTTACTGAGAATTAAATCCAGCATTTGGCTGTATAAGCCCATAAAAGTAAAATACTAATAGCCATTATCATGTTACATTTACTTATCATTAACCAGCCCAAAGAATCCCAGTAGGGCATTAGAGAGCCAATCAATCTGACATAAAATAAAAATTAGGTACTCTTTAAGAGCAATATCTAAGATATTTTATGTTACTTGACCACATAATGTTAGTGGTACTTTGAACTTCCAAGCGTTATGGACCTTTGGGGCCCAGAGAGTAGACTAAGAAGGCTGAATTCCAATCAGTTGATGGGAATATATGGTGTAGGGGATCGGATTAGGTATCATTTAAGAGATGGGGTGTGTGTTTCAGCTTTCTAAGGAAACACTGAAAATTATGATGCAGAGAGGAAGGAGATTCATAAACTCATAGAATCATAGTCTTAGAAATGATCCCAAAGACTATCCAACCCCCCACCAGTGCAGGAATGCAGCGCAAAGGTATTCTGAAAGGTGGCCATATATACACTGGGCTCTTTCCTATTACACAATCGTACCACTATGATTCCACTTTAATTGCCATAGTCCCATCCTGTTGAATCCTGGGATTTTCAGTTAAGGGAGGTACATTTAGAATTTTCAACCAGACAACTCTCACCATACTATAAATCCCAGGATTCCATATGATGCAGCCATGGCAGTTAAACTGGAATCACAGTACTATAATTGTGTAGTGTGAAATGGCCCTCTGCCTAAAATGCTCCAGTGAAGGAGAATCCACCATCTTCAAAGACAGTGCATTCCACTCTTCAACAGCTCTTAACATCCAGAAGTTCTTCCTAATATTTAGTCAGAATCCCCTTTTTTGTAATATGGATCCATTTGTTTGGATCCTGCCCTCTAGAGTAGTAAAAAACCACATAGGTGCCACTCAGAGTGGTAGTCTCTCGACCAATGCTGGTCCTTGGACCATTGGTTTCTAGTCCTTGGACATTATCTGGGAAAGAAAGAAACAGTTCTAGTCAACAGACAGAAATATAGTGCTGTTCTCTAGCACACTGGAGAAAATCTTCTGCTGATCACCCACACCAGATATCTGCAGGCTTATTAAGAAGAACTGTTCTGCATGATAGGTCTTCAGATATCTGAATACAGCTATGATACCACTTCTCAATCATCTATTTCCCAGGCTAAAATTACCCAAATCACTAAACTGTTGCTTGCATGTTTTGGCTTCAAGATCTTTAACCACCTTGGGGCCTTATCACATGGAGACAAATTGCTTAAGTCCCATGCAGAAATGAGATTTAAAAATACGACCCCCCCCCCTCAAAAGTGGGTTGTTTTTCAGATGTATTTGTGTAAGGAAGAGAATCAACTCATTGGAAATGTGGTACTGGAGGAGAGTTGTTGTTGTTTTGTTAACTGCCCTCAAGTCAATCTCAACCCATGGTGATCCTGTGGATGAGACATCTCAAGACTCCCTATCTTCCATTGTTCTGCTTAGTTCCTGCAAAGTCATACCCGTGACCTCCTTGAGTCCATCCATCTAGAATGCAGCCTTCCTCTCTTTCTACTTCTCTACCTTTCCTAGCATTATTGTTTTTCCCAATGAGTTGTGCCTTCTCATGATGTGTCTGAAGTATGGCAGTCTTAGGTTTGTCATCTTGGCATCCAGGGTTTCTGGCTTGATCTGCTCTAGGACCCATTTGTTTGTCTTGTTGGCTCTCCACAGAATCCTCAGTGTTCTATTCCAGCACCACATCTCAAATGAATTTCTTGTCTTCTTATCTTTTTTAACTGTCCAGTTCTCACATCCGTATATGGTAATAGGGAATACAACGGCTTATATGATTCTAACTTTTGTGCTCAGTTGTATATTTTCTCATTTTCTAGTTCTTTCATAGCCACTTCCCCCATTCTTAATCTTTTCTAATTTCCTGGGTGCAATCCCCATTTCTATCAATGTTTGATCCCAGGTATGAGAAATCTTTTGCTATTTCTATTTCTTCACTGTCTAGGAGAGTACCGTATTTTCCGGCGTATAAGACGACCCGTGTATAAGACGACCCCCATTTTCCCAGTCAAAATATAGAGTTTTAGCACCTCTATCCTCCTTATCCTTATACCCGGCGTATAAGACGACCTCCCCACTTTAACCACAGATTTTGCAGGTTAAAAAGTAGTCTTATACGCAGGAAAATAAGGTATTATTCTCTGACAAAAAGAGCAATAAATGGATCCTAGAGCAAATCAAGCCTGAATGCTTCCTAGAAGCCAAAAACATAAAATTAAGCTATGTTTTTTTTTTTTTTGGCCATATCATGAGACAACATGAGTCATTAGCAAAGGCAAGAATGCCTGGCAAAGCTGAAGGCAGTAGGAAAAGAGGAAGACCACATTATAGGTAGACTGATTCAATCCAGAAAGCCACAGCCCTGAGTTTACAGAAATTGAGCAGGTCTGTTGATGACAGGGTGTCTTGATGATTTTTCATTTATAGGGTCACCATAAGTTGATGCCAATTTGACAGCAATTAGTAACAAGGAGGACATATGGTACTGAGGCAATGTCCCAGACTACAAAGAACCAGCTTTTTATTGCTTTTTTTGTTAGGCAGAGGCAAATAACCAGCATCGGTAAAAGAAGCCAGTGGTGGCTGGTGTCCACTGGAGCTTGTGCAATGGAGGTTAGAGCTGCTTTCACCAGTTCCAAGGGGTTACTTTAGGCCAGGGCTGGGAATACACTGGAGCCCAGCAGGCTGCACTAGTCAATGTTCAGTTTCTCTAGAATTTCAGGGGATACACCCCAGGTGTTACTATCATTACTATCACTAGGAACGCAGTAGAGGTTGATTAGGGGGTGGGTTGGTTTTTCTTTTTG
>CM034708.1:209245214-209278547 GCA_020142125.1 Phrynosoma platyrhinos
CTCAGTTTTTCAGCTGCTTTTAAAATGCCCCATCCTACCCTTCCAAGGAAGCTCAGGCAAAAGCAAACTGTTGCAGCCTCTCCTAGCTTGTGTGTTCTTCCTCAGTAATAACTGTTTTAAAAATATATTCTTCTTTTCTTCCATAAGGGCCCGAATGTGGCTTTTGCCACCATGGCCACACATGTCCTAGTTTTCACCTGTGAAGTGAACAGAATATATCCACAGCCTGAAAAAAAAATCCTTTTTGGATTGCAGCTCCTGGATTTGGAGCAAGGGGGGGGGGATAGTGATGGTGGGAAAACAGGATTCTGAAACAGCAGCCAGTGGATTCTCAATGAAACTTATTACCCAGGAAGGACATCAGATCAGGTGCACAAGGCACAAATATGGCACTATGATTCTACTTTAACTGTTCTGTCTGCATCCTATGGAACCCTATACTTTGTAGTTTGGTTAGAGAATAGATGGCTTCCCTGGTTGAGAATTCTCAACATCCCTCCCTAAACTCCATGACTCCACAGAATGGGAACCTATGGCAGTCAAAGTGGAATCATAGTGCTTTTCTTATGTAGTGTGAAAGGGCCCAGTCTCTCCATAATCTTTAATTTCAGACAGATGGTTAGAATAATTTGCTGAGATGAGGGAAGGCTCAGATTGATGAGCTAATTAACTATTATGGGAGGGGGGGGAATGAGCACTCCTCAGTTATTTTTATTTCTGTAGTTGTAATGTTGCTATAAGAGTAGCAACAGCTGCAACACCACATGAATAGAAATAGTTTTTCAAAAGAAACAATCATAAAGCCCCTGCCTAGAGATTAGGGTGAAATGAATTTGGGATGTGCTGTATATACATTTCATCAGGTTTTTGATGGTACAGAAAAAGCCAATCAGATCAAACTATATTAGGAAACTGAGAATCAATTTTCTAGCATATAGGAGTAGAAATCACAATGAGAATATTCCTATGGAGATACAGACATTTTGACCATACATCTTTTAAAGTACCTTTGAAACTAATAACATCTTTATTTTGAAAGACGTTATAGATTTTATATATCAGTAACTATCTGGAAATGGTTATCTTTTTTTAGTATATTCTATGAATGGAATAAGGAATGGTTATGTGTCATAAGAAAAGTTTTTGGCCTCAGTCCAGTTACTGATCTCCCCTAGAGTAACCCAGTTAAATCAAATGCTGGTAAGTCAACACTCAAGTAAGCCCTATTAGCAATCGGATGTAGACTTTTTTTTTTAAAAGTAGCTTTGGGCCTTTGCACACTGCCAGAAATAGTGCAAATTGAGTCCACATTAAGGGTTAGGGTTAGTGCTAGGGAATCATGGGAATTGTTTTTTTCCCCTGAGACATTGAGCCTTCTCTGTCAGAGAGCTCTGGTGCCACAATAAATCATGGTTCCCATGATTCCCTAACCCTAACCCTAAACCTAACCCTAACCCTTAAAGTGGACTCAATTTGCATGCTTTCTAGCAGTCTGCAAAGGCCCTTTCTTTCTTAGAGGGTGCATTGGATTTGTTCTGACGTTATTGTTTTTTTTTTTTAAATAACCTTTCCTTGTTAACGTATACATTGGATGTGATTTGATTTTATTGCATTTCAGTTGTTTTATATGCAGCTTACAAAAGTTACATTTTGGAATATAAATCCCAAAATGGTCATGGCAATACTAGCTGGAGAGGAGAGGGGGTCTGGAAATGATAGTCTACAAGTAACTTTCAAGTTCTGGGTGTAAGTTGCTTTGAGCACAATTAGTCCATCAAAACAGCAACATTAGGTACAATTAGTAGGACTGGGATATGTGTGCAGAATGACTTTCTTCTGGTCACCTAAAGTCATACCTTTTAAGACATGAAGTGCAGATTCCCATGAAACTTCACTAAATAATTTGCCAATTTTAGGACACAGCCCATCACTAGCAAGGATGGGAGAAAGAGGCTTTGATTCAGGACATCCATGTCCCCCCAAACAGAAAGTCACTAATGCCAAATGTCTTAGTCATCCATTGCAACTATATTATATCATCCTAACGAGAGTTTGGGAAAGTTATTTCTTTGGATTATAACTCCCAGAATCCCACCATGCTGATTGGGGGATTCTGGGACTTCCCAGTCTAAAATGTAAATTTATCCTAGCTTTCATCCTGATTTTTTTACCTAGCAGCACCCACTAAAGTGGAAAGCAATAGAAAAAGAGAAAGACCACACTACAGTTGGATGGATTCGATTAAGGAAGCCTTGAGTTTGCAAGAACTGAGCAAGGCAGTTGATTATTGGAAGTCATAGATGTGTTTCATTCATATGGTCACCATAAATCAAAGTCAACTTGATATCAAATAAAAACAGTCTTTTTGCACTCATAGCTTCCAATCCCCAAAGCAATCTTCTTACTACTTGCCTGCTTTTCTATGCAAACAATAAGGGCCAATTATTCTTTTGTAGTTCCCCCCTCCTTCTAGAAGTTTCCAGGGAAAGTACTGCCAAATGGACCATTAACTTCTTATTAATTTCATAACACATACACGCACAAAAATTGACAATTTTCTTAAAATAGTGGTGCTGCAACTTTAAATTACAGAACCAGCTCACTGTTTAATGAGAGATTTAACACAGCAGGGTTTCTGTTAAATTAAGTTGTGCCTTCACATCACAGTGGGAAAACAGGTGTATATTGGTTTAGAATTATGGAAATGTTGACTAATTCCAAGGCTTGTAATCAAACAGCAAGGCATCCAAGCAATATTTCCTTCCAAGAGGCAACATTAATCATTCATGCCTTAGCAACATATTCTTCATGGCCACCAAAAAGAAAAAGAAATGCTGAAATTCAAAGGAATAAAGAGGGTGTCAGTGTGTTTGTATCTCTGTTAAGAAGTATGTGGGGGTAGGTAAATTATATGCTAGCACCATACATAAAAGCATACATGGATACCTACTTCACTTGAAATGTAAACGCAACAGAAAGAACACAACCGAGAAAGAAATAAAGCTAACAAAGCCTTTCTGGATTTTGACTTTTGATTGGGGACAGAAATCTTTGATTATTTTATACTCACATATGAAGAAAATAATTTCCAGAGTTCCCTCCCTGAAAATACTTTTATGCAATTTTTGCCCAGTATTTGCACATTAGAAAGTTTTCCAGCAAATTATTCTGTGCAGCAATATGATTTTGTTTGGCATGATAATGGTAGTCTTTTATGTAAAATGCCTACAGTTTTCACAAAAGACCAACTCCCTTACATCTTTGCACATACAAAAAACATGGTTTTCACTCAATTTCATGCCAAAAAAAAAAGGTGATTCCAGATAATCACATTTTTTGTGCAAAACAGCAACCATGTTTTTGTTTACAGAGCACCCGTTTTCCATGAAAACATGTTTCTGAAAATAGTGTTTTTGTGTGCGAAAAACTGCAATTCTCACTTCTGAGAATTCTCTTCCTCACCAGGATTCCTAAGTGTTGGGAAATCATTTTTTTAGCCAGGAAACAAATAATGACAAATATTCATACCACCCCTCCATTTTTGATGAACTCCAGACCCTTCACTGAAAGAATGAAATCAGTGAAAAATAATCCACTTGCCAGCACTTTCCAAGAACACACATGAAGGCATCTAACACTACAGACTCATGTGCTTGCAAAACCAAAACAGAGAAGAACATAAGACCCCCACCTCCAAGATTGCTGTTAGACATAGACATCAAAATTGCTCCCGGGCCACCTGTATTCCTCATGGAAATTTCAAGGCTGAGACAATTGCAAGGCTGTCTTTGCAGGGATGTTGGGAGAGAAGAAGTAACAGCATCCATTTGTATACATACAGAAAAGATGTTGCTTGGTGTTGCTGGCTCCCTCTTTTTACAATGCAAAGCTGAGACAGAGCCCTTAAAACTAACCCACATTGAGACAATACATCAGAAAAAAAAAATAAATCAATGAGATTCACTCTGAAGACTCCAGCAAAATAAAGTGAACAATGAATACAGGAAGAAATCTGGACGTGTGAGTCACATTTGATGGCAACACATTTAGTATTTAAACTAAAGAGATCTGCTGCACTGTTGCACAATCCACCATTTCATAAATAAAAATGGGGACACTAACCCTATTTGTCTGTCTGTCTTGATGTCCACAATATTCCCAGCGCTCTTCTCCAGCACCTCATCTCAAATGATTTGATTTTCACTAATAAACTAATTGCATACACTAATTGTATCGTAAAGAACAAAACAGGTTCCTTTAATATACAATGCTAGAGGCAAAGAATAATAATTATCTTGTTTTAATTATCTTCCAGCATCATTAACAGCGCCAAACATAATTCAGTACCTGCAGTTGTGCACAAGTAACAACTGCAGATTACATGGGCACACTGCATGTTAACATACACTTAGAGGTATGTGGATTTGAATTAGGATTCTTCCAGCATTGAAAGATCAGTTTTCTAGAGATTTTGGGGAGAGGCTAGAAACCAGAAGAATGGTGGGTTCCACATTTTGCAGTAACAAAATAAATTAGCATGATGCCCTTCAAAATCAAAATAGAACAAAAAGGCAGAGAATGGAAAAATAACTCAGAGAGGTATCAGAAAACAGCACTGTTCCTGATATATAGGAAGAGTTGGAGGCAGAGATATAGCTATGAGGTCCCCCCATTGTTTCCCCAAATAAGAATTCTTTTCCCCAAAATAATTTTTCCCTTCAGTCCCCAAATTTCTAGCATTGTAGAAAGTGAGTCTCTGAAAATCATTCACACCATTTTTATTTACTGTGTTTGCATTCTTTTGGTCCTTTTCTCTGGATGCCTGCACTTGTGTTTCTAAATGCTCAACTGAGATTTTAAGTTATTGCCTTTCAGAATTCATATTTGGTGGGGCAATGTCCTCATTTTGCCCCACTCTAGCCACTCTATCTAATCTGCAAGACCTGAGCAGGACTGTTGAAGATAGGCTGACTTGGAGATCTCTCATTCATAGGGTCACCATAAATCAAGGTTGACCTGACGGCAGTTAAGAACAAGCTCTCACCCATCTGGTCCAAGGTCAGCCCTAGACAGTGTGACTGACAATATGTTGGCAGCAACCAGGGCTCTTTCTCTTGTCCTAGCAAAGGACACATGGCCTCTCCTAATTTGCCTTTTGCTTCCTTTATGCAGCTGCACCTACATTACATAATTAATGCAGTTTGTCACTGCTTTAACTGCCATGGCATAATGCTATGGAATTCTGGGATTTATAGTTTTGTGAGATATTTAGGCTTTGCTGTGACACAATAAACTACAAATCCCAGGACTCCATAGGATGGTGCCATGACAGTTAAAGCAGTGTCAAACTACATTAATTCTGCAATGTGGTAACAGCCTGTGTTTGCTTTGAGGTACGATTTAAGGAGGTCAAGAATGTCACTGCCTTCCTTTGTTTCATATGATATTCTTATTCTGTAGCATATATATTTGTGCCTAGCTTACTAATTTTACACATTATTTGTTATAAGAAATTCATTATCTCCACATTCTAAATGTGCTTGCCTAATAGACCACATTTCTTTGCTCTTTTTGTCCATTAGAGGAATTTATTATCTGACGTCTGTTGGTGATGGCTTTTCCAGGTACAAACTATGCAAACATTAATTTTATTCACATTACTATATTTCTATCCTTGAGCTTGAAACATTTTTTTTAAAAAGGGTAATTCACTATTTGTTATGCAGAGAGAAAGACTTGTTAATATTACTCATTATTTAAAGAGTAACACTTTCATAATTCAGATTGAGTGTAACTAAGGAAATGGACTGATAGCTCCAAAAACTCATGCTAAAATAAATCAGTCTTCAAGGTGCTATTAGATGCCTTCTCTCCTTTCCTTGTTATACATTTATAATGTGTCATAAATGAATTACTTCCTACTTCCTTTTTAATTCTTTAAAATATATTATTTTAAATATTAAGTCTGCCCAAAAGCAACATTTTAAGAGTAACGGGTAAACATTACTCACTGCATTTCAAATAATAATGATATTAGCAGTCAATACATAGTTTTTTGTGGGTTTTTTTGAACTGTGTGGCCATATTCTAGAAGAGTATCTTTCTTGAAGATGCCAGCCACAGATGCTGGTGAAATGTCAGAAAGAAACTCTTCTAGAACATGGCCACAGAGCCCAAAAAACCCACAAAAAACTAAGGATGCCAGACATGACAGCCTACAATTTCACAAAAATCATTACATCATTTCACAAAAGGAATGCCATTATGCTCTGGTTATATCAAAAAGGCATGCATTGCAGGTAATGTTGTTACTTGTAAAATATTACAAGTACACCATTACGAGCTTAGTTTCAAGTTCAGATTTTTCCTCAAAGGACATCAAGGTGCTATATATTAGTGCTTTTTAGTTATCTGATGTGGAGATGACAATTCCCCCACCCCAGTGTGGCAGAGACTGGTACGATATCTGAATCTGTCGACTACAAGTGTTTATTGCCAGAAAACTCCCCAGGAACTGGCAGCTAATGGCTGGTAGACCAGCACCGACCCATGGACTACATAGCACTGATATGCATGATCCACCCCCATCAATTTGGTCATGGTAGCAATACTTCAAATCTAGTGCATTTCGTAATTGGTTAGATATTTCAACCCATGTCTCCAGAGTCCTAAGCCATGTCCTCATGGACCAAATATCACATCTTCTCCCCATCCTCCCAGCGACTAGTCTGGATGACACAGGACTCAATCCCCAGTTCTCATGCAAACTGTCCAGATGATGTCCAGCGAGTTCAGCACCAAACCTAACATATACCCTCCTTGTTGTTGTTGTACACCTTCAAGTCACTTCTGACTCATGTGGAGTCTTAGGCAAATCTATCATGGGACTTCTTGACAAGATTTGTTCAGAGGAAGTTTGCTATCGCCTTTCCCTGAGGCTGACAGCATTGCAAGAGCCCTGGTGACACAGTGGTTAAATGCCTATACTGCAACCACTCACTCATAGACCCAAGGTTGTGAGTTTAATACTAGCCAGGGCTCAGGCTAGACTCAGGCATGGATCCTTCCGAGGTTGTTAAAATGAGTACCCAACTGTTGGGGGGCAATGAGCTTACGGTTGTAAACCGCTTAGACACCCCATAGCACGGTATGAAGTGGTATATAAATGAAGCTGCTTTTGCTTTGACTTGCCCATGGTCACCCACTGGATTTTATGGCCAAACCAGAATGGCTGAGCTAGAAGGTCCAGGCCTGAGTTGAAAAATGTGACCATGTGATCATGCAGCAAAATCTGAAGTTCCCATTTGAGCCACTCTGAAAAACAGCTGAAAGGAGAGTTTCTTCTGTATTAGGGTGACCTGATGTCCTCCTTTTCCAGGGCATGTCCTACATTCCAACCTTCTGTCTAGGAAGAATTTCGAAATGCCTTCTATTTTGATCATGACTAAGAAGCATGCATTTATATTTACATATATTGTTTTTAGCTGTTATTTTGTGATGTCCTACGTTTTTCTTGAATGTCTTACATTTTGTGGTTTCTTGTCCTCCTTTGCAGTTCACCCTGTTCTATATGTCTTGAGAAATGTTGGCAAGCAGTTCATTAGAGAAAACTTTGGTTAGCAGTTCTTCAGAGTGGACCAAAAGGGAAGTGAAAGAATATGTCAGACAGACATGGTTATGCTTCCACCTGCTTCCTCAAAAGATAACCATATTCAACTGTACAAAACATATTCAACTGTACAATGGAAGGGAAAGCATGCCCTTTGTCATGGCTGCCAATCAGATCTGGATACCTCATCATATCACTAAAGGCAAAATAATAAATAAAAGTGGCTTCCTTTGTCTTCATTGAGAATTCATCACCAACAATCAGATTGTATATATCAGGGGTAGGCAACCTAAGGCCCGGGGGCCGGATGTGGCCCCCTGAAGCCTTTGGACTGGTCCCAGGCTGGTCTTGCCACCACCGCCGCTACCCACCATGATGATATTGATTATTGTTGTTATTACTTGTTCTTGGGGTTTTCTTGGCAAAATGGCTTTCTGGGGATGAGAAAGTGTGCATGCATATTTTTTTAATTTTTTAATCTTTTTTTAAAATTAATTAATTAATTAATTAATTTATGGTGCTTCAGCCCCCCAATTGTCTGAGGGACAGCAACCCAGCCCCTAGCTCAAAAAGGTTGCCTACCCCTGGTATATATGATGCTGTTACTTGGTCTCAAGGGAAGGAAGGTCTTGGAAAGCAAAAGAGAAAATAGAAAGCAAAAGAGAAACAGCACTGAAGTGAATAATAGAATCGTAGAATCATAGACGATGTGATTAACTTCAGTGGCATTTCTCTTAAGAAGTGATAGGAACAACAAAAATGGTTTTCAACTGATAGGAATGAATGAAATATTCTTGAGTGGTGAAGAGTAGACAGCATTTTCCCTAAATCTCCTCTCATACCAAAAGTGTTTAGCAGGAAATATTTTGTTCAGTCCAGGGCAGTTTCACCGGAAATCAAGAGATTACTAGATATGGTTTTTAAACCACAATTTGACCTGGAAAAAAGTGTGGATAATTGAAAATGTGTCTGCAGAATCTGTGGATATGGAAGGCCAACTGTAATATGAACCCTGTGCCTATTCACCATGCGAATACAAAAATGCTAAGTGTAGTTTTCAGTCATCCTAACAAAACCACAGCTGGGTTGTACATTTGGCAGAGTTAGCCTACATCAAGCCATCAGGTCATTAGCCTTCTTTGAAAGAACCAAAACTGTTGCATGTGAAGAGCTTGTAAGTACCACCTTTTCAAAAGTGAGCTCTTTCTTTGCATTTCCTTTCTCTCTCCCCACCCCAACACCCACATGCCTCCAAAAATTATTACACTGAAAGAAAGTAAATGTACTCACCCCAGGTAAAGTTTTAATATTGTGCAGTGCATTCTGTGCCTCAAGTGCAGCTTTTCTTGTATAAAATGTTACGAAACAACAACCTACAGAGAGAAATTGAAAAGCTTTCAGAAATTACGGAGAACAGTTTGCTCAGCTACGAAAGAAAAGAAAGAATGGTTGTGGGGAGGGGGTTGTGGTTGAAAGAATGGTTGTGGTGATGTTGGGAGGGGGAGGAGATGATTGAACAACATTATTATAAGAGGGCTAAAAATGTGAATTATAATGAGCAGCAGGGATAAGAGGCATGCTTTTATTGTTTAAAAGGGAGGTGGGGGAAAAGAGAGAGATTACCATCCTCCCCACATTGTATCCCAGTAGCACACCTACAGCTTCAGCAAGCTGTTACTGCACAGAAATTAAGTTAACCAAAAGTTCAACTGGCGCCACAGCATAAACAATGAGGTATCCCTATTTCACAGGGAGCTTTTGTGCAAAGTTAGCCATGGTTTGATGGAGCTGAAGCCAACCAAAATAAGCCACGTAAGAAAAAGAAATCTGGTTTATGGCTCAGGAGCTAAGAAGGCATATCTAAGGCACCACACAAGAAATAAATATGGGGACAGCAGGTTCAGATTCTAGACTAATATTTTCCCTCTAAGAGAGACAACATGGGGAAGTCACAGGGCATGTGAAAGCAACTTCAAGGGCATAGAGAAGGACATGTTGGCCTCCTTTCAGGACACTGGAAACCTGCACCCCTCCATTTTCATACTACTTCCAAATTGTTAATGTTCAATACACCCCCAAAGTTTTGATGGGGGACATGATACAACATCAATGCCCCATTTCCAGGTTCTTCTACTGACTTAGGTCTGTATGGGCCAGTTCTCCAAAAACTGGAAGCAACTGGATAGTCCTGCTTTGGACAGTTCTGGGGTTTTTTTGGGGGGGAGGCCTAAGATATGCTGGGGAGGATAGAAATTGGGCAAAATGGCCAATTACCCCCCTAAGTCTTGCACGGAGGGGAGTCTATTGGCCATTTTGGGGTACATAAAGCAAAATGGGAATCTTTGCATCCTAGTGTGGGTATCCTAGAGGTCAGCAAAAATGACCCTGAGAGCTGTTTGTAGGCTGCTTTGCTCACCCTTTTCTTAAAACAGGATGAATATCAATATCAATATCAAGTACATTTCTATACTGCTGTGAACTAGCACTCCCTAAGTGGTTTACAATGTATAAGCCAATTGCCCCCAACAAGCTGGATACTCATTTTATTGACCTACAAAAGGATGAATGGCTGAGTGGATGTTGGAGACCTCCTCTAAGGTCAAACTTACAACCTTGCAGCTGCAATACAAGCATTTAACCACTGCACCACCAGGGATCCTTTAGTGAAGTCTTTGGTGGTTGGCAAAGGAACTTGGATTGGTGGCAACTAGAGGCTGGGGAAACAGACTGATCAAACAAGGAATGAAAGGGCTTCAGGGGGAGGAGGTGATATCCTTGCAATTCTTATGTTTTAAGGATTCACCAACTACTTCAGATTCTCTGTGGAATATTTCTCTTTGGCTCCAAAGTTTGTGTGTATAGGGACAAAGCTTCCAACTACCATCCATTGAAGAAACACCATATAATCTTCACCATTTTGTGCCACATAGGCCTGGTCATTCCATCCCAGGATCCTGTGAGACAATAAAACCTATAAGCTTTCTGGATATTTAAAATGTTAAATGCTTGTTTACATTTTGGAAGATCTATCTATCTATCTATCTATCTATCTATCTATCTATCTATCTATCTTACAGTTGGCACTCCACATTTGTGGCTTTGACTTTTGCAGATTTGATAATTCATGGATTTGATTAATATGTTCTCTCTAAGAATCACTAGGTCCTCCGGCATGACTCTACCAGATGTTGACCACACAGGCACACTGGAAGACCTAGAAATTTCTAGAGAAAACACTTCTTTAGGCAATTGTAGATCCTCCTATCCAATTCTGTGGTCAACCTCTGCTGGATGTTAGCCATAGAGTTGCACTGGAGGACCTAGAGAGGTTGCTCTCAGGTAAAGAAAAAAAATTATTTGCTTTTTTTTCACTTTCTTGGAGAGTTAGGTCTAATCTGCACTGCAGATTTGTAATTTTGTGAGATGTTTAGCCTTCTCAGTCAGAGAGCTCTGGTGCCACAAAACCCCACAATTCACAGAATTCCATAGCATTGAGCCATCGCAGTTAAAGTGGTGTCAAATTGCATTATTTGTGCAGTGCAGATTAGACCTTAGCCTAGGTTGATAAATGACCTGAGTGTCACTCTGGAAAATACCACAAGCAGTGTATGAGCTGACTCAAGGTATTTTAATAGGTTATAATGTTCTTTCTTCATTCTATGAAGACCCTGAACCCTGTACCAATGAACAAAGACTGTGAAGCATCCAAGCCTAAACTCTGGATCTGGGCTTCATCCTCGCCTAGAATTTCAGTGTGGCTCTGATCCCCTGAAAAGTCAGATGGGTGTCTGTGAAAACCATTTTTGAGTCCCACATTGGGCTTCTGAGGAATGCAATCTTCTCAAAACAACCAACCTAGTGATAGACTATAAATTCCATCATTCTCATTTCTTGATGTGCAGGGGAAGAGTTAAACTTCCCTCCCTTCACATGCCAGTTTGAAAAGTTTTCAGTGCCAGTCTTCTTTACATCCACTTCACCATGAATACAAAACACTGGATTGGGAACCAGTGTTGGAAAAGTGCAATTTTGCCTTCATTTGATAGGTAACATTGTTTGCCCCAGCCCACCTGCTCCCCTTTGTACGTAACTGCCTCTGCAGGCATGAGGTTTTGGTCCATAATTATCCACAAAAGCTTTTTAGTAACAATAGTTGCTGCCCCTCTCTTTCTAATGCAAACACAACTATGTTTTTGCTGCTGTAATACATGGAGAAGTATCATGCACATTATAAATGAGCACTATGCCACTGTTTCTATGTACTTTACTGAATAGCTGTCAGGAGAAAGGCCTTTAACTAACCAGTGCAAACAGGTTCACCCTTAAATTTTCACACTTGACAAGAGAGACCATTTGGCAATTATTTCAGCCCTTTAAGAATCATTATCAGCATCTGTAAAGGATCATTAAATCAGCCAAAGGCTGCATCTCCTGAATGCAGCTTTGCTTTTTGCTTTTTAAAAACAAACTCTTTCAGTTCTCACACTCTCTCTGATATTAATCTTTGCAATTTCAAGTTAAGGGGAAATTTATATAGGTGGGTAAATGTGAGGTTACTCATCTATTTCAGAATGGTTGAATCCATTCTGATTTTTAGCCTGAACCTTTGGGAGTAGGGTTGAGCACCTTGGGTAGATCCCAAGTTCAGACTGAAACCCAGATAACATTCACCACTCCACTGAAATGAAGCCATGGGGGGGGGTCCCCAATGACAAGTCACCTGAGATGAGCTGATACTGCCTCTGAAGTTCAGAAATAGATATCTCTATTCGCATATATACTGATCTCATGTACACAAAACTTTCAAATTAAGGGTGCTTATGGCATTGGGCATTGTTTTTGACTAGCCCCAGAGAGCTTTTTCTTGACTAAGGTTTGTTGAGCTTGGCAGACCTTGCAATCCTTGGTTCAAGGCCAGTTTGTTTCAAAATAAGCCATGGCTGGGCTAGGATCGAACAAAGTCTGTTGGGTTGATATGGGACAAAGGGATGTTGTTGGCTAGGGATGGAGAGAATACGTTTCTAACAGTGAAGCCAAGGAAGTGTGTGTTTGTGTGTGTGTGTAGAAGTGTGTAGAACCTGAGCATGGGAGATCCTGTCGCATTTGACATGGACAGTCCCAATTAATCTTCTGCTGTTCCACTTTTTCAGCTGCTTTGAAAATGTCCCAGTTTTTCTTTCTGCCTCCTGCATTGTCCTCAGCATACTCAAATTGCTGCAAATTGAATCAAAGTGCAAAAATAGTTTATACAGCAAGGTGGGGTGGGGTGGGGGGAATCTTGGCTTTGCCAGTACGCTCAAGCAAAGGTAAACCTACACATCCTCTCCTAGATTGTGTGCTTTTCCTCATTAATAACCTTTGCCATCCTGACCATATTCCTGATGTTGTTTGGCCACCTGTGTTCATTTTCATCTGTGAAATGTTGGGGGTATGCCACAACCCAACTAACCTCTGAAGGGCTGCATTTTGCCCATCCTTGGACTGCCTGGATCCCATTGCAATTGGAGATATCAGGATCTGCATTGGGAACCTCCTTGAATGCAAAGCATGTGCTGCATACCACTGAGCTACAGTCCCTACCACTACACAAGTGGACTCCACAGAAAGATTGGTGGTTGCTCACTGGTGAGCAGATGTTCTGTGTCAAACCTTGCATTTGTTGCTATGTGATATGTGAAACTGTCTTGAGGTATGAACCACCAGACAATTAGTAGGCTTAAAATTAGAGGCTCTGGTACCAGAAAGATAGGAAGTGTAAAAAAACAACACAACACCAACAAGCAAAAAGCTTAGTTCTTGGAAAGCGGAAAACAACCTCTCCCCAGGCACTTTCTTTCCCCACCTGCTTATTTTGGCATTGCAATGCCTTTAAACAAAGGTGAACTCATCAAAGTAAATCTCAGCTGCAGCTTATCTTCCTAGAAGGGGTAGTTAGCCAAGTCACAACTCCCCCTCATCCCTCTCTCATGATGTAATAACCACAATTTTTCTTCCTTATACCAGAAACACATCTCCTTTACATTCTTTCTTTCCCCTCTTCCCTTTATATTGGCAAGTTGCTTCTCCCTTTGAAAAGAGCTTTGGGGCTTCCTTCCTGGTTCATATAAAGGGCAGTGAAGATCCCTTTGGACTGGAGAAAATGTTTGGCACAGTGACTGCTTGTTGTAGGATTAACAGGAGTAGAGTGGCATGCTTGCAGCTTTAAAACACACTCCTACCTATAGTGTTAGCATTATATCCTTTTCCTCTCTCTTTTCTTTTGGCATCTCCTTTGAAAGAAACAAGTAATACCATTCCAAAAGACTGACTCAAATGGTGCCATTCTAGTTCTAAGACACGCACCCCATCCTTCACCTAAAACCACAGACATTAATAAAAAGCAATGCAAAAGCTAAGTCATCCTTCACTATGCATTACTTAGGCTGCATCTCCACTGCAGAGGTAATGTAGTTTGACACCTTTGCCATGGCTTAGTGCTATGGTATTCTGGGATTTGTAGTTTTGTGAAATATTTAGCTGCCTTTTTTAGAGAGCCATGACACACCACAAATTCCAGGATTCCATAGGATGGAGTCATGACAGTAAAAGCAGTGTCAAACTGCATTAATTCTGCAGTGCAGCAGCAGCAGCCTTAAGTATTGATACTAATATGGATACTCAAATATATATCTCATCTACATATAGGATGGGGATGGGTGAATCTGGTTGGTACTCCCTTATACACATTACTTGGGAATCAGTCCCTTTGAACTCAAGGGGTTTTACATCTGAGCAGGCTTGTACATTGCCTTTCTACTTCTGATCTGTGCTACTTTTACATGTGTGTGACCACATCATTCTGCTTCTACATTAATCTGCAATTTTAAACATCTGCACAGAAAAGCTTACTTAAACATGTATTTTGAATCTTGATTTCCCCCCTCCAAATGCACATTTTAAAATCTGTTTTGGTACACTGTGTCAGCACACCCTCCAGCTGTCCCAATTTGACAGGCATAGTCCCAATTAATTCTCAGTGATCTCATTTTTTCAGCTTTTAAAATGTCCCAGTTTCTCTCTACTCTTCCCACTTTCACTCTCTTGTCCTCAGCTGAATTCAGTTGCTACAAAGTGCAGAAGCTGTTTGCTCTCAATTAACTCAGCAGGGAGTAGAGGAAGGCTCTGGATCTTGTGCTTCCCAGCAGACTTGGACAAAAGCAAACTGCTGCAGAGCTCTCCTAGCTTGTGTATTTTTCCTCATAAAAAAACTTTTGCTTGTTGCTTGGCCACTATGTCCAAGTCTTCATTTCTGAAATGCTGGAGGGTATGAGTCAGGAATAGTCTTCTTAGTCCAGAGTGGCTTTACTCCTATCACAATCATGTGATGTATGCATATGATGTACGCAAACAGATCATAGCAAATGTGTGAAAAAAGGGTGGCATCTGAGGCAGTGGATGCTGTTGTTAGGCAATAAGGATAGATCCAATTCAGGCAGTTGTTATGCAGTGGCATTCTTGCACTGGGTGACACCCGGTGCAGGGAGGGGGCTTCCAGGGGGCTGGATTCCCGGACCTGGACTTCCAGTACGGTTTCTGGGGCAGGAGGGGGGCAGACAGCCCGAAAAAGACCATGGATGGACCTTGGAGGCCCTGAAAAAGCCCCAAGAAGCCCAGAAAAGGCCCTGCGTTGGCCTTGGAAACCCTGAAAAATTCCCAGGCAGCCAGGAAAAAGCCCTGTCTGAGCCTTGGAGGCCCTGAGAAGGCCCTTGACAGCCGAAAAAGTGCACTTGGGGTGTAGAGAGCCGACCTGGTGTTATCCCCCTTGTTTGGTATGACCTCCCTTCTGGGGTGTCACCTGGTGTGGCCCGCACCCCCCCAGTGATGCTACTGCTGCTATGGTAGATGCTAATTTATAGGAAGGAGTAGAATGTCTATCAAAAATGTGGTTTCCAGAGATATAAATAATCTCAGATATCATCTCCCTGCCCCTCCCAAACTCTCCCAAGTGCAAGATTCTTACATTTATCTTGGAAGCTTTCCCCATTATTCTAATTTTACAGTTCTCAAATGTATGAGTCAAGAGTCTCTGGAGTGATCTGGGCAATGGTTAATAAGAGTGCTGTGAGCTATCGTTTTACATACCATTTTTATTTGAGTCTTGATTTGCTGAGGAAACAGAAATGGGAAGCCGACCATACTCTCTCACAGCAGTTGATCACATTCGTCTCTAGCTGACCAGTATCCAAAAGGGCTAAAAGGGCCATAGTCTTTCATGCACAAGCTTTCTGGTTCCTTAAATCCTGACCTCAGAAAGGACTGAGCAGCAGTCCAGAGTCTCAGAAAAGGAAGATCAGCCAGATGCACTTGTTCATCCCTTGATGATTGCAATGTCAGAGCAATGTTAGGACCTCTTGCCTGAAGCCCTGGTTTGATTCTTCCTCCTTGGGTGGCAATGTCTAAGCCCTAGCACCTGTTGTATACAGGTGAACTTATGCATGCTCTTCATTCATGAAGCTAAGCGAATAACCTGAATGTGTGAATAGATCATGGTAGATATAAACTTACAGACTATGGTTGGTAGCATGTTGGCAGTGGGGTCACTAGGGTTGGCATCACCCAGTGCAGTAACTCCCATTGACCTTCTCCCATACCATATTGTACAGAATCCTTAGTAATATTTTTGTACTTACGTTACTGAGAAATCATAATTCCTGTATACCGCTCAATGTTGTGGCAATTGTTATTGTGTGCCTTTAAGTCGTTTCTGACATATGGGACCCTAAGGTGAACCTATCATGGGGTTTTCTTGGCAAGATTTATTCAGAGAAGGTTTGTCATTGCCTTCTCTTGAGGCTGAGAGCATATGACTTGCTCAAGGGTTTCATGGGAATCGAAACCTGGTTGCCAGAGTTATAGTCAAACATTCAAACCACTACACCATCTGGCTCATAGTTGTAACATAAACCAGCATAAATAGTTAGCATAAACAATATCATGCACACATCCTAAATGTATTTTCATGTCTATAGTTAAAGTGAAAATTTGGTAAGATGTGGTATTTTTAAAGAATTTTTTTAAAAAAGAATAAACTGTTTCAAATGTATCAGGAAGATAGTAATTTTGACTGTGTCTGGACCCAAGCTCCTGAAAACAACAAAGTAGGGATGGACATCTTTGTACTCCTTGCTTTTGCAGGCAAGAATTCCTGAAATTTGATTTCCACTGGACGAAAACATGAGGATTACTGAATAATTCTTGATCACTGTTTGTGCTTCAGGAAATAGTTATCTGTAGAGAAATACACCCCTCCCCAGCACATTTTCTGTACAGAACATATACTTTATCTGCAAATGTACCCATGGATTTTCTGTGCAGGAAATGCCTTCTGTGCAGAAATAGAATACAATGTTTTTCCTTTTCAGAAATACACTTACTGTGGAGAATTCTATGTGGTCTTTCTGTGCAGAAATATGATTTCTATGCAGAAATATATATGGTTTTTTTTCTGTGCAGAAAGCACACTTCTACATAGAAAACAGCACACATGTTTTTCTGTGCAGAAGAATATGTACTAAAAATGAAATAAAATAGAAATTTTGCAATAGCCTTATGGCTGCTTGTATGTTTCTTGATGGGCTTTCTTGAGTGACAGAAAATCACTTTCTCAGCCAAGAAATGAACAGAAAACGAATCTTTTTTTTTCACCATTATAGCAGAGTGATTTGCAGCTTATGTACAAAGTTTGAGGGTTGTTGTTGTTGGTTTATGATGGACAAATATTTTAGTCCAACAAGCTTCCGGAAGTTTTAAAAAAATCACCCAGCTGCAACATCTGCTGCCTAATCTTTTAACATCTGTCATTTTCAGTTCTTTTTCACCCACCTCATCTGCTGAGGCCACAAAAAGAGTTTGGGGCTCTCGGAAGTTGCAAATATACACCTGCTTTTGGCACTGAAACCCTGGCAACATGGGATAGGAGTAACAAGAGCTTATCACTTTGAATCTTCAAAGGCTACAAACCATTTTTTTTTAAAAAAGTGTATGGAATCTGTGTTTAGCTTCCAGCCTAATAAAAGATTAGGGGAAAAAAAACCTCCTATGGAAAAAAAACTCCTATGAAAAAAGGCAGTAAACTTTAATGATTATCTGATGATGGAGCTCTTGCTATTCTTTTAGCAAAAAAAACCCCTCCAGAATCCTAGCCGACAAATTCAATTCAAGTTACATTCACATTCAGGATGTCAACAGAGTCATCATGTTGTGAATTGAAAATTCTTTTAAAGGCTGCCTTTGACTTCTGAGGGGCTGACAGATCAAGGAACACAAGGCCCTGGAAGGGTAAATGAGTGAAGTTTTGTATGTGCGTTCCCTCTCCCTAGCGCCTCCCCCATCACTTTCTTTCCGTGAATGAAACTCTCTTTCCAATCCTCATTTGCAAACAGAACAAGTGCCAGTTTTGCACAGGCCTGGAATCTCAACTGCGTGTGTGTTGAGGGTGGGGAGCACTGGTCGCTTGCCAAAGCGGTTGAATCCAAACAAGCTTAAAGCCAAAACCGGGCTTGGGTCCAGGTATTAAGCACCTTTCCACACCTCCTGTGCCATTATGACTTTATGGGGCTGGTATTTAGAGTGGAAATATCATGCCACACAGCTGTTGAAATATGAAGACATCGGTGGAGCATGCACCATTTGGAAGAGCCACATGGAGAACCCTTGAACACCACTTCCCAAAAAATGGGAAGTTCCTTTTGCAAACACCAGATGCAAACAAAGGCATGTGGGATGGTTATACTGCTGCCCTTGCTGAAGAACTTTGCTTTCAAAAATTTCTACAAAAGCAATTAGCCTTCCCCCCCTTTCCTCCCCTTCTCTCTCTCTCTCTTTCTCTTGCAAATAAATGACCAAGAGTACTATTTGGGACATTTAATTTAGGAATGCACTTGGGGAACTGGCATTCTGGGGCAATGCTTGTTAAGGGAAGTTGAACTGCAGTTACTGGAAACATATTGGGAGACGTTTTATTTCTACAAAACTAAAGATGTTGCCATTCATGTTTAATGGAGAACCACACTTGATGTCTTGAACAGAGAGTGGGAAAGTTAAATTTTTGGACAACTCCTGGAATACTCCAGCCACTGTTTGTGTGTTTGTGTGTGTATCAAGAAAGAGAGGTGATTTTTCTCAGCTCTGAACTAAAATGTCTTTCTTGTCATTTCTGCTAGGCAGGAACCCACTTTGGCTGCTGCCACATTCCAGAATTAATGCAGTTTGACACCACTTTAACTGACACAGCTCCATCCTATGGGACCCTGGGATTTGTAGTTTGTTCTGGGACCAGAGTTCTCCAACAGACAAGGCTAAACAGTTCATAAAACTATAAATACTAGTATTCCATCACACTGAGGACGTTTTCACACTACCCTCCCTAAAGCCGGGTGGAGCCATTCCGGAACGGGCCGTGCCGCTGATTCCGGAATGGCTCCGGCGGCGGCAGGCTAATTCCTTTTGGACACCCGGAATTACCTTTAAGCCGCTGAAGCCGGAGTTACAGGTCTTTCGGCCGGAGTGAGGCCGAACTTACGGCTCCGTGTGTTTGAACACACGGAGCAAGGAGCCGGACAGACGCAGGGATGGCACCAGAAGGGGCGGGTTTGCCGCCGCGCGTGTGTGAACGAGCTGGAAATGGAGCCAGAGTGGGGCCGGACGGAGGTAGTATTGCGTCCTCCTAAAGCCCCGTGTGAAAACGCCCAGTGTCATGGTAGTTAAAGTGGTGTCAGACTGCATTAATTCTGTAGTGTAGATGAAGCCATTGTCAGTGTAGTGATGAAGGAAACATTTCCTGAACCTCCTCAAAGACATTCTTATTTTATATTGGTGAATTTACAACCATTTCCCCCTTCAATCATGAGATTGCTGGTTACCAGCTTAGAGTTGGATACTGATGGGAAGCTAATTATCAGGAGATGATCTCTGCCTAGCTGGATGTTTCTTGATCGTATTGAAAGACACAGGGCCTTTGCAGATCAGCCCAAAGAGCTGGCCTGGAGGCAGAGTTGGGGTGGGGCAGCCACATGCTGGCCGCCTCAACCTCATGCTGATGCCATCCTGATGCTGCATGGCATCAGGATGGCCCTCCAGCACAGCGTTCTGACACGCTGCACTGAAAAGTACAAGGAAGAGCTGCGCACCAGGAGGTAGGGCGGCCTTTTGTTGCCCCTAAAAAGAATGGCATTTTGTTGCTCTTTTGGGGGCAACAAAAGGGAGGATTGGGGCCATGGTGTGGGGTTGAAACAGCCCCAATCCACTGCCAACAACAACAACAACAACAACAACAACAATAATAATAATAATTTCTGATTTATGATAACCGTAAGGCGAATCTATCACAGAGTTTTCTTGGCAGCATTTGTTCAGAGGGGCTTTGCCTTCCTCTGAGGCTGAGAGTGTGTGATGATCACCCAGTAGGTTTCTATGGCCAAGCAAGGGTTCAAACCCTGGTTTTCATGTGTCCTAATCCAACACCCAAACCACTACCTCATAGTGGCTCTCTCACATAATGAAGGATGAGTAATCCAAGAAAATGTTTGGTTTGATGAATGACAAGTTGCTCAAACTGTACATGTGGGTCAGAACCACTACTTTTTAAAGTTGGAGGGCCCCACCTGGCTCCTTGAGTCAACTGGTCCCTGTGTGGCCAGTAAATGCCATTCCCTGGAAAGTGGTACATCTGAGGTCTATTGGACAGTAAACCGACCATTTGTTAATCAAGCTAGCTACCTTCTTGGTAGGGAGAGGAAGCAGAGTTTGGAAATGTTCCTTTTTAAAAAACTACAAACTGGGAGTCACTTCTGCAATCACTGGAAAAAGTTAGGCAGAATCATAGGATATTTATTTTGATAATGTTTCCAGCATATTATGTTTATATTTATTGCATTGCTTTATTTATATCCCACCTTTTCTCCTGCCACAGGATTCAAGACAGCTTACAGCCATTTTAAAACCATAGTACAAGTAAAAAGCTATTGATACAGAAGCTTAAAGTTCACGCCGAACTGCATTTTGCTCTGCATTCAGGTTATGTCGGCATTTCTGTTAATTGGCCAGAACTTGCCGTTTCCTGTCATCCTTTAGTTTCGCTGGGGAATGCCTTCAAAGAAACCACAGTCTGTCATCCCTATACCCTTGTGGATACAGGCACTCACTAGAAATGCCCTCTGTGTGGCAAACTGCAGCCTCTTCTCTACCCCTTCCCACCCTCCACCCCCCCTAGATCTGACCTAGATTAAATCTGATTCATTTTCAAACCTTTTGGGGGGAAACAGCAGACTAATGCACACTGGTTTCTATGTGCTGTAACACTTCTTCCCCCTTTATTATGCAAATTATGACTAAAGTGCTATACATGGAAGGGGGAGGAGAAAGAATATCAAGGACAAAACTGCCAGAATCTGCTTCCCCTCCTTTTTGAAATAAGCCACTTATATTAAACAATTTTAAATGCCTAATAGCAGTATGTTTTTTAATTTTTTTAAAAAAAGGTATCTGAGGAATTTTAATGTACACTTATTTTCTCATATAGGACAATTGGTGCTTTCAGCAGGTTCCTTAATTGTTGAGAGCTGAATGCATAATCAATGGGAGGTTTATAGCTAATCAGTTGTATGGCAATGTGCTGGGCATGGAACAAAAGGGCACATCCCATCAGATGTTTCTGCCCAATAACATTTATCACAGACTGGAGAGGCCCCCATGAAATTCCAGGAATACAGAAGTATTTCACAGTCACCAGCCAAGTTGCCATGTTGTTCTTCCCCATACATTCTCCACTCTGTCACTGCCAGCTAGGAGTGACAGTCAGTGGCATCCCTAGGGTTGGTGTCACCTGGTGTGATAACTCATGGTATCATCCCCATGGATTACAAAGAGCTGCCAGGCATCAGCTGCAGTCCCAGACTCCCATGATCTCCCTTATCTCTCACTGCCTGATTCGCCGGTTGCCCAGCTGCCTGGCCAGAGCCAGAAATGATGGCTGGTTGGGTGGAAAAGCAAAGCAGGACGAGAAAGTAGAGAGCAAGCAGCAGGAGGGAAGTGAGGGTAAGGCAGCACTTTGCAATGGTGGCATCCTTCTTCACTTCCATGTCCCTCTCTCCCCCTTTTGCAGAGGTGCCATGGTTGGTGGCAGTGCTTGAGACCACTTCACTGGGTGCTTTTCCTCACGCTGAGCTGTCATCTAGTGCAGTCTGCAGTCACCAGGCCCCCTAGGATGCTCCTGTTGCCAGTTAAGAATTGTCCTGCCCATAGTTGCTGAATAAAGATTTGCTGAGTTCTAACTATTGAAGCCTAGGTTTCTGAACTAGGTGAACTGCCAGACTTGACAGGTACCTAGAAATCCCTGCTACAGAACTGTAGATCAGGGTAGTGTAGTAGGACTCTCTAGTAGAGAATTCCATGTCCCTTCCCAAAGTACAAATTGCAAGATTACAGGGGTGTAACTAGAGGGAGTAAGGGGGTTTGAGCTGCACCAAATGACACCACTGCTCCCTAAACATCACAGCCTGTGGTGTTCACCTACATCCCTTTAAAATACTGGCACTCAACAAAAGAGATGGTGTGACTGGGAGCAGACAGGAGAGGCTCTTATGTTTTTGGTTTTTTTTTTTTTGGAAAAAAAATATTTTTTTTACATTTCAAAATTTAAAAATGAAATCATTATTTTAATTTTTTCTTTATAAACATCACTCCTGACCAAATTTTCATGTTAACCACATGAAACCATGTACATGCAAATACATTTAGCCTGTGCATATGATATTGTAATTTAGAGGTATAATTTTAATTTTGCTAGTGGTTTCTGACACAATAATTGCCATTATATTCAGTGATCCGCAGGAATTACAATTTACGAGCGACATTAGTCCAAAAAACATTAGTAAGGATTCTGTATGGTGTCATATGGGAGGAGGTCAAGGTATGTGTGTGTGTGTGTGGGCACTATGAGTTACTGCACTGGGTAATGCCAACCCTAGTGATGCCACTGCAAGATTACTTAGGTGGAGCTCCATCAGTGATGTGATACACAGACACGCCAGTCAATTGTGACAATGAACAACAGGGGCTCCAATTGTGCAATAATAATAATAATAATAATAATAATAATAATAATAATAATAATAAAATTTATTTGTACCCCGCCCCTCTGAGAACAATCGGGGCAGCTAAAAAAGTATTAAATCAATGGTACATTAAAAGATCATAATTGAAACATAATAATAAAACCAGAATAACATGGGAAGTTACACAACTAGTGACAAGGAGGTGGCAACATTCATAGTAGGAGGGATGAGACTGAAGGGAATTTCCTGAGGCCGGGACAACTATTCTGGAAAGGCCTGCAGGAAGAGATCCGTCTTAACAGACTTCTTGAGGCTGTCTAGAGATGTAATCAGACGGATCCTATCCAGTATCAGAGCACATTGCCGATCAGAATACCTTTCACACCAGGACACATTGAGCATGAGGATTGTTGTACAGTAGACACATTGCATTGTTGTTGTTGGTTTTTATATTTATTTGTATCCCACTTTCCCCCCAAAATTGGGACTCAAAGTGGCTTACAAAGTGGCATAAAAACTCAGTACAATTAAAAACATACAAAAGTGACAATTAAAATGGAATAAAACTTTTCAATGTTAAAAACAGATCAAACACTACAGGTTCCCTTTGTGCAATGGCCCTAAGAGATATTGCTTTGCCTCTGCTCTCCTCTTGAAAATATGAGCATTTTGCAACATTGCAATTCACCTTTACACGAACGCAAGCCAGTTTACAATGGCATAAATACCCAAGACGATGCATCCATTGTTTCAAACTGTTCTCTGCTCATTTTATTGAATGTTACCCTGAGAAACAAAGGTATTTTTATGTATTTATAAATGGATCTGCATTTAGATGTATTTCTTTACATCTTCAAATTTAAAATAAAGATTTAAATACAGGGTGATTCCAAAAGGATGGGGCAAAAGTAAAGCAATAGGTCTTTGGTTCTGCCCCTTTCTTTTTGAATCGCCCTGTTCATAAACAAATAGGCAGAGAGGAAAATTTTGTAAAGAATATAAAAAAAAAACATTGTCAGATGTAGCTTATTGGAGGGTCCCTGTGCCATTAAAAGGTGACTCAAGAAGGTGGCCTGAAGATCAAGATGAGAATGTAAAATGGCATCCTCTACATCTTGCCATTGCAAAGTTTTCTCTGACTACCTGCTGATTGGAAGACATTCAGAGGTTTTTATTCTAGGAGGGTTGCTGCGTATGTCATATCTAGTTCATGTTACATATATCTTCAAGCAGCGTTTGATCTACGCAGCTTCATTTTTTCTCCCCTCAGCTTGTTAATGGCAGCATGTCGTTCCTTTAAAAAGCTTTTTCCTTTCCTTTCTTTCTTTCTTTTTTCTGTTTTTTTAAGTGTAGGGATTAAAGAAATGATTTTTTTTTAAAAAAAATGGAAGAGAGGAAGAAAAAGAGACCTGGCTTCTAACGCCAGACAGAATCCTTTTTCTCAGCTGAAACAATTCTATGCAGATGGAGACATTAAACCCTGCAGGACTTTGAACTTTTTAAGGGCTGCCCTTTAGTTTGCTTTGAATCCATGACAGAACCTAAATCTTTCAAAAACTCCTCTCTTTGGAAGCTTCAAACCAAGAGCAGAAAATACACACGCCCTTTAGGGGAGGGAAGGCTCTTGCTGCAATTGAAGGTTGCTTTTTTTAAAAAATAAAATAAAATAAAATCTTCATTTTTTTTTTTTTGCTTGATATGATTAGAGAAAGGAGTAGGAAAGAGGAATTCTGGGCACTACTGAACCAGTGCATGTGGCACTCAAAGAACCTAATTAATTGTTTAGATGCAAGGGAAAGTAAATGCATGCAGCCTTGCAAAAGACAAACAAAACACTTTAGCAATGAAGCCATACATTGGCACACAAATTAATGATGGCTCCTAATGAGGAAGGGTGGGTGGGAAAGCACACACTCTGATGCAGGAACAAACAGTATTCCAAAGTTTCAATGGGCTCCGACTGGGGAGTGCCATTCATTTTTGCTAGCAGCCTAGGCTCTGCTTAAAAACCCTGGACATGCTGAGTGTCCATGGAAAGGCTCCATGGAACACATTGCATTCCTCCTTTAATGGAATCATTGTAAATAATAATAATAATAATAATAATAATAATAATAATAATAATAATAATAATACATAATTGCAATGGATATGTGACTAGCATTTTCCCAAACTGATGGACTGCGAATGTGATAGGACAGTGAATGGCTGGTTTGTGCCAGTGTGACACAATGCAGATACACTGTAGAAATAGTGCAGCTTGACACCATTTTAAGTGCTCCATCCTATGGAATCTTGGGATTTGTAATTTTACAAGATCTTTAGCCTTCCCTGTCAAAAAGTGCTGGTGCATCACAAAACTGCAAACGCAGTAGGATGGAGCCATGACAGTTAAAGGGGCGTAGAACTGCATTAATTCTTCAGTGTGGATCCACACATAAGCAGGGGTCCTACCACATTACCTAATTATAACACAATAATTCTACCTTGACTGTCCTGGCTGCCTCCTATGGTATCTTGGGGAGTCACTAAATAGCTAAATGTGGGTGTTTGCACCTTTAAGTCATTGTTGACTTATGGAGACTTCATGAATTTCATAGAGTTTTATTAGGCAAGGAAGCCCCACTGGTGGTTTTCCTTCCTCTGAAATGTAGCCTACAGCCTCTGGTATTCCTTGGCGGTCTCCCATCCAAGTACTAACCAAGGCTGAAACTGTTTAGCTTCCAAGATCAGACAGGATCTGGTGCTTTCATGGTATTTAGGCCTAAATATCCCTGCCAAAATGGCAAATCCCAGGATTCCATAGAATGGAACCATGACAATTAGTTGAGATCTGCCAGAAATAGTGCAAATTGAGTCCACTTTAAGGGTTAGGGTTAGTGCTAGGGAATCATGGGAATTGTTTTTTCCCCCCTGAGACATTGAGCTTTCTCAAATACAGTCTCAAATACAGTTCCCATGATTCCCTAACCCTAACCCTAAAAGTGGACTCAATTTGTACTATTTCTGGCAGTCTGCAACTCCCCTAAATAACTGGATAGTGTGGAAGGAAAGCTGAAGAGGTAAGTTGGAGGAAGAATAATAATTGCTCTGCTTCATATTGCCATAGTTGCTGCAATGTCAAAACAGCTCAGTGCAGCTGAAATCTACTGATCATTTATTTATCATAAATATTTCCATCTCATTTTTTCTTTTGAAAAAAAAATAAACTTGATGAATTCAGTGTAGTTTACAGAATAAGGTAGAAAGAGAAATCAACAACAACAGGAGAAACAGAAATGTTTCTAACAAATGCAAGGCTTGTTGTGTATGGAGGGAACAGGACAAAGAAATACAAAATTAAAAATAAGCAAATCAAGAAATCATCCGCCTGCCCAAAACATCAGACTTAAAAGGGAAGGGTGAGCCTTTATGCATTGTTAGAAGGATATCTTCTTCCTTAAGAAGAGATTTCCAAAGCTTATATATATTAATGTATATCCTATATTTCTCCTGGGATGGGACCCAGTTTACATGTGGCAAGAAAGGGATACAAGGTATCATCTTCTTTGTAAGACTGAGAGGTGCTTCCAACTTAATTAATCAACAGCTGACATTGCTTTAAAGTTGGAAATGTTACTATTTTGAATGCAGGTTGAGTCTCCTTTATCCAAAATGCTCGGGACCAGGTGCTTTGGATTTCAGATTTTTTTTTTTTGGACTTTGGAGTACCTGTATTTGCATATTGTAGCCCCCCCCCAATTCACAGGGGATCGGTTCTGAACCACCCCGCAAAATGGCAGCTTGCAAATGTTACCGCCATTTTATCCCTACCTGCTTATCCCTCCCACGAAGAGCGAAACCAAGGACTCAAAGCCCACAAATGGGGAGGGACCACTGTATGTACATAATGTGAGGCAACATGATGTCGTGATTTGAGCATTGCACTACTACTCTGGAGACCAAGGTTCAAATCCTGGTTTTGCCACATAAATCCACTGGGTGAACTCAGGCAAGTCACTCTCTCTCAGCCTCAGAGGATTGCAATGGCAACCCCCTTCTAAAGAAATGTGCCAAGAAAACCCCACAAATCACCATAAGTTGGAAGCAACTTGAAGGCAGACAACAACAACACAAATGTTATATGGTATCCTGGAGATGGGACCTAAATCTAAACACAAAATTCATTTCTGTATCACATTAATCTTATACACAGCGCCCAAATGAAATTTTATACAATATTTTAAATAATGTTGTGCATGAAACCAAGTTTGTTACACTGACTCATGAGGAAGCAAAGGTGTTACTGTCTCAGCCACCCATGAAAAAAAGTTTTGGATTTTGGAGTATTTCAGATTTTGGAATTCTGGATAAGGGACACTCAACCTGTAATATTCCCAAAGTCCTCCATTCCGACAAGGGGGATTCTAGAAATTGTAGAGAAAGAAATTCCAGGTTCTTCCTACATTAATTCCCCCGAAACTGCTACTTGCACACACTATCCTGGTGCAAAATGACACCATTAGGATGAAAGTTTTCACCAACAGAGCCTTGCCTCTTGAAGCAAGTACTGGTATACAGATCTGATAATGGCAATGGCTTCTTTAACTGAAGATTTGGTACCAGAGGCAGGAATAACGTGGAAAGAATAGGGATAGGTTCCTACGCTACATAAAAGATCACTTTAATTTATTTCAACAAACTTGTTATCCAAAACGAATGATATGTATGTGTGAAATGAAACAACCACATCAGGTAAGCCTTGCATAAGTAAAGAAAAATATTTTAAATCTCCTAGAGAGCACTTGGAAAGCTTCTTTCACAATACCTTCAGGGATGTCCCCCCCTTTTCCCTATTTTGGTGGCCAAATGTACAGATTTATGCTTCATTAATGTGCTGGGGATCATTGGTGAGGCAGATTTATTTGCTTTCCATTTTTTATCTCTGTTTTGTTGATTATATATGCTGCATAAGGGATTCTGGAGGCAGCTGCTGTCTACAGATGCACCCACACTGCAGAAATAATCCAGTTTGACACCACTTTATCTGCCATGGCTCAAAGCTATGGAATCCGGAGAACTGTAGTTTGTTGTAGCACCAGAGCTCTGTGACAGAGAAGGCTAAATAACATACAAAACTACAAAGGCTGGAATTCCAAAGAATTCAGCCATGGCAGTTAAAGTGCTGTCAAACTGGATTATTTCTGCAGTGTGGATGCAGTATGCTTTGCCTGTAATAGGCAGGCACACACAACTACAGTAGGATCAGAAAGAGCAGAATCCCATTCTTTCCCAGCTCAAGCTTCATTGTATAGTTTACTGCAGACAAACTCCTGCAAACTGGTTGCAAATGTCTGTTCAACTAAATCCAAAAGTCACACAACAGCAATATCTTTATTGGACCAATTAAAAAGCACAAAATACATCATGCAAGCTTGTGAAACTACAATTGTTTCTTCATCAGGCAAAGATTAAAAACAAAACAAAAAAACACCGGGGAAGAAAAGTGATGATGTTAAGAGTTACAGGCGTACATTTTGTCCCTGAAATTACTTCTACTGTCAGTTAAGATGGCCTGGAGGGATATCAATATAGGGTTTGTTTCTCAAGCCCTCTTTCATCATCTGCCCAGTGCCAATGTTGCTAAAAAACCTTCCAGCTAGACAGAGAATGAGAAGGAAAGGCGAGCTGTGTAAAAAGATGTATCAGGGAGCTTCTTTGACAGGTCTATCTGCACTGCAGAAATAATGCAGTGTGACACTGCTTTAACTGCCATGGCTCCATGCTAGGGAATCCTAGGATTTGCAGTTTTGTGAGCTATTTAGCCTTCTCTATTAAAAAACATCTGGTGCCACACCAAACTACAAATCCTAGGACCCCATAGCACCGAGCCATGGCAGTTAAAGCAGCGTCAAACTGCATTATTTCTGCATCGCAGATTAGACCTCAGAGGCTTTGTTAACTGAGGTGTGCCTGTATCAAGTTGGACAATTATTTTCATTGCCACCATTATGGAGGATATAGGGAGGTAAACTCTCTTTTCGCCCCTTTGGGCCTGCTACTGCTTTGCAAG
Organism: Phrynosoma platyrhinos; assembly: GCA_020142125.1. NCBI lineage: Eukaryota > Metazoa > Chordata > Lepidosauria > Squamata > Phrynosomatidae > Phrynosoma > Phrynosoma platyrhinos. Next base: position 209,273,968 of record CM034708.1, read on the forward strand.
TCCTTTTTGCATTTTAAAAACATTTTAGAAACACAATTAATGTCACATTGAATTCAAGTCTAGTTTGGCCTTAAGATAAACGCAAATGAAAACTGAACTCACACTTCTGCACAAGTTCAGAAAGCTTTAACTATAATTTGGGTCTGTTAAAAATAATAATCATGATCTCACAATAACAACACCTTCCTAGATGAAGGCTAACATATTTGTCATTTTGGGCGACAGACACTTGTTCTGACACATCTCAGCTATTTTTACAACATGCGAGGTGCTAAGGCACATTTTAACAATAAAAAACACCAAAAATGTATTCACGCCATAATAATCTATCCTGCTTTATTGCAACAGCTATTGCTCCTTCTTGCAAAGTTGCTTAGAAAAGGTGGGAAAGTTACTCCTCCTCTCTTTAAATATCCCAGATCTTTCATCATTTAAAAACCCAAATTATTTTTCCTCAGACCTCCAACTAAGAGCCCAGTCAAGAGTGGTTCAATCTAACAAGGCAGTCTTTCTCAAACCAGTGCCCTCCAGAAAAATTAGACTACATATCCCCTCATTCCCAGCCAACATGTTAGCTTCACTAGCTGGGGACACAGTGGGAGTTGTAGTCCAACACATCATGAAGGTGCCACGCAAAGAAAGATGGCAATGGATCATGGTGCAAAATTGTCAGGGGTTAGGGGGCTGCATTCCTTTCTGTGGTCCTTGGTGAGCTATACTGTTTCTCTCTCAACTGAATGTTTTTGTCCCTAAGTGCCTCCCAAACTTTTTGATCTGGGGGCCGGTTCGCTGGTTAGGACATCTGGTCATCCTCCTCCAGATGTTCTTGGGGTCTGTTCCCAGAAGCCCCAGCTGGCATGGCCAATAATAATGGTTTATTATGGGAATTGTGGTTCATACCTTGTAGACTTTTTCCATCCCAGGTAGTGTGTCCTGGAAAGCTGCAGTGATGTTTGTTTCATTCAATAAGACAATAATACTTAGGATTGTTTTCAGACTGCTTTAATGGGGTTTTAAAGAGAATTTTAACACGTTTCTAAAAATGTTTGTATCATTGTTTTGTTTTAATTGGTTTTTATTTGTTCATCGCCTCGGGTGGTGATACAGAAATACTTTAAATGAATAAATGAATAAATAAATAAAATTTAAAAATAAATTTTCTACTTCAATTAGGGATGTAAAGAACATTCACAACATTTTCTTGTCCTTGACTATATAAGGCGACATACTGCAACACTCCACGGAGGAGAATAGCTAACTGACAAGGTCCCTATCACTAGGGCTCTGAAACAACCTCTCGATTCAAAGTCACTAAGTTTTGAAGTAACTAACACATGAGTGGAAATCTATGTTTTACACTAACAAAAATAACTTTGTTCCCATGTGTTTACATACCCCCCAGCTGTCCCAATCAGGCAGGGAGAGTCTAAATTAATCCTCTGCCATCCCACTTTTTCAGTTGCTTTTAAAATGCCCCAGGTTCTCTCTCCTCCCACTTTTCCCCTTTCTCCTCAAATTAATTCAATTGGTGCAAACTGAGTTCAGAGTGCAGAAGTAGTTTGCATTCAATTAACTCAACAGGGGAAGAGGGGTGGAATCTTGCTTTTTCCAGTAGGCTCAGGGAAAAACAAACTGCTGCAGCATCTCCCACCGTGCCTTTCCCCCCTCATTAATAATGTTTGCCATCTTGAGAGCCAGTGTAATGTAATAGTTTGAGCATTGAACCACGACTCTGCAGATCAGCGTTCGATTCCCTGCCCAGCCCCTGAAACTCACTGGGTAACCTTATGTGAGTAATACTCTCTCAACCTAAAATAAACCCATGATACATTAACTTTAAGGTTGCCATAAGTTGAAAGCAACTTGAAGGCACACAGCAACAACAATGCATCTCGATCACATTTGTCCTAGTTTTAATCTGTGAAATGCTGGAGGGCTTTCATTTGCTCTACCTTTGAAATGTAACATTCTTATGCTCTCATTACAGGAAAGGCAACTCATTACAGATAACTTGTAACTTTTTCTTATTTCTAAGCTTTTTAATAGGTTCTTGAAACTTTATGTAGAAGAGGCCTGATGGGATCCTTGCCCTTAATGGGACAAGGTGGACCAAGAGATAAACAGACCCAAAGGATCCAGTGACCACTCTTGGGTAGTATGTCCTTCCCAAAGGTATGAATTCAGGGCTTAAAATGCTTGTGAGCTCAGCTGCATTTTCAGCATCAAGTAACCCTGGCTGAAGATCTGGTCTGAACTGCCGTAGCTCCAACTGAGCTCACAGTTGGATGCACCAAACAGGAAAAGATGTCTAAACAAACAAACAAACAAAAACTCTTTTAGAGTTGCAGAAAGGTAAACATGCACTGATAGATGTGGCTTCCCTTTTGCTGTTGCTATTAACACCTATATTGTTGTTGTACCATGGACCTCCAGTTCCTCTAACCAAAACCACATCAGCATTGATCTGACCAGCTTAATAGGGCAAGTGGCCCATGTTAGACAGAAACCAGATGTATGATGACGTAGAGAGAAAGAAGAATATTGCAAGGAGACAACAGAAGCTTTCAAAGGCCCCTACTCTTTCCTTGACTCTGTCCAGCCAAAATGCAGAGTTAATGCAGTTTGGCACTGCTTTAACTGCCATGGCTCCATATTATGGAATCCTGGCTTTTGTACTTTGTTGTGGCACCATATTTCTCTCATTGAAAAGGCTAAATATCCTGCAAAACTACAAATCTTAGAATTCCATAGTATTGAGTCATGGCAGTTAAAGGAATGTCAAACTACATCAGTTCTGTAGTGCCAATGCAGCCCTAAAGGCTACTCTAGAGATGAAAGGAGAAAAGGTCCTAAGAGGTAAGTCCATTTACCAAAAGAAATGGTAGCTTGATAGTTATTGAATGGTAACTACCTTTTGGGACCCCCTCCCAAAGATAAAATAACCCCTTTTGTTTCATACGAAGAATATATTTTAAATATGAAAAATGCTGTGTATGAAAAAGCTTTTGATCTGCCTTTTTCAAATACATCTTTTAAATGTTTTGTAGTTGTTCTTTTTTTTTTTACTCAAGTTCAACTCTCATAGCCCTGTCTCTGTTTTACCAGCTGCAGAAGAGTTGGCAATACTTCCTCCTTGATTATATTTTTTCCCCCTCTGCAGTAAAGGGACTGGAAGGATATGGGCAGGTGTATATCTGAATTATTATTTTTTTCAAATGTCATAACAAGAGGCTTTCCTGATATTGGATCTCCTAAGCTCTGATCCACCAAGCTGATGCAAATGAGAGCACATCATCATTTTTCTAATTTCATCAGTCTTAAAAGAAAATAAGCTTTCTGTGTGCAACAGCAGGTTCCAGATTAGTTCTGCTGAGCTCATTGCCATGGAACTAAATATCTATCAAGCCCAGTATAAAGTCACAAACCACTTATGAATGTCAACAGCATTCTGATATAACAAAGACAAACGCATGAACATTCATATAGTACCACTGATATGCAGAAATATTTTCCAGTCTTTTATTCAGTTCATCCTCAGAACAAAAATTTAAGGCAGGTCTCTCCTTGTCTGTCATTTTTCAGTGGGACGTGTGTGTCTAATGTGCCTTCCAAAGTCCTGCTGAAATGAATGGAGGTTGATAAACTGATGGTCATCTGGGCTGATATCATAAATTCATAGACTTATAGAATTGCAAGGTACGTGAAGGGATATTGAGTTCAGTCTCCTGTTGGTGCAGAAATCTGCAGGAAAAGTTGAGAATCTACACCAAAATCCCTGAGGGTGACCATCTAACTTCTTGAATTAAACAGACTGCTTAAAAACGTACAAACTCTATTTTGCTCAAACCCCACATTTGGTTTATACAGAAACCTGATGTTATGGTATTATTTTTTTCTCCACTTTGAGCAAAATGTCTTTGCACAAATCCAGTGCCATTCCACTTTGTGAGGATAAGTGTGTATATATATATATATATATATATATACACACACACCAAATAAACACAACAGGGATTGGATGAGTGATCACCCAGATACAAACAATCCATGCAGTTTTACTGATTTGTGCAAGGCAACAGTTATTGCCTTGCTCATTTTTGCATCCAGGGAAACATGCTACAACTAGGCTTGAAAAAGTACAAAATCATGCCAAGCTCAACATTATAAATTCTTGAAATCTTTGCCATGAGGAAAATCCCTTCTCCATTTGTCTCCCATTTAGCTCACAAGGAGAAACCAAATCAAATTCTGTATGCCTATTTTGAAACCCTCAAAGGTTGCATCCACATTGCAGAAATAATCCAGTTTGACACCACTTTAACTGCCATGGTTTAATGCTTTGGAATTCTTGAAACTGTAGTTTTTTTTTATATATATATAAATTTTATTATTAAAACATATAAACATATAAATACACTCATACAGTAATCTAAACCTATTACAGATAAATCATAATCAAAATCCACACAAAATGAAAAGAAAACATATAAATACACTCATACAATAATCTTCCCACCATCCTTTCTTTTCCCTCTACCTTTATCTTTCTCCTACTTTTCTACCTCTAATACTCCTTCCCT
>CM034708.1:209278647-209289720 GCA_020142125.1 Phrynosoma platyrhinos
CTTTGTTCTGTGTTACTTCCTCCTCCTCATCAGTTATACTTAAATCTTCCGGTCTGTTTTTCTCTTCTTTTGTATAGGCTAGTTCCTCTGTGTGCCTTGCATTATAAGTTCCCTGTTCTTTTCTTCTTTCTTTGTTTGAATTTTTATATTTTTCTCTAAAATATTTTTCAATTTCTTCCCTATGCTCTTTCCAAAATGTACATGCTTTATCAATCGAATTCAATCTATATCTCCGTTGGTTCCATGTAACTGAAAGTCCTTCAATCTCTTCCCTGTAGTTTTGTGAGATATTTCGCCTCTTCTGTTAGAGACCTCTGGTGCCACATCAAACAACAATTACCAGAATTCCATAGCATCGAGCCATGGGAGTTAAAATGGTTTCAAACTGGATTAGTTCTGCAGTATGGATGCAGCCAAAGTTCTTAAGCACTAGCTCTGTGCACTAGTGAGTGAAGAGCAGGCTCTCAGAGGCAGCTTTCATGGTATCTGCCATTGTCAAAATACAGTCAAGCCCTCCTTATCCACGGATGTTTTATCCATGGATTCAAGCATCTGTGGTTTGAAAATATTCCCCCAAAAAGAGTATAAATTCCAGATAGCAAACCTTCATTTTCCATTTTATATAAGGGACACAATTTTGCTATGCCTTTATATTTAATGGGATTTGTTATCCATGGGGGATCCTGGACCAAACCCAGGGTATAACAAGGGCCCACTGTATACTCTCTGATTAAATACTTTTTCAAGGCCAAGACAGACATCAGAGAAAAGAGAGGCTAGGGACCCTAGGTTTCAAAAGAACTGTTCAGGTTCTATTATTGACAGTTAGGTTCACTTCTATAGATAGAACTACATTGGTAGATAGGTATCTTCTTGCTCTTTTCCCCAGGCAGTGAAATGTCTTGAGCCAGGCCTGCAGTGCTGTATCTCCCAACCAAAGCTCAGTAACCAGTGATCCAAAGTCTAAGACATTCACAATCATAAATCAAGTCCTTCATACCCTCCAACATTTCACAGATGGACATTGGCATACATCTGGCCAAGCAATATCAAAGTGTGGTCAACATGGCAAAGGTGATTATTGAGGAAGAACACATAAGCTAGGAGTGGCTGCAACAGTTTGCTGTTGTCCGACCCAACAAGGAAGGGCAACAGTCCATCTGGTCCTCTCTTCCCATTCTTGGATGAGTTAATTTGCACTTTGGACACAGTTTGCAGCAATTGAAGTATGCAGTGGACCAAGGGGGGAGGGGAAAAAGGAGGTGAAAACTGGGACATTTTAGAAGTTTCTGGAAAGCTGGGAAGGCAGAGGATTAATTGGGACTCTCTCTGCAACACTGAATACCAGCCAATAATAACGGTAATGACATCATGAGTGAGGATGGATTCAAATCCAGAAACTTGATGCACAAATACTAACTGCAGACATGCAATTATGAGCTAAAATGATGAGACTTGAAAGTATGTAGGAACTGGAGATGCTATTAAATGTGTCAAGTTAAATACAGAATCCTTTCCCACAAAATATTAATTTCTTCCGTCAGGGGTCAGCTTCTGCAACATGCACGGACAATCGCATTTTTCTCCTTTTTTAAAAAAAGAACTGACTGTTTAGTGTGGGGTTTTTTTGGCCATCCTTAAAGTCCTTAAAGTATTTAGTCTGACTGCATCTGCAAATGAAGACATTAAAAAACCCATTATGTTTTCAACCTCGGTTAATAATAAGGCTATTTTTCCACCCACTTGCTAGCCCAGCTGTAATGTTTTTGGCCTCAAGTGGGAGGCAATGTGGAACAAGGATTAGGAAGATAAATGATATACAACATACAGTGCCAGTTCACATAAAATATTAGCAGATTGGAAATGACTGTTTACTGTCTCACTGACTACATGATGACTTGTGTGTCTCCCAGAGAACATACAGAAAGCTGCCTTTCTCTCTGCCAATACGGCCTAACAGATTGCACCTGAGTAATGACAAATTAATTTTTGAGATAATTTTTGAGGGGTGTTTGCTTGTGCATAAACATGTGGATACATATCTATCAGGCAAGCTATTAAGTGGAATTCCCCTCTGCTTTGCACTATTTTAATGGGACACAAATGAATACCCCTTCATTCATCAATATTAGTGGAAATTATTTTGGATCACTGAGGTTTTATTTTTAAAGAGGGAGGATTTTTTGGTGGGGAGCATTGCTTAACAGGGCTAAATTGTTTAGGAAATCAGCATGGGTGGTCCACATCTGGATGTGCACAAGAAGTTTTGAGGCCTCTTTTTCCATGACATCTTCCCAAAGATGCCACAGGTCCAGTTATCCTGGCATGGTGGCATTCTTGTATTTGGGCTGGAGAGTTTGCATGCCAGAGATGGGCACTGTTAGGAATGGACAGCACCAGGGCAGAACTGGGGATTGAATTGAGGATCTAGTATTCTGCTCTTTATGCTACTAAAACTCTTGAGCTGCATCTGCACTGCAAGAATAATCCAGTTTGACACCATTTTGACTGCCATGGCTCAATACTATGGAATTCTGGTATCTGTAGTTTTGTGAAGCATTTAGCCTTCTCTGCCAGAGAGTTTTGGTGCCACAACAATTTACAAATAACAGGACTCCATACTATTAAGCAATGGCAGTTAAAGCGGTGCCAAAGGGCCTTTACAGAGTGCCAGAAATAATGCAACTTGAGGCCACTTTAACTGTCCTGGCTCAGTGCTAAGGAATCATGGGATCTGTAGTTTATTGTGGCACCAGAGCTGACAGAGAAGGCTCAATGACCCAGAAAAAAAAAAACAACACAATTCCCATGATTCCCTAGCACTGAGCCAGGACAGTTAAAATGGCTTCAAGCTGCATTATTTCTGGCACGCAGTGCAGATACAGCCTTGGAGGATGACAAGATGTAGCCATGGGACTTTTATTATATCCTTTATCTACAGTACATTCAAATTCGCAGTGGGGCTAAAACACACTCCAGATTATAGCACTTATTCTATGTAATGTGATGACACCACATTACAGCCATAGAACAGCAAATACTTTGGACACATCTACAGTGACAGGAAAATCTACGGTACCTTACCTTCAGTTTACCCCAATCTACAGCAACCAAGGCCTTGTCTACACACGCCAAGGTGAGTTCAGGCAGATTATCCACACAATTCTCCCTGCTGAACACAGCCTGTTCCAATAAATTGCAGTATGTCTTGGTTTTTCTTCTCCGTCCCCCATGCATGCAAATGTATGTGTTTCTGAAATCCTCCCCCCAACCTTACACTGACATCGCTATGGAGTGCAGTCCAAACAGACATGTGAATATCTGGATTTTCCACTCAAAACTGGGATAAATCCCTACTGTTTTTCTTCAGATCAAAGCCCTGGGGAGATGAAAAGGCTCAGATTCTATCCCATTCCTGTATGTTGTTTGAACATCTTGCTGTGAAAAGTAGGTTAGACCATTTTATTTGGCCCATGTAGGCCTGCCCTTGGAATGGACATGGCTCAGTCTTAAATCAAAATGAAGACTGTAGTCAAGAAAGCAGAATAAATCTAGCCGTTAGAAGAGGAGCTACGAAGGAACTAAAGATTCTCAAGTGTAAAGATACCTAATTAAATTACAAATCAGGGTCATCTATGCTATCTGCATATATGCATGGGTGTGAAAGCTGGACAGTGAGGAAAGCTGACAAGAAACAACTCATTTAAAATGTGATGCTAGAAGGGAATTATGGACCATGAATGGAACAAACCAAGCTTGATCTTTTCCTTGAAGCAAAAATGACTAAACTGAGGCTATTGTGCTTCAGATACAGCATGAGATGATATGACACATTGTAAAAGATGACAATGTTTGGTAAAGTGAGAATCACTTGGAAAAGAGGGACACCACATTGCAGTTTGATAGACTCAATCAAGGAAGCGACTGCCCTGAGGTTGCAAGACCTGAGGAGGGCTGTTAATAACAGGGTGTCTTAGAGGTCTCATTCATATGGTTGCCATTAAGTTGAAGCCAACTTGATGGCAATTGTCTTATCGATCTATCTGGATGAGGGATTAAAAAGACGAGAAGACACAATCTATGGGAGAACAATTATCACTAAAAGATAACTCACAACACAGAGGCAGATGTTCTTGGGACTATCAGAGCAAATAATAATCTTCAGGATGTGAATGTTAAGAGACTCTAACCAGAACTATGGCCAGCCTAAACAAGCCATTTGCACTAAATCCCTGAATCATTTTAGTATTGGAAAGATTTTTTTGGGGGGGGGGGAGGTTACAAGAGACTCAAACCCATTTCACAGCTCAATATAAAGTTCTCAAACCAACTTCCTTCAGCAAAGAAGGAGATATAACCAGAGGTCATTTCCTTATTGTGAAGCTCATGGGGGTAGGCATGAGCTGACTTGCAAGTCAATGTATGTGTGTGTATATACTCTGATTTATTCAGTAATTCTTCCAAACCTGAAAACCATGCACGATTCCCCTGACATCCTCCCAGGGTTCCAAGTTTACCAATTATGGTGGTTTACCAATAAATTGGGAAGTCCTCATGAACATCTAAGTGCTCAGAGCATCAGCATCTATCCTGTCTTCCCTTGTCAGACAATGAGGTAATCATCCCAAAGGAAGGCATCATCTGAAGGCATCATCACCACTCACTCTCTTCTTGCCCCCAGGAGGCTGGTGAAAAAACAAACTCTACAATTCTTTAGATTTTAAATGCTTGCAGGCAGGCTCCATTGTACATCAAGTGGCAACCATCTGTTTTACAAGACCCCCTTTCCCAAAGTGTTTTCCAATGTAACACCTCTACACGTGTTTCCTTAACATCAGAGGCCACTCCAAATCCTACAGTTTTGCCTGCTTAGAAGCTCCTAAACATTCTAGATGCCTCCTCATAAGATGGTCATATATGTACATGTACATGTACACATATATAAAAATAAAACTGAAATATGGACAGAAGTCATAGGACCTTATCACACGCGGGGCTCAAAGCGGCAAGAAAGCGATATAAGAATCAATCCAGAACTATACCGGTAGAAACCCCACAATACGGAAATGGCTATCAGACACAACTAGCATCATCGCACAATTAACGAAAGCACGATAGAAGCGCTCCTGGGAACCGTATTTGCCGTTCACACACAAGTGAGAAGATCCCGTCCAGAACCCAGCAAGGATGTTCTTGCACATGCTCCATGATACGTATTTGCGCTATCATTCCGGTCGCGCAATTGCAATTCCCCAAGAAACCGGCATTCAAAAGAATGGGGATGCTGCTGCATTGAGACGGGGTTCTGACAGGGTTCTGTGCGACGTTGTGTGAACACACAGAAAAATAAAGCGCAATAGGACGGGATTTAGTGTGGATTCTGTCTGCTTTAGACCCCGTGATAGCGTCCATAATGGTGATAGCGTCCATAATGTGGTAGTGTTATTTCACATGCTTTGCACATAGGAAGTCCCAGGTTAAAGCCCTGGCATCTCAAATTAAAACTAGAATGGTTAACAGGTGAATTTTCAGGTGTTGTTGGACAGAAATACCTATTGTCTTTCATCACTAGCTATGCTGTCATGAGTGGATAAGAAGTGCATTCCAGCAATGGAGGATGCATGGCCATCTATTGGGAGTGCTTTGATTGTGTATTCCTGCATGGGAAGGAGTTGGTTAAATTACCCTTGTGGTCTCTTCCAACTCTAGGATTCTATTCTATAGGTCTATGCTTGGGAGGGCCAAATGTTCCTCTAAGCTAAGAAGGAGCAGGTAACAGGTGATGGAAAAGCCTTCTACCAGAGACTCTGGAAAGCCATTGCCTGTCAGTAGGAATACTGGGTTAGATCAGCCAATTATCTGATTCTACTCCCTATGTTTCAATAAAGGTTGAGTCTCCCTTATACAGAATTCCAAAATCTGAAATACTCCAAAATTCAAAACTTTTTTCATGGGTGGCTGTGACACTTTTGATCTCTGATGGTTCAATACACATAAATTTTGTATGATGCACAAAATTATTTAAAATATTATATATAAAATTCTCTTCAGACTATTTGTATAAGGGGTATATGAAACATAAATGAATTTTGAGTTTAGATTTGGGTCCCATCTCCAAGATATCTCATTACGTATTTGCGAATGTTCCAAAATCTGAAAAAAAGTTCAAAATCCAAAACACTTCTGGTCCCACGCATTTCAGATAAGAGAGACTCAACCTGTATTGGTAAAGCTGGACACAGAAGTTTTAAATGTGAGAGATTTGTCTACGGTATCTATAAACTAGCAAATAATCTGAAACAAAAACCTTGAGTGATTTATTGTCTACATGAGCATGTGTGTATATATTGGAAAATTGGCCTATTCTGTCTATGTAGCAATAAACTGAAAACATTCGAAACGTATATGAGTATATTATGTTGTAAGCCAGGGAAACGGTGTCCATATTTAAAAGTAAACCAACCATCTTTAAGTTTATGCCATTAATAGCTTCAATTTATTTTAACTTCTGTCAAATGTCATGCCCATTTACATTTAAATAAGGTGGGATCCACTTATGTTTGAATAAGACATTGCACTGAATACATGTTTATAGATAACATGTGTCTGAGTGCAATGCATTGTCTGAAGTGATATAAACATTAGGTTGGCATATACATGGGGGGATAATGTGAATTAAATGTTTAATGTGCAAAACTGGCTGCATTTCACAGAGAAAATGCATATAAGGTGTTTGAAGAAAAGGGAAAGTTTGAATAGTGTGTTATCTACATTTTGGAGAGTCCCTGGCAGTGCCTTGACAGTGTTATATGTTTTTCTGGTCAATACGCACAGTCTGTTAACAGGCAATGGGGGATAATGAGTGGAGAATATCCACAATAAACACCATCGTGTGTAATGGAACACATAATCTATCAATTCAAAATAGACCCTTTCTCAGGAGTCTTACCATAGCTCCTTACAAATATGTAAGAATTTTATAGCCAGGATGGGAGACCCTTAGGAATGAAATGGAGATCATTAAAATCATTAAAATATTAGGCGTCTAGGATGAAAGCAACTTTCAAAATGCTATCCAGCTAAGAAAAAAGTAAAAGCAGTACACAAACTATTTCTTAGGTTTAGAACTTCAAGGGAAGTTTGCTTCCATTTGAAAACAAAGCCTTTGTTGAAGAACATTTTGTCTTTACATTAGTGTTCCTTCTCTCTTGATCCACAGAAAATACAGCACTTAATTACTTTAATAGATAGGCAGAAGCAAGCAGCGTTGTTATTTATGCAGTGATGTGTCACCCTTGCTGAATATGGTGCTTGAAAGGCAACAAATAAAATATCAGTTGTCCAAATTCTGGTGATTAACATCTTCCTCCATTTTTTCAAATGTAGGAAATTGTAATCTTGTAGACATGAAGGACCTGGGGTAACCTTCTAGAATTAGATCTCAGTACAAAAAGACAAACAAATGGGCCCTTGAGCAGATAAAGCCAGAAATTTTCTTGGAATCCAAGATGATCAAACTGAGGTTGTTTTACTTTGACCACATCATGAGATGGCATCATGAGAAGGCATGATTAATTAGAAAAGACTAGGAAGGGTAGAGGGCAGCAGAAAGAGAGGAAAGACCACACTTGATGGATAGTCTCAATGAGAGAGATCATGGGCATGGATTTGCAGGAACTAAAAAAAGGATTAGAGGACAGGGAGTACTGGAGATCTCTCATCCACAGGGTCACCATGACTTGAGTGCAGTTAACAACATCATCTTATAATTGGAAAATGTTGGCCTAAATCCTATTAAACTTGACAAGAGTAGACCCACTGAATGAATGAGATTTACCTCTGTGCAACTCACGATCCAATCTTCAATCAAATGGGTCTACTGTAATTGGGACTAACCAACCAGCAGTCACAGATTTTGTTTTGTTTTGTTTTGGTTTGCTTTTGTATTGGAAACATTTCAAAATTCTAGGATTGCATTTGGAGATATGCAGGAACTGGGAAAGGTACCTACGTAATGTTCTACCTCCAAGAAGCATCAATAAAGTATGCATCTTCTTTGTAAATGGTTAAGAAGCATAGTAATATTTCTTCTTTCCTTCTGTTCTCGCCACCATTTGAATGTTTCCATTTAGACTGGACTCCAATGCCAGCACTTGAGAAGCATCCCCTTGCAAACATGTACAAATGATGGAATCTCCAGAATGCCAATTTAATGGCCAACATTATGTAGTTGCCCAAGTACATGATTTATTTGATGCCTGACACAAATTTACTGGGAATTTTATACACTTATAATCCCATTGTGATGGCAGTTGCACAGATGGGCAGAGAACAGACAGCAGATGTAATACAGTTGGATGTGTCAGACAGCTCCAGAATATTTTCCCCACAGAAATTTTGTAGGTTTTTCATAGCCATTGTAAGACTCAAAACAATGGATGATCACAATTTGGAGCCATGGAACAACAGCATAATCAGTGTGCCCTTGAATAAAGGATTTGCTTTGTTTCCCCTTAAGAAAGTGAACATAGCAGCATAATTTCAAGCAGAGCCAGCAAGCTATAGGCAATGAGGTATGGCTGAAGAAAAAGGGAATTCAGATAATCTGGTTTTGAAAGTAAGGGTGAAAAACCTTACCACTCAGTACAAAATTCTAGGAGACAGGAACGAAATAAACTTGACTGGGCTCAAAATAGAACTGGGATGGTGTCTGCATGGCCAGAATATTTTGGGATCAGTCCAGAGTATCCTGGTCCTGAAGTTACCCTGACCTGCCCCATTACTTGGGGCCCTTCATTGTGAATCTGGGCAGCTGTTTGCATGTATGTCCCATTGTGCTGCCCACTGCCGCCATGGTAAATTGCTCAATCTGATGTCAGAACAAGGTGTCCAGCATCAATCACATGGCTGGGCACCTCGTTCTGACCTCAGAGCGAGTGACTTGCCATTTGCTTCTGGGGGGGGGGAGGACTGGGGAGCTACCCCGGCTCCTGGCTCCTGGCCCCTGGCCCAATGTCTCCCCATAAACCAGCAGGGCCTGGGGATGGCCCTGATTGTCTGGCTGGGGGCACAGAACGTGCAACTTCTGGCTTCGGCATGTACTACAAATCCTGGCATGCACTGGGAGTCAGAAGTGGGCTCTGATTGGTCCTGCCACTGGAAGGGGTGGGACTTCTGGCCTTCCCATTGATTGGGTTGGCCAGAAGGGGCGAACTTCCTTTCATTTCTGATTGGGCCAAAGGCCTATTTAAGGCCATGTGGCTGAGTGGAGGATGCTATTCCGGCTTGGATCTCCCCACCCTCATTTAGTTTTGCAGGAGGGTTGCAGGTGTTGCTGTCACAACCTCCTGGAGGCAGTAGCATGAGTCTGGGATCTGGTGGGTCTGGCTATCTGTGCTGCAGAGCACAGATTATTGGGAGTCCTATGGGGATCCAGGGGTGCTGGGATGGAGAAGAAATCACCAGTGTAGGGGTGAACTCCTCCTTATCAGCGTTCCCAGTGACAAGGGCGGAGTGTGGATATCCCTGGGCTCAGCTGTGACTGGGCAATGGGCTTTATCAATCAACAGTTGGGTTGGTTGATGCCTGATCCTGACCCATGCCTCAGGCCAACCCCACCTGTCAGCTGTATTTATTAAAGTTGTGGCCTTTGTGTATTTCTTTATTGCAGTGCAGTTTGACACCACTTTAACTGCTATGACTGAATGCTACAGAGTTTCAGGGTTTGTAATTTTGTGAGATATTGAGCTTTCTCTGTCAGAGAGCTTTGGTGACACAACAAACTACAAAACCTAGATTTCCATAGCATTGGGCCATGGTGGTTAAAGGAGATTATCGCGCTGGCTGCCTTTTCTGGATCTGGGCTGAGACTGGGCTGGGACTGTGTCTCATTACACAGCTCCGTGCCCAAATCAGTACCATCCCATCCTTCTCTCGTCCTTAGCTAAAAATACTTCTTTTTTGGTTCTTAACCAAGTAATGGGAAATGTTCTGATTGGGAACAGGATGGTTCTGATCTCGGCACAGAGTTGTACGATAACACATGGTCCTAGCATGGTCTCAGCCTATGCCCAGATCAGGAAAAAAGTAGTGTGATAATCTCCAAAGTGTTGTCAACCTGCATTATTTTTGCAGTGCAGTCAGAGCCTAGGAGACATGCTATTACTGATTACAGACAGCCAACACTCTCCCCACCCATATTTATATCACTTGCCTTCACTATACAGGAACAGTGTCTTTAACCCAACTACTCTTTTACAGAAAGCAATTTCAAACTTTATAGCTGTTAGAGTGTATCAGGAGAAGAAAAAGATTGTGAAGGACCTCAGGTTACCACCAGATCCTTCAAAAGAGGGGAGGGAGAAAGTTCTCCTCACAAATAGTTTTCCACACATTGAAGCAGAGTGAATTAAAACTGGCACCGTCGTGTGGAGGATGGATCTAGAGATAACACATAACACTTCATTATAAAAACAGAGAATCCCAGTGGAATTGCTCAGGTTAATACTGTCCAACTTAAAACAACAATAATTTTATATCTCATGATCTGCAAACAGAAAAAAAAGAGAGGAAAGCTCCTGTTTAAATATCTTGACATTAAACGGGGAGGAAACTGCAAGGAACAAAGCATCAGAAAAAAGACTAGCAGAAAAAGATGGCAGCATACCACCATCCTTTTTATCGCATAATGTGCATGCAATGTGATGGTCTCATGTGTGTTTATTAAAGAGAAAGGGATAAGAGAGAGAGGGAGAGTAAATGTGAGAACCATGCTACTAGTCCATAATTACCTTGGGAAATATTTTCTTCTGAATTTTTGGTGAAGTAAGAGCCATAAATATTTGCATCAGCATTGAACGAGACTACAGTTCTTGGTGATTTTAAAGAACTATTGGAAAATAATACTAAGGAGTATTGCCCTCACTCCAAATAGGCTTTATTTGCTCATAGTGACCACTGATTGATAAGTTTACCTATGTATCTAGTCTGGAAAGCACTGATGTGTTTGTCCTCAGTAACATCAGCACACAGTCTGTTCCTTTGTTCCGTTCCCGATCCTCCTTCCCCCCCCAT
>CM034708.1:209289820-209318297 GCA_020142125.1 Phrynosoma platyrhinos
CAAACTACAAATCTCAGGATTCCATAGCACTGAGCCATGGCAGTTAAACTGGTGTAAAATGGATTATTCCTGCAGTTCACATGCACCTTGGGATGCGAGACAGCTTACAAAAGATAGAAATCACAATAAAAACATGTATAGTTAAAACGTACAAAAGTTGAGATTAAATTGGTACTAAACTAGCAACAGAATTCAAACCATTGAAAACATTACAGTTGTCCCTCCATTTTCGTGGACTTGAAGATTGCTTATCCATGAGGATTATCCATGGATTGCTTATCCATGAGGGATGAATGGAAGGGCATCCTGCGGACATGCACCTCCATTCAAGCCAATAGGGCTTGAATATTTGTGTTTACCCATTTTCACGGGGGATCTCCCCCACGAAAAAGGGGAGGGGGTGACTGTACTTTAAAATGGTTTAAAATAACTGCGCAATAAAAAGCCCCTCTCTTCTTAATAATCCATTCCCAAAGGGGTGCTGATTTTTTTTCCACCTGTCACTGAAAAGACAGCAATAAAAGAGCCCTTCTAACTTCCCTAGGAAAGAAGGACCAAACCAAACCAAATGCCTTTATTACAGTCATCAGACCATTAGGCAAAGACAGGCCCAACCTGGCATCTCTAGGGAGTATCAAAGTCTGGGAGCAGCCACAGAGAAGGCCCTTTCCTGCATTCCCATAAATGTGCCTGTGAAGGCATTGGTATATAGAGAAGTGCTTTCCCTGAAGATCTTAACTTTGGACAAGCTCATATGGAGAATATGGTCCTTCAGTCTAATCTAATCCTTCATGTGGTTTTACGGTATCAGCCCATGCACTATTTGATCCCTGATGGACAATATTCTAGGAAGAAGAAAGAAGGCCCAGATCAAAGAAAGAATGCCAAAGCAGCAGGAAATATAGAAACCAATGGCAATGAACTTGGAATGTTAAGAATACTTGAAAATATTTGTAAACTGGTATAAAATACATACATGTTTTCAAGTATTGCTAAACCAGAAGGAGAAGAATCCTAGACTGATGAGAATCTTTATAGAGTTTGGAACTTATTCTCGGCAAAGCTCGCAGGTGGTGTGTTTGTATGGGAAATAGCATTTTGTGCATGGAAAATATTTCCTTCACAGAAAATATTGCTTCCTGCAAATGTAATTGGGATATATATATTTTTTTGCAAAATATGATGTAATTGGGAGGTAAATGATGTAATTGGGATATATTTTATGCAAAATTCATATATGGCTGATTTGCATGGGAAACAACATTTTCTGTACATGGAACTAAATTTTCTGAGCAGGAAATAATTTTGAAATATTGTTTTCAGTCCAGAAAAGGCTGTTTCCAGTGCAGAAAAGGCAATTGTCTATTCAGAACAACCATGTGTGAGTTTTGCACAGAATGTGCTCCAAATTGTAACTAGGCTTTGAAAACTGCATGGTTTTCAAAGACTTTCACACAGTGGGAAGAAAATTGTTAAGATTACTGTTGCTTCATTAAAGTAGAAACATAGTGAAGAATTGCTTAGTTAAAAGATTAACAACATTTGCTACTTTAAGGATTCCTTTCCAGAAAGGTTCCAGTGAAATTTCCAGACAGATCTTTTCCCTTTTTATCATCACAGCACTTCTCAGGAGAAGCTGTTTATAATTCCTTTCCAAGTCAACCTCCATCATGTGATATGTTCAGTCCAAGTCCTCAGTTTTCTGGCTGTTTCCATGTCAGGTGTGTGTAACAGTTGCACAGGCCTTTAGGTTAATTTCTTCATTTAAAATCCTCATCCAAAGGAGGCAATGGTTATACTCTTTGGGTTTTTCTCTTTCCCACCAATAAGTCCAACTGATGTTTATTTTAAATTACCATGTGCAATTGTTTGCATCTCTGCTTTATGGCTTAAAAGTAATTAAAAGTTTAATCATGGATCTATGGTATCTGTCCTGAAGATCACTAATTGGGTGGGCTCATTAAAAGCAATGCAACAGAAACACGCCAGCCTGAACTTTCCCAATACAATTTACAGTTCATTTATTCTTTCAAATACAAGTCACTCAGTGTTAATTCTGCTAAGGCACAGCTTATTATACAAACAAATACCCTTCTCTTTATATTTAATTTTACTCTTCCACAAGATACAGCTCCCCTTGCAGAACATCCGTTAGTTAAAATCCAAGCTCTAATAGATGAGATAGTAGATGTTCCTTCTTTGTTTCTCCCTTTTTACACATAATCATACATTTATGCACCACTGAGTTTAATCTATGATGTCAAAGACTGACACATCCCACTTAAAACTACACACTCATGGGCATAGATTAGGCAATAATGAGGTGCAAGGGAAAAGCTGAAACAATCTAATGGAAATGTTCTGTTTTAATTTATGTACTGTTTCCCC
Source organism: Phrynosoma platyrhinos (assembly GCA_020142125.1). NCBI lineage: Eukaryota > Metazoa > Chordata > Lepidosauria > Squamata > Phrynosomatidae > Phrynosoma > Phrynosoma platyrhinos. The sequence continues at coordinate 209,292,209 of CM034708.1, forward strand.
TCCAAGAACTCTTCATCATAATATGACCCAATTTCTTAAAGAACATGACATTCACTGGCCAGCATGGGTACAGCACTGGGAAGAAAAAACCTGTCACTAGTCACCTGTCCTGAGGATGGCAGAGGTGCTGTCTGCAAAGGCCAAATAAAGTATCCTCCCTGCACCCTGCAAGGGAGTCCAGATGATGTACATCCCAAACCCTGGTTCGGGTGTGAGTGCTAAAGGTAAAAATATTCCCCTTTGACAAGGTTGACAAGTTGTGTCGGACTTTAGGGGGGAGTGTTCATTTCCGTTACTAAGCCAAAGAGCAAGCGTTGTCAAAGACAATCACATGGTCATGTGGCCAGTATGACTGTACAGAATGCTGTTATGTTCCAAATGAAGTAGTACCTATTTATCTACATGCGCTTTTACATACTAGGTTTACATGCTAGGTTGGCAGAAGCTGGGACTCACACTATCACGCAGTGCTTGGGCTTTGAACAGCTGACCTGCCGATCTTGCAATCATCAGGGTCAGTGTCTTAACCACTGAGTCACCATGCCCCCTTCTGTTCTGGTCTGGTGTGAACAGACCTTGAAAAAAAATGGCCCTCTGTGATGCAGGGTGTTTAAAATGTGTCCCGCTGAGCCCCCCAGTGCTGCCGCTGCTGCCATAAGTTGGTTGCTCTGCCCAGCTATGTGATCGAGACTGGGTGCCTTGTTCTGACCTCACAGCAAAGTAACTTGTAGTTGTGGTGGCAGAACTGGGTGGCACAGCAGGACACTCATGTGCACAGCCACCCAGCATCGCAATGGGAGTGCCAGGAAACGGGGGAAGGATGGGGCAGCTCTGGGGCCAGAATACTCTGGTCTGCCCCTGGAATATTCTGACCAGTGTAAACAGGACCTTATTCTGTCTGGTGACTGGTAGAACTGACACTAAATTTCTTAACACTGTGGCAACTTAAAACTTCAGTTGAATCTTTTATTCTAGCCATGTAGATGCTCCTAAAATAGCTGTCTCTTATTTTTGCACATTTGATGAAGAGCCATTGCCTTCCATCAACCTGTCTCAAGTGAGTAGCTACAGGAGAGGAGATAAAATGAAGGTAATGGATTGCACAGAATCATAGAGTTGGAAGGGACTGCAAGGACATGAAGTCCAATTCCTTGCCTTGCAGGAATATGCAACTAAAGATGGCCATTTAACTTTGTTTTAAAGACCCTCAAATGTGAAGGTTCACTACCCTTTAGGCAATCTGATCCACTGTTGAACAACTATTACCATCAGGCAGTTCTTCCTAATGTTTAGTGGAATCTTTTTTCTTGTAACTTGAATCCACTGGAGCAGCAGAAAACAAGCTCACTTTGTCTGCTACATGACAATCTTTCTGGTATTTAAAGACAGCAATCATGTGAACTCTCTGTCTTCTCCAAGCTAAACATACCCTGCTCCCTTAGCTATTCCTTCATGGCTTCCAGACATTTTGCCATCTTGGTTGCCCTCTTTGGGACACATTCCAGATTGTTGATATCCTTCTTGAACTGTGATTTGAGAACAATTTGTTTCCTTTGAATTGTGATTCAAGAATGACTGTGTGCCTTTTAGACAAAAAAGTGCCTCACCTATTTTTTTAAAATCACAAATCATATCATTTTAGGAGAAGGCTTGGCTAGAACCTTCTTCCTGGTCCTGATTTCTCTGTCTGGATGATTGCTTTCTTCCTTTGTATGGGCGAATGTTAAGACAGGCCATAAGAACTGGTACAGTCTCGTACAAATGCCAGGTGCCCATGTCAAATGCAGGAGCCATTGCAGTGAAAATTAGGCCTAGAAAGGTGAAAACTGCACAGTGATGCCTCTTCTCCCTCTTAAATCATATAAAAGGCTGATGCTTCACTATTGGTAGGGCAAGTATTAAAAATAATTGAAAGAGTACAGAGACATACTTTTCAGTCATTCAATCACATCCTCTTTTCTTCACATCTCAGGGCAAGTATAAGCCGCTCTTTTCTGAGCCTTTTTTTTTAAATAAATAAAAAAAGCTGATGCAACAAGACATTTCTATAGCAAGACTGTTTGAATCTTTCACCACAGGTTAACCTTGGCAGATCTTTGAGGGTTCCCATTTGCTTTGCTATGGCCCTTTTATGTGATTTCCCCCTTCCCTGCATGCCTGGTTTCCTACAGAATGGATCTGAATGCTGGGAACAGCAGGAGAAACACAATTAGAAAAAAAAGTGTGCTATCATTTCTCCCTTCCTTCCTTCACAGAGGTTCAAAATGCCTTGTTCCAAATACGTCTCAGCTCACACTGTACATAATTCCAGTTTGTTTCAAAGCCTCTGCCTTTTCCTGACATCTGCGGCTCTCCTAATCTGCAGAGCATCTTTAATGCATCCTTTGACTTGAAACCTCACATTTAAACTCACCCCCCTCTCCCCTGAAGGTCATTTCTATCCAGTGCTAAGGTGAACACATTCCTTCAGATCTTGTAGATTCTTCCCTCAGCAACCCATCGTGTTTTATCCATAAACCTGCATTACGCATTAGTAGTACTTTCGTACAAAAGTCATTTAGGGAGAGAGTGAAATGGTATCGATCTCCAATGCCAATTGCTGTGCAGCACCAATCACCAGCCTAACCTATAACCTCTGTCAGCTACCATTCACTCCTCTTATCTACCCAGTTTCAAAATTCCATCAGTCAATGGGTCTTGTGATGCTAGGCCTCAGGAAGCTGGTGGGGTGGAAAACAGATTTCAGAAAAGTTGCAGTACTTTTTTAAGATTACGTCTCCCAGCAGCCCCAGGCTTTGAAACAAACTGGAATTATGTACAGTGTGATTGGTGGATTATGGGAATTTTATATCATAAATAACATACTCAAGTTTTGTAGAGAGATCTTGTAGCACCTTAGAGAATAACTGAAAGAAAGAAATTGACAGCATGAGGTTTTATAGACTAAAGTCTACTTCCTCAGATGCATATTGAGGAGTGGAAGCCAGGGACATATATATATATACATATATATATATATATGTGTGTGTGTGTGTGTGTGTGTGTGTGTGTGTGTGTGTCATTGGTTTGTGAGAATGTCAATTCAAATTCAAAATCCTATGTGTATGGAAATGAAGTGGCAAGTCCAGTTTTAATTATGGTCATTTATGAACAAAGGCATTGGGAACTAGCCTTTATGTGTGGAAATGAAATGGCAAGACCAGTCTGGCATGGGAAACTAGCTGGTAGGTGAAGAGACCTACACTCATCTATTCTCTTCATTTCTATACAAATAGAATTTCGAATCTGAATTGACATTTTCACATACCAATGGCATATTATGTTTGTCCCTGGCTTCCACTCCACATATGCATCTGAGGAAGTAGACTTTAGTCTATGAAAGCTTATGCTACTAACTTCTTTCTTTCAGTTAGCCTCAAAGATGCTACAAGATCTCTCTACATCTCTAATTCTACAGACTAACATGGCTATAGGCCTAAGCAGACTGCCAGAAATAGTGTACATTAAATTGAGGCACTGCCCTGGCTCAGTGCTAGGGAATCATGGGAATTGTATTTTTTTCTGAGACATTGAACCTTCTCTGTCAGAGAGCTCTGGTGCCACAATAAATTACAGTTCCCATGATTCCCTAGCACTGAGCCAGGGCAGTGCCTCAATTTAATGTGCACTATTTCTGGAAGTCTGCTTAGGCCCTATGTCTTTGAATTTTACTCAAGCTTTGAATAGGAGGCAGGATAGGCATCAAGTTGCTCGGAATGGAAACTGAAAAAGAAATCAGCCTAAGCAGGTAGTAAAAGAAAGTGTTGCTCAGATCCAGACCTTTTCAATACTTTTCATATTACCTATCTTCCAGGAGAAGACCAAGCTAGCAAATGCCCCCTAACATCGTTTCAAACCAATTCATAAACCACAATCCAATTAGCCTTTGAAATTTGCACATGTACAATTTTCCCACCTGAGTTCTCTAAACAAGAGGGAGGTTATAAAAGATGGATATATTACTGAAAACTGCACACAAAAAGCATAGGTTCATGAAAACGAAATTGCTGGCAGAAGAGGTATTTATTAGGTAAAACTGTAAAAATATTAGGAGAAATGCTAACAAAAAATGCAAAATCTAGCACTATATGTCCAGGAGAGAAACCATGAGTTCTTCTTTGTCTTCTGTCACTACTGTAATTACATTGAGGCACTTTGGGATTCAATACAACTGAAATATAAGATGTATTCTATATGTCCTTGGATTTCCTGTTATACTGGCCTGCTGTCAGTCTTCCAGCTCCTTCATTTTTACTACCAAAACCACCTAATCCCTTGTGTAAAAGTCATGGGAAGTTCAATAAAGGATGAGCCTACAGGGAAGCAGGCAGGGTGAGGGACTGTTGTTCTGTAGCAATCCTTTCCACGAAGGAAGTCTCACATTAACTCCCCAGCATCTATCTAAAAACCTGAGGACCTGTGCTAGCCAGTCTAAACTATGGGTGTTCAGCTGTGGCCCTTGAGACACTTTTGATCTAGAAGAGCACTAGCTAGCATGACCAATGGTGAGGGAGGCTGAGAGATGTAATTCACATCCATCTGGATGGCCAATGGTGGTCTACCTCAGTCTACATAATAATGACCTTGATGGAGCAATATTCAGACTTGGTTTGAGCCAAGCTCATGTAGTCCTTGATAACAATAATTCAGACGGGCAAACTGCCATGTATTAAATGTTAAGGGGAGACAGGGCAGGCTTTGATATCTGCTGGGACTATGAGGTGTTGCAGACTGGCCTAAAGGGCCGGCCTGGGAGTGGGGTTGGGGTGGGGCAGCCGCATGCCAGCTGCCCCAACCACATCCCAATGCTGTCTTCATGCCGAGCAGCCGTTTGCACAGCGCGCAATGTCAGGATGCCCTCCTGGCACAGCGTGCAGACACGCTGCACCAAAAGGATGTGGAAGAGCTGCGGCATTGACTCTTGGGGCAGCAAAAGGAAGGATTGGGGCCACAGTGTGGGGTTGCCATGGCCCCAATCTGCCACTAGCAGGGGCAGCCCAAAGCCGCCCATCTGCATAGCCCCTATGCTTAACCAGTGTGCTTCTTTGTCTGATGAGTTAGAACAGAAATAGAAGTTTGATAGGAGCAGTTTCCATGAATTAACTGCTATCTTGCCAGTTGCAGTGATAGTAATACAGGAGGGATGAAGGTTATGAACATAGGGAATCTGGGTTCTACTCCTTGACTTCATCATTTCACATCCCTGATACCTTATGTATTTACTCCATCATACTCCTATTTTTACTGTTCCTTCCCTGCTCCATAGCATGCAAAAATCTATTCTCTTCTCATTCCCCCTGAATCACTTAGCATGAACCATATTCTATAATGCCAATGTGGTGTAGTGGTTCATGTGTCAGATGAGGACTCTGGGCTACCAGGGTTTAAGTTCTGACTCAGTCAAAGAAGGCCAGTGGGTAACCTTGGCAATGGTAATGGAAATCACTAGAAATCACAACCTTGGCAATGGAAATGGAAATCACTAGAATAGAATAGCCATAAGTCAGAGATCACTTGAAAACATATAACTAGGACACTAACCTGTATTTTGTTTCCATGACTATGGGTGCACTTATTTAAACAACAAAGTAATGCTTCTGTTATGATCTGAGATGATTAAATGTCAATAGAAGTTTACCCAGTAAAAAGGAAAAGAAAGAGCAGTCTTGTCTATTCCCCCTTCAGCTTCTACAGAGAAAGATACAGAAGATGTGGTTCAAAAAGCATGAATGAAGGGCAAGGGCAACAAAATGTGGAGGGGAAGGCCTTCATTAAAGAAGGTTGTTTTGCACATTCTATTTTGTGCAAATATGTGCATTTGGTTTTAATAAGTCTACAATCAATATTGTGCATTGGCAATCACAAAACAGCTGGGCTGCAGCTGGGATGGAATTCACTAGTTACTCTAAAACTGATGGAAGGAGAGCAATGATGGGCCCATCCTGGCCTCTCTAGGGAGGGAGTTTCAAAGTTTGGGAGCAGCCACCAAGAAAGCCCTCTCCCTTGTTCCATCCAAGGATCTTGAGAAGATGGTGGGACAGAGAGAAGGGCCTCTCCAGACAATCTTAGAGCACTATTTGGCTCATAAAGGGAGATATGATCCCCCAGGTAGGCTAGACCCAAACCATATGTTTTAGAAGTTCTGTAATATCATAGACAGTGAGCAATGATGTCAAATGGTAACAACACAAGATTGGAGAAAAAATACCCCTGAGCAGAAAGAGATGCTGCCTTGCTTCTTTTAAAGAAATAGCTATTAAACAGAAAGATTCTGGCATGAAGTGATCTGAGAAGATCAGATGCCAATAGAGGTTTACCCAATAAAAAGGAAAAGAAAAAGCAATCTTATCTATTCCCCCTTCAGCTTCTACAGAGAAAGATATAGAGGATGTGGTTAACCAAGCATGAATGAAGGGCAAGGGCAACAAAGTGATGGTGGGGGAGACCTTCATTAGACAGGTTTGTTTTGAACATTCTATTTTGTGCAAATATGTGCATTTGGTTTTAATAAGTCTACAATCAATATTGTGCCTTGGCAATTATAAAATAGGCAGCTTGCAGCTGGGATGGAATTCACTCGTTACTCTAAAACCTTGCCCATGCTTCAACATTGTGAAGACAAAGTATTTAAACTCCAGTATTTCTGGGCTACTTTAAGAAGATCACACTTCCACTTACCTAGCAAAGAATAGCAAAAGGGAGTGGGAGAGAGAAGAAGCAAGCCTTAGGCTACTTACTCCAAATATGGGTTAAAATTTCCCATATATATTTGTGTGCATATTCCTACAAATTGCCTGTTGATCTATGGTGACCCCAATAATTTCTTAGAGTTTTCATAGGCAAAGAATACTCAGAAGTGGTTTGCCATTGCCTTCCTTTGAAATATAGCTTACAGCACAGGTATTCCTTAGCAGTTCCTCCTGCCATACTATCTAACATTTCACAGATGAAAATAGGGAGACTGTGGTAAAAGCATGCCTTTTGCCATGCTGGAAAAATCAATTCTTGAAAAGGCATGCTTCTATGACCATATCCCTCCGGAAAGAGAATAGAAGTGCTATGACAACATGTGGAGAGGCACAGAGAAAGCCACTGCTCTTGCACTCCATTTCAGCTTCCCCCCCCCCCCCATGATAAAGATGTACATTTCTTCTTCAAGGCAGCAATGAGTAATTGCTGTAATATTGTTACTGGTGCAAGAAAGTCTTTGAAACCATGTAGTTTTTAAAGGATATTTGCATTTCAGGAGTTATTCTGCACAAAATCTGCATGTGGTCATTTTGTGCAGAAAACATTTTAGGCACAGGGGACAGCCTTTTCTGTATAGAAAATAACATTTCAAGCAGAAAATATTCATTCTTGAGCAGAAAATTCTATTTTCTATTCAAATCAACCATGTGTCAATTTTACACAGAAAAAAATCCCCAAACGTTTTCTGCAAAGGAATTAGTTTGGGTTGAAATATTATTTTCCATGCAGAAAATGCTTTCCTATGCAGAAAGTGTTGTTTTCTGTGCAAAACAACCATGTATGAATTTTGTGCAGAATAACTCCTGAAATGCAAAGATTCACATCAGTTCAGGATTCTTCTTGTCTAGTTTTCTCAACACTAAAAAAACTATAGAATTCAAAGATATAGCTGTCTGCAAAATCAGTATTTAAAGAGACTGAAAGAAAGAAGTGGGCAGCATGAGTTTTTGTAGACTTAAGTCTACTTCTTCAGATGCATTTGGTGGAGTGGAAAGCCAGGGACAGACCTATATATATCATTAAAAGTAAAGGTAGGGGGGAAGCAGACGAGGGTGTCCAGGACGCCCTGGGCCGGCGCGCCGCGAGGCCGCAGCCTCCGCACCTCGGCGCACCAGCGGCGTCCCTGGAAGGAGCGCTAAATCAGCGCTCCTTCCTCAAGACAGCGAAAGTGTGCCCTAAACGCGTAGGGTGCACTTTCACTGTCTTTTCCGCCACAGTGCATGCGGTTGCTGCGGCGGGAGGTTGCCCTGGGAGCGCCGGCCGTGCAGAGGGCCGGCAGCTCCCAGGGCGACCTCAGGAAGAGGAAGGAGCGCCGCGCGTGCGGCTGCTCCTCCTCTTCCTGGGCTCGGAGACGACTTTATTAGTCGTCTGCCGAGGCCCGTAGTCCCTTGACATGAATGTCTAGTCATAACCAACTGTAGGGAGTGGTGCTCATCTCTGTCACTAAGCCGAAGAGCCAGCTTTCAAACTGCTAGGTTGGCAGAAGCTGGGACTAGTGACAGGAGCTCACCCCATCATGCAGCACTCGGGCCTCGAACTGCCAACCTTCTGATCTTCCAATCATCACAACTGATGTCTTAATCACTAAGGGACCACATCCCTATATATGTAATTAGTGTATGAGAATTCAAATTCAAAATCCTTTGTGTATAGAAATGAAATGGCAAGTCCATTTTTAATTATGGGCATTGGTGGACAAAAGCAGTGGAAGCTGTAGCCTGAAGGTGAGAAGAATGGATGAGTGTGGGAAACAGAGAGTGATGTGATCAAGGTCAAGGGTGCCCTCATGAAGATAGGGGTTAGATAGTGTTGAAATGTGAACAGCGTGCCAGGAAACCATTATCTTTGTTCAACCCAATGTTGATGGACTGTAATTTGTGGATAAATTCCAATTCTGCTGTTTCTCTTTCCAATCTTCCTTTGTAGTTCTCTTGTTCAAGGACCCAGGGGGTGGGGTGTCAATGACCTAATTTTGTCTTTCCTAAATACATGGCTAAATATATCTAGCTATCTATTCCCCCTTTAAAACCATCAAAGCCAGTGGCCACCACCATATTTTGTGTCAGTGAATTCCACAGGTGAGCTATGTGTTTTCTGATCATTTAAGTCTGAGAATAAAGAATATAAGAGTTACAAAAATATGAATTCTCCAAAATAATTCTAAACCTCAAAAGGCGGAAGGAGCATTTAAATAAAAGCTAATTCCTCTCCCCAAAACAAAACAACAACAAGACAACACATTGAGAAACAAAATATAATGAAAGTTGTATTGCAGATCTAAACTCAAAAGAATGGAGAAATTAAAAAGTTCAGATTTGACAAAATGGCAAAACCTGTTCAAATTACAGAAGTTAGGTTTGTAGAACTGAGAACCTTTCAGCCCAATTCTGAGAGAAAGAGCTGAAGGGTAAGTGCCTAGGAAAATACTTTGCTTCTACCATCAGCTGCCACACAGAATTGGCAGCAGCACAGAGAATCCAGGAAAACAAGTGAAGTAGGACATTTGTAGTTAGAGGGTAGAGGAGGCAGTTGGTAATGACAGCAGAGGAGAAAATGGGAGCTGACTGTTGTTTTTGACAAGGGCTATAAGGAGCATAAGGAACAACCTCACATGAGAACTCAAGGAGATCCTTTCATCAGCCCTTATTACTTCTCAAATCCACAAAAGTAATCAAATATTTTGAAATGCAAGACACTGGGAACACTTGAATTGCTTGCAAAGTGATAAGACCAACCAGAATGTGTCCCTTTGTCAATTACCCATCTCTTGGGCCTTTCCAAATGCTCTTTGATATTATCACACTCCAACAAGCACCAAATCAGAAATTATGTATAAAGGAACAGTAACTATAGAGTGGCATGAAATGGGCATTGAGAAATGATGGTTGGTTTGCCAAAGGTTTGCAAACCATGTTGTTGTTATTGTGCGCCTTCAAGTTGTTTCCAACTTATGGTGATCCAAAGGAAAACCTATCATGGGGTTTTCTTGGAAAGTTTCTTCAGAGGTGGCTTGTGATTGCCATCCTCTGATGCTGAGAGAATGTGACTTACCCAGTGGGTTTACATGTCTGAGGCAGGATTCATGCCCTGGGCCCCAGCGTCATAGTCCAACACACAAAACACTATACCATGCTGGCTCCTTTTGGCACAAACCATATTTTTTAAAGCAAACCATAGTTTGTGCCTATTCTGGTTTGATCAGATGTCTTGACAAACCATGCATGCCACTAGTTCACATTCTGAGACTGCTGTGCTAAAGAAGCAGGGGAGCTAAGGAAAATAGACAGTTAGGAATAAGCGATGGTTTGCATGCAATAAATTTAGAAACTCAGACCATGGTTTAGTTTCTCGATCATTATTAGCACCAATGGTAGTTTGGTATGTTTAAATTGCTCAAATCGTGGTTTGCAATTAGCTAGCATACTACAGTTTGAAGCGAGTTTGGAAACCAGATTTTGAGCTCACCATTCTTTGGCAGTGATATTCTCCATAAGCTGCTGCACCATGGTGATTGGAGGGGGGCATTTGAGTGCATGAAACAGAATGCTTAGTAGATGAAACAAAAAAGGCAAGCCATTCTAAAATTTGGCCATTGCATGTTTATATAAACAAATCATGGCTTGAGTTCTTTCTTTCTTTCTAGACCAGGGGTAGGCAACCTTTCCCCTTTAAGGGCCGAGGGACTTCAGCTCCCAGAAGCCTCAGCTATGTTGGCCAATAGTCCCATGTTGGCCAGTAGCTCCTGGGATTCTGGGAGCTGAAGTCCCTCGGCCCTTAAAGGGGAAAGGTTGCCTACCCCTGTTCTAGACTATGGTTATCAGCACAGATGCCTGAACTGAGACACTAAAGATGCAGTCCATGTTTGATGTTGTGAATCTGAAAAGGTCATCAAATTACTGTGGCCAGACTGCATAGTTATACCAGTTTGAGACAACTTTAATTGCATGACTCTGTCCCATGGAATCCTGAGTTTTGTCATTTGGGGAGAAGGTTAGTTTTCTCTTGTATTTCAAGTGTGTTAACTTGATTTTAATTCCATTATAGTTTAATTTAGTTTGAAGGGGTGGGAGGGTTAGGGTGTGGGATCTAGGAATGTTTTAACTGTTGTTTTTTTAAATTTGTTTTACACCGCCCCAATTGCCGAGCAGAGGGGCAGGTTATAAATAAAAACATTATTATTATTATTATTATTATTATTATTATTATTATTATTAGAGAGCTGTAATGCACAGGAGTGGACTACATTTCTCTAGCAGAGTCACATAAGTAATTCCCCAGACTACAAACCTCAGGATTCCATAGGTAGAAACCATGGCAATTAAACTGGCATCACACTGCTGCATTGTGCAATATGGATACACCAAAAGAGAAAGTCATCAAATGGACACATACTGCATTGTTAAAGCACAATGTGTCAGAAAAGACAGAGGCATTCTCAAAGATTCTGAGATTATTTTCCTGCATACTTCAGCCTCACATCCAAATGTATTAGAATAACAACGAATAACAAAGATAATTGCATGGGAATTTCCATGTCTGAATGTTGCAGCAAAGATAGAAGAGTGCAGACAGAAATAAATGTTTCAGTGCAGTCTCCAGCTCAAGAGATCTATCAAAATATGTTTCAGAATGCAAAGGGATTTTGTATCACCTTTGAGACTGAGTGAAAGATGTTGGTAGCATAAGCTTGCATAGACTTAAGTCTACTTCATCAGATGCATGGAGTGAAGTGCCCCTATCTTGTGGGACTGAGCAGATCATCTTGGCTTTAGGTGACATCTTTCCTCCTGCTTTTGTCCCCTAATGATCTTAGTTAAAACTGAACTTGTCACCTCATCATACCCTTAAGTTTTGCATTTCCACTGCTATTCACACATGCAACCAGTACATTCATAGCGGCAATGGTGTGTTCCTAACTTTGGATACTGATCCAGACTAACATGGTTATGTTTTTTTAAATATGTATATTCCAAATGTAAACATGTTAAGAAACAAGAGCCTAGAAAAATTACTTGCAGTGGCCATCCTATCTGGGAAAGCTTGGAAGCTGTAATTCAAGAAAACAAAATTTCTATGCTCTGAGACATGTGCACACACACAACACAAATCTATGGACTTTTGGCTGTCCAGGCAAGCAAATCAGTTCTTGTTGTTGTGTGCCTTCAAGTCATTTCCAGCCATGGAAACCCTAAGAAGAACTATCACTGGGTTTTCTTGGCAATATTTGTTCAGAGAGGGGTTGTCATTGTCCTCCTCAGAGGCTGAGGGAGTATGGCCCATGGTCATCCAGTAGGTTTCCATGGCTGAGCAGGATTCAAACCCTGATCTCGAGAGTCATATTCCAATGCTCAAACCACTATACCATGCTGGCTCTAAATCAGCCCTACAGAATAGTTATGAATAAGTATCTTTGGCAGTATTTTGGTGGGCCAAAATTCATACTCCCAGCATGGATGTCCATGTTTTGTAGGAGACAGTTTTTCTATTTAAATGTGTCCTATGTTTAAAATGATTCTTTTCCCTCCGAGAATAGTTTAAAGATAAGGAACCTTAGGAAGGGAAACAAAGGGTCCTTGAGCTGCCCATCAAGAGTGAGCGCATGGAAATTAGCAGACTGAGCAGGTGCACAGGTCATTGGGTGACACTGTTCTCCATTATGATTAGATGCAGCATTTCTACTTAAATTCTAGTCATTGCTTCTAAATATGCATATGTGCAAGTATCATTTAGAATATACAGTCTGAGATCCTACATTGTGCTTATGCAGTGTACAGTACTGCATCCAAGGAATTGGGTTTATATTTGCAGAAACTCATGCAAAAAACAAACAAAAAAACCCAAACAGTTAGTTTAGTGAGTTATACACTTTCAGCCACATAAAGCCCCATGATAGGTTCACCTTAGGTTTGCCATAACTTGAAAATGCTTTAAGTCACACAACAACAGTTTAAAGGAGTTGCTATGTTTCTGTTTCTTTTCCCCTCCCCTTTCCTTCCCCCCTTTTTAAGTTACATCATAACTGCCCCACACCACCCTCCTGCTCAATACATTGTGCAACCAAATGTGTATCTGCCAGTTTTCTGCTTCCTGTCCTACTGTGTACTGGGGATGCAGTGCAGGTATTTCTGTACCCCAGTGAATCAAGTGGCACTCTGAAAGCACTGATAAGGGTTATATGCCATTCAAGAACTCACAACTGCATTGTTTGGAATCATGTTGAGAGTTTCAAGAAAAGCAGACTCATTGAATCAATTATTGAATGATGAAACCAGCACATAGTAAATCCAATTGATTCAATGGATCTGCTCTAATCAGGACTCATAATAGAGGCCCATGTAAAATGGTTATGAAACTCCTTACTCAACCAAGAACTGCATACATCCATTGAACAATGCACAAAAATGAAACCAACCAACCAGACAAAACACCCCACAAGTACATGATACCAGAAGGCTTCCAGCCAATACCTGTGAACCATGTTGGTTCCCATTCTGGGAGAAAGGTGGCATAGAAATCAATCAATCAATCAATCAATCAATCAATCAATCAATCAATCAATCTAAATCCATGTCCTCTTGTAGGTTTTGGACAACCTATTCCAGTGGACCCCCTACTCAAAACTTTCCTTATTTGTGATTTTTCTCTGCCCCTCTTCTATTCATTTTGGGTAAGGCTTTATTTTATCCCTTCTTCCCTGTGTCTTCTCCACAATGAGCTTGCAAATAATCAAGATGATGATCATATAGACAATAGAGTTTGACTGTGCCGCAATACTATGGAGGGCACCTGGAGACTTTGCTTTACATTCACTGTGAATTTGGGAGAGAGGAGAAGAGGGGACTGAGAAATCAAACCCTGCTGAGGCATCCTTCCAGACAACACAAGTCAACTTGCATTTCATTGCTTGTTTTGTTGCCCAGTAGTAAAGCCTAAAACAAAAGGTGCTGGTCTAGTTGTCAAAGCAACAGCAACAACCCCCCCCCCCACACACATTTTCTATCTCTTTCCTGCACAACAGAGCAATATTCCATGTCCTTTTGTAATTTCCAGTGACAGACTGCCAAAATGGGAGTGGAATTTGGAACTGGAGGGAAGATTCTGTGGAGAAAGAAATCTGCATTTCAGCTCAGCCCTATCTTTTTTTTTAACTATTTCTTAATAATGGGAAAATATTTTTGCAACTCAGAAATTCTGTTTTGTAAAAAGTAAAAGACAAGCACCATTTAGCACTTTGGTAACCTCAAGTAACTGAGCTTGATCACTCATAGCAGCTAGATGAGAGGACACACACAGTGCCTTGACTTGAGACTGTCTCTTGTATCAGATTAAAAGAATAAAAACATGCAGGCACTATGGATTTTAAAGAGAGGGGGAGAGTCTAGTCTTGGATATTTTCTCTGCGTGTGTGTATGTCTAGATTTATTTGTCACTGAAGCTCAGGTGTGTGTTAATATTAGTGAGTGAATTAATTAGATATTTGGATACTTATTAGAAAAGGAATGGTTCACTCACTAATATTAACGCACACTTGAGCTTCAGCAACAAAGAAATCTACACACACAGATGCAGAGAAAATATCCAAGACTGGACCCTTCCCATCTCTTTAAAAGATATTTGGATACCCATTAGAAAATGAGTGTTGTTGTTGCTATGTGCCTGCAAGTCAACTCTGTCAGATTTGGCCATGGTGGTACATGTGTTGGTTACATTCCATTTAGATTACAATAATGCGCTTTATGTGAAAAAAAAGTCCTCAGAAACGTCAGTTTTCCTAAAAACGTGCAGCCAGATTGTTAACTGTGGTTATCTATGGGGACCACACAACTCCCTTGATGCAACAGTTCCATTGGCTGCCAGTCCATTTCTGGCCACAATTAAAAGTACAGATTTTGACCTATAAAGCCATATACAGCTTGGAACCAGGTTATCTGAAGTGCTGTATCTCCCATTATGGTATCTTTAGACCTCTATGAATGTCTGGAGAGGCCCTTCTCTCTGTCTCACAACCTTCTCTTTTATCTTCTGGTGGGAACAAGGGAAAAGGCCTTTTTGGTGTCTGCCCCCACACTTTAAATATTCCCTCCCTAGGGAAATCAGTCCTTGCTCCCTTTCCATCAGCAAATAAGAACATTTTTATGCCATCAGGCTTTTACAAACCAATTAGCACTAGGCTTTTAATACAGCGAGGAGTTGTTTTTAAGGTGTGAATATAGTCTTTAGTGAATTTCAATATTTTTAATATCTAATGCTTTAACTTTATAAATTGTTTCATTGTTTTTTAAACTTTATACTTGTATTGTTGTTGTTTTTATAGTTTTTAAATTGTATTGTTTTAAATATAGTCGACCCTCCATATCCACAGATTCTTTATCCATGGATTCAAGCATCCACAGCTTTAAAATATTCAAAAAAAGATATAAATTCCAAAAAGTAAACCTTGATTTTGCCATATGATATAAGGGACACCATTTTACCATCCCACTGTATTTAATGGGACTTGAACATCCACAGATTTTGGCATCCAGGGGGGTCCTGGAACTACATCACAGCAGATACCAAGGGCCCACTGTGTATTGTTAGCTGCTTTGAGTTCCATTATTGGGAGAAAAGTGGGATGTAAATGAAAATAAATAGCAACAACAATAGCAACTCCAACTTATGGTGACCCTATTGGGGTTGGACTGGATGGCCCTTGTGGTCTCTTCCAACTCTATGATTCTATGATTCTATTCTCAGGTTTTCTTGGCAAGATTTATTCAAAGGAGGGTTGCTTTTGCCTTCCTCTGAGACTGAAATAGTGTGTCTTGCCCAAAGTCAATTTTCAGAGTCCTACTCCATTTTTCGATTCACCACACAACAGTGGCTTTTCAAAAAGGACTGGATGCCCTGCTTTCCCTCCTGATGTTTTGAATACAACTCTCACAATCCCTTAACCCTGACCATACTGGCTAAGATGCATTGAGTGACTCCTGATTGCCAGTAGAAGGACCCAATAGGTTTGTTTCTGTCATTTTTCTTGATATGGCAGATGATATGGCAATGTCGTGACATAGGGTCCATTCTATTTTACAATATGGAAACTCCTTGGACCACAGGCATACATGTAATGTAGGCCCTTGGTATCAGCTGGGATTTGGTTCCAGGAACCCACATGGATACCAAAATCTGTGGATGCTCAAGTCCCATTATGTACAATGGGGTAGTAAAACGATGTCTCTTTTATAAAATGGCAAAAATAAAGTTTGCTTTTTGGATTTTTTTTAAAAAAATTTTTTTGAGGCCATAGATAGTTTCTGTACCTGTTTTAGTATCTGCTTCAGCTCACTCCAGTATTTCCTGATCTCCATATCTTGATGGAACAAACTACAATATGGCTGTTTTCCACAACAGCCTCATGACCACATCCCAGAAAGTTGATAGCAAAGGAAGCAATCATATCACTACTTCATCCCATGCTGCCAAGTTGTGTGTGTGTGCGTTTTAAAAACTTTATCTTCAATAAAGATTTTTACAAGACCAGGGAGAGGGTAAGATATAAAAGAAAATATAGCAACAAAAAACAACCATACAATCAATAACAAACTCTTTTTCTCTTACATCAAATAATATATTCCAGTGTATTAGGGTCAGCACTGCTACCTCAAAACTCAGGGCAGGGGGAAAGATAAGTGCTCAGTATGTAGCTTAGTAGGAATGCCAGGGATGCAAACTGCCATACATACACAACTATAAGTTGGCTTCATGTATAAGTCAAGGGCAGCTTTGGAACCAAAACTATGGATTTTGATTTGAGCCGTGGATAAGTCGAGAGTAAAACTTAAGATCATGTAACAAAGGAGGCAAAGGACGAGGATGCCAAAGAACTTACAAAACTCCAGTAGGCATAACTGTTTGTGTTCACCCTAAAGGCTAGATGGATGAGGGGGAAACTACAGTAAATGGTGACTATTGAGGGGGGGGGGGGGAAGAGAAGCAACAAGGCACAAATGGGGCTAAGAAAAGGCACAAATGACAAAAAGGATGTAAAGGCAAAGCAAAGAAAATGGCAACTTGTACTGAGATATTTCAAAACCCAATTCCTCTTGGGACTCCCTTGAGTGGAAGTTCCAAAGAGCTGCTACCACTGCCATTTTCCTGGTGAAGGATTCAAAAAGGTCAGAAGTGGCACCATGGCTCAGGGAGCAGAAGGGATTGGAGCTTTCCAGGATGGCCTTTTGCCATTCTACTCAGAAAAAAGGTTCATTTTCTGGTAAGAATTTGACCCATGGATAAGTTGACCTAGGGTTTTTTGAGTCAATTTTAAACTAAAATTTCTAGGCTTATACATGAGCATATACAGTTTATTCTTATAAAAACAGGTGATTATCTTGGTGAAGTCTAGCCTACAACCAGGGTGCTGAAAAGTCACTTGTCTTGCTGTCTGGGAATTGCCTAGATTCCTTAGAGATATTTTCTACATACATGATCAAAGTATGTAGTCCCACAAACTTATCCATTTTCTGGAATCCAGCTGCAGCTGGTATTTGGTGAACCCATTTTGCAATTTGGACCATGCTCTAGCTTTATTATACCACTGAAAGAGGACTTTGGCTGGCTTTGCATTGCAGAAATAATCCAGTTTGATACAGCTTTAACTGCCAAGGTGCAATGCTATGGAATTCTGAGAAGTGTAATTAGTTGTGGCACCAGAGGTCTCTGACAGGGAAGGGTAAATGTCTCACAAAACTACAAGTCCCAGAATTTCATAGCATTGAGCCATGGCAGTTAAAGCAGTGTCAAACTGGATTATTTATGCAGTGCGGATGCAACCAGAGACTGCAAAGGCTACTATGCCACTAAGGAAGTCTCCTGTTGAGATCTCATCTCAGGCTATTAAGTAGCTAAACACAAGTTGTTCTCCTCTTAACCTCAGTTTCCCCTTCGGCAATATGGGAATAGGAAATCTGGCCTACTCTACTAGGGTTTCTACATAAATCATTGTTATAATTCATATTGAAAAGACATGATGTAACAAATGCTAGAATAGTCACTTTTCAGTTTATTTAAAAACCAGAATGCTGCAAGTGACCGTCTGTGGCACAAACACAATGACATCCACATCACTTTCACTTCACTACTTGAGATGGAGTTTAATGCAGCAGCTGAAGGCATGGCACAAGCCAGCCCATGAACCATGTGATATTCCTCCTCCATTGCTGAGTGAGGTCTCACACTCATAATAATTATTAAAAAGTTACAGTTGTACAAATAAAGGGCCAAGTGACCCTTCATTAAATGGCAACATAATGCACATAGTAATACTTTAATTACCAGAAAAGTATATAACTGCAAATAACTAATAATTTATAACTAGTTATTTCCAAATATTTGAGGTCATAATGGACTTTTCTGATGACACTTTCCCAAGGCAGCCTCTCTGGGCTTCAGAAAATGTAGGCAGTCCTGGTTATACGAGCTGAGCTACAGTATGAGCAGGTGTAGGGAAAGGTTCGTAAAAACTGGGTGGAGAACTTTCCACCAAAGGAGTCCTTTTGCTAACAAGAAGTAGATCCCGGATCCAATTCTTGTTGCTTTTTTCTTTTTTAATGCATATCTATAAATCAGCAAACATGAGTATAACAAAATAGATATTTGGAAACACACATCTTGCAGGTACATTTGATAGTGGCAGACCCAGGTTTCTTGCTGCACGTTGTGAAAAACAGTCCCAAGAGATCAAGGGGAAAAAAATGGGTTTTAATAAGCTGACTATGGAGTTGCAGCTGTTTCAGTTCTCCTACATTTTGGTTAATTCTCACCTCTGCAACAGAATAGTGAACACTTCCATTATGCCTATTATATACCTTAATCATGTACCTGCTCGCTGGAGCAGACATGCAAGTACATAAGAACAAAACATTTCAGTTTTTTCTTGACAAGATTATGCCAATTTTTCCTATTTTTTAATGATTTTTTTTTACTTTGGGAACTTTTTTTTTTTTGTAATTGATTGCATTTTGTAGAAAACACAAGCTGTGACCTAAATCCTGTTGTGAGAACTGACAAGAGAAGTCATTGAATCAGTTGGATTTACCTAAGTATTGACACATCAATCAAGAATTGATTCCATGCGTCTATTCTAGCTGAGACTTATCAACAGAATTCCAGTCATGGGATTTTGTGCAAAAATTGTTCTGAGTCAAATACATATTTAATTTTAATTTATTTTTATTTTTTGCAATAAAAAATGTCAATGGAGAAAAAAAATGTGCTTGAATTTTCACTCACATACCAGGGAAAAGATCTCATGATAGGTGGCAGTTTTTGATGAGGTGTCTTAACACCTTGGGACACCTTTTCTCATTGTGGCTAAGAAATATTACAGAATTTCTTTATACTCTGACTGAACAAAGCTCAGCCATTTAAATCTGCAACTTAGGGGGGTTGCAGACTGCCAGAAATAGTGCAAATTGAGTCCACTTTTAGGGTTAGGGTTAGGGTTAGGGAATCATGGGGACTGTAGTATATTGTGGCACCAGATCTCTCTGGCAGAGAAGGCTCAATGTCCGAGGAAAAAAACAATTCCCGTGATTCCCTACCGCTAACCCTAACCCTAAAAGTGGACTCAATTTGCACTATTTCTGGCAGTCTGCATCCCCCCCTTAGTCAGTATTACATTTTCTCATAAATTCTGCTGGAAGATTTCATGGTATAATATGCTCCAAATACTACCTTCCCTAGAAACTGCAATGCTTGGAAAAAATGAGACCAGGAACAGTTTTAACAGTAGAAGCATTCCCTTTCTCCAAACACACACATTGCACTCTCCTCCCACTGTATTAATATTGTCCTACCTTTGCTTTGGGGAGGGTTCTGACTCCGATCTCGGAGAACGTTGATCTGGTAGACAGCTCCGTAAGGCTCAAAAAGTTCTTTCAGCTCTTTTTCTGACCACGAACGAGGGATTTGTCCAACAAACATCTTAATGGCATCTGGGTCTGGTTGGTCTGAGTGGTCCAAAGCTCCATTCATCTTGTTAGCTGTGCCGTTGCTAGAGAAGAAAAGAGAGCAGGTGAGTGTTGTCAGGAGAAACATTTTTGAAATAATGCCATTTCTGATCAGCAAGAAGAAAATAAAAGACAAAGGAAGGGCTGTCCCTTCCAAAGTGATGAATCATTAGCACCAACAAATTAGCACGCTAATACCATGAATGCCACTGAAAATTTGTCATCACACTGTTCTCTAACTAGCATTCTCATCAAGCATACAACAAGGGTAGCAAATCTGAGTCACCAAACAGTGTTTGCGGATCTCAAAGAAAGAAATATTTTCGTGCCCTCTAACTGCCCCTGTTTGACAGGGAGATTCCCAATTAAGTCTCTGCCATCATACTTTTTGAGCTGCTTTTAAAATGTCCCAGTTTCTCTCTCCTCCTCCCACCTTCCATTTTTTGCTCAACTGACTTCTACTGCTGCAAAATAAATTCAAACTGCAACAGTAATTTGTACTCAATTAACTCAGCATGGGTGAGGGAGAAGAGAAGGGGTGGAATCTTGCCCTTCCAGGAGACTCTCCCACTGATGTGTTCTTTCTTACTGTTAATTTTTGGCATCTTAACTACACTCTGATGGTAACTGGCCACATGTATCCTGATGTTCACCTGTGAAATGCTGGAGGGTATTCACTTCAAGGAGCATAGAATCATAGAGTTGGAAGACACCACAAGGGCCATCCAGTCCAACCCCCTCCATGCAGGAACTCACAATCAAAGCATGCCCAACAGAATGGGGACTAACATTACAATCCCTTTACTTTCAGCAAAACAGAGCACCAGTGCAGCATGGATATTTTTTTCATTGTTGAAATATTCACTGGGTTTTGATTTCCCAGCCTACTCCCTGTGCAAATGTGTTTTGGCTATAAATTTAGAAGGCCACTTATAAGGAATACAAATCCTTTGGCAAGCTACTTATTTCACATTGCAAAACTCCTGTGATGAGCTTTCAAAAAGCACAAGCCCATCCCTGTGTTTTCAGACTTCTACATAAAATAGAAAATGGTTTAGCCATGCCAATCTCTGCTGGTAATACATTGAATGACCCAAGATGCCTGACTGCATGTAATGGAATCCAAATAACATTGCTCCCTGCTATAGAGAGTTATTTAAAACATCTTGCTACACCGTCAAGACATCAATCCATGCCTTCCTCTATATGCCTAAATCTCTCTGCTTGAAGTGGTCTGCATGGTAGGTTTGAACCACTGCTGGTAAGCTGCTTACACTTAAAAAAAAAATAGGATAACAATATGTTCCAGTTAAGGGAGTCACTTATTCCATACCCTGCCTAAAAGCAGAGATAGACCATGGAAACATGGGGCCAAAGAGGAAACAGATTTGCATAAAATTTGCTCCTGTGAATTTGCATTTAGAAATAATTACTATAATTTAACTAGACACACAATGCAGCTCACCAAGGCAGAGAAGACTGTTACCAGCTGACCCATGTGCCTGGTAAGCCTGCCATTGTCTAGGTACTAATGATGGGCAATTTCAAGGCCTGTGCCTGCATTTTTCTTCTTGGAATAATAGACTCATAGAGTTAGAAGTGACCACAAGGTCCATTTAGTCTGACCCCCTGCCATGCAGGAGGAATACACAATAAAAGCACTCCTGAAAGATGGCCATCAACCTCTATTCAAAGGAGAGTCCTAAACCCTTTGAGGCAGTCTATTTCACTGTCAAACAGCTCTTACAGTCAATCAGTTCTTCCTAAGGTTTGGGTTGAACCTCTTTTCTCATACTCCTTTATCTCTAAAGTTGATATGGACTGGCATCCCTTCAAAAAGAAGGCAGTCAACTGTAAAGTAAGATATGTGGACACCATAGTTTCAGCTCAGGTTTTGGCTAACCAGTTTGTACTTGTTTTTCTGCTTGAAATCTGTTCCTAAAATCCTTCTTGAATGAATGAATGAATGAATGAATGAATAAATAAAGTTTTAAAATTCGCCCCAAAAACAAAGGAATATTAAAACCTCATCATGAGTAAGACAAAGCAAATAGGTAGTTGGTCATTGTTTAGGATGGCAAAATGCATGATAGCCACAGCTGATGCTTAGAATACAACTCAACAGGGGAAGCTTCCATTTAGAGGCTGCACTGCAATCAATAGAAGTCCTCCTTTCACTTCAGCTATGTTCATATATGACAACATCTGGCAGGACTTTGATCTGTGGTAGAGTTTGTATGTTTGTGAGGGGAGTGGAAGAGGTGGAGTGGATGGGAGCCATTTGAATTTTCAACCTCAGGCACAAAATGATATTTGGGCCAATAATTTTAGTATTAAGATCCATAAATCTTTCCCAAGATGGCATCCTCTATGTCTTGAATTGCAGTGTCCGCCACCCATGATCATTAGCTGTGCTTTCTGGGGTATTGCGGCTGTACTGTAAGCCATCTAGAGGATAATATGTTGAAGACTAATAGAAAACTATAGGAAAAAATAAAAATAAAACAGATACTTGTGTGGCCAGAAAAAATATCTTACACATTCCTTTTCTCCCAGTAGTGAAGAGAGAGAGAGAGGTGAAAAAAATTGAAATGGGTTGCTAGCTGTCCATGCAGCTTATGCTACAACTTCTTTCACACAGTTAGCCTTAAACATGCTAGAAGATACCTTTGCATACTCAGGGAAGAAGTTTGCAAAGAGGATACCATCATAACTAGGTCCAAACAACCACCCATTGATGATAGAATGATTATGGAGCAAGCTGTCTCCACTTCTTTGGGGCCAGGGAGAAATGTACCCCAGGATGGTTTCCTTAGGGACCAGTTAACTCATTGATTCTGCAAAACCAGCAGAAGTCCAAAGAAACACGATTATTCAGTTTGTGCAGGGAGATAAATCTACCCAGTTGTTTCTGCAAACATACCTTAAAATCTGGTCTACAGCACAGTTTATCACTCTAGGACAGGGAGTGGGCAAAGTGTGGTTTTCCAGATGTTTTTGGTATGTCCCTCCCAGAAGCCTTAGCCCTACCCATGTGGAAGGAATGCTGGGAAACGCAGTCAACCAATGTCTGCAGGACACTCCAGAGAAATACAGTGGGGTTCATCTAGATAGGTTCTTAAAGTGTATGTTTAAGGCATGGTTGGGCAACTTTTAGGGTAGTGGTTCTCAAACTTTTTTCCTCCAGATGTTTTGGACTTCAACTCCCAGAAGCCCCAGCCGACTTGGTCAACTGTCAGGAAATCTGGGAGCTAAAGTCCAAAACATCTGGGTAACCAAAGTTTGGGAATCACTGCTTTAGGGAATAAGGAGGTGCATCGTTATTGCAAAAACCATTAACAGCCTCACCTGAATTGACTGCATTTCCCCACACTACTGAATTTGTTGTAGGAACAGCAGTTAAAAAAAACAACCCTCCCAATTTAAAACAAGATCCATACTTCTGACACAAGTTGTTTACAAGAAGAATTGTGCTTCTGTTGAGGTTTCTAGTTTTGTAATTGGTTTTGTAATTAAGGTGCATGGGGAGCATGCACCTTGTTTGAAAGCAAAAGTGGCTTTTCTCCATCTCTGCAGCAAATTTGTCGAGATGGAAAAGTTAATAAGGATGGTTAATGGGCTTAGTTAATCGTTAATCATCTAAAACATCTCATTCAATTGCATGTACATTAGATGGGGGGAAATAACTATTATGTTTATGTCAAATGTCCATTCAGATTTACGTTAAATGCTTGCACTAAAAGGCTTACCAGAATGAAGCTGAAAAGTGCCAACCATGATTATTACTGAGTTATTCCTTTATTACTTATTTTCACATGCATCCAAATGAGAGTTCTAGGGTAAGATGCTTCAAAATATAATTTCCCAAGACAGCTGAAGAGCCTCTATGTGGTGTATGATATAGAACACAGAAAAATCACCTGGATACAAAGAGGACCACCCATCTTCCAAACTGCCCTTATCATTTAAACTTGGAATGAAATTTCACAATATTTGCTAGCTCTTTAGCATTTTTTTAACCTTTAATAAATTTAATAAATTAATAACTTAAATCATAAATCAATTCTGGAATTAGATTCACAATGAAATTTCCAATTCAGGCATTCACTTTAGTTGAAAAGTAAATGTAATGCTAGGGGAAAACAGATGGAGGAAATATTTCTGGCTTTCGCTCTATCTGTTGCTAAAGTTCCTGATTTGTTTGTTTTTGTTTCTATACAACCAGACGATGTTCCCCTTTTCACAAAATAAATAGAACTATTTTATTCATACTTAAAGGTTGGGTTCTTTTTATTTCAGGGTACATTACAGCAAAAAGCTCCACTTTTTCAGCAGATGCTGTTTGCTAGTTTCAATTAAAGGCAGTTTCTTTTTCTACTGTGGAGAGAAGCACAGGACATTTATGATGGAACAATACAATTTTTGGAACACTGTACCTTAGAAGGCATGCTCAACTGAGTGTCCAGAACCAATGTTGAACAAAAACACAGAAGAGATCATTGGACTATTGTCTATGAAATCTGAATGTTTTTGGCCAAATTGCCTACCCAATTCATCTTTTCTCCCTCCCTTCCTTGCTAGCTGGAAATGTTTGTGTGGATTGAAAATGCTTCTCCACTCTCCAAAGGGTGAGAAATCAGATTTCTGTCATGCAATATCTTGTCTGTGTGTGTTTAAATAGTTTGAACAGGCCCTAAACTGACCATTTTTGTTAGGAAAATTCCAACTTAAATTGAGTTTAACTATATGCAAAGGGATCTTGAAGCACCTTTGAGACTGTGTGAAAGAAGCTGTAGCATGAGGTTTTGTAGACTTAAGTCTACTTCTTCAGATGCACCCAGACTTAAGTTTACAAATGCTCATGCTATAACTTCTTTCACAGTCAGTCTCAAAGGTGATGCAAGATCCCTTTGCATACTGATATTCTAGATGCACATGGCTATGTCTCTGATTTTAACTAGGTTAGAGTTGTAGAGATCTCCTGCCAGATCTCTGCAGATCTTTCAGCAGTAGCAGGGATTTGAGAGCAGCAAAAACATTAATGGAAGGCACACATGGCTCACTAGTTGTATATTGATCATGTTTGGCTTAAGGCAGCCCAGCTGTAAGCAAACCTTTAAAACTAGGCACATGGAAAAGCTGGCAACATGGAGCAGAGGGTCAGGCAAAGGTGGGGAACACCCTGTCATAAGTGAGGGAATTGTCCCAAATAGTGGGATTATCTCCATAAGATCACTAACATTCAAGGTTTAAAATACCCAAGAAGAAAAAAATAAGGTAAGGTGATGGACTTTACTCAGAAAGATGGAACAAATTACATATTGTAACAGGGAGACCATGTGTACAGTCTTTGCCTCAAGGCTACAAACTTGTGCAAAGGGAAATTATTTAGGCATCTCTGCTTCATCTCTTTTGAAGCATAAGAACACCTGAACGCATTAATATGCCTCAATTAACTTTTTTATTTTTGTAGTTTTCCCAGGTCCTGGAGGGAGCCAAGAGGACATGAAAGGCACTTTTCAAAACCAATGATGAAAAGTTTGATCACCAATTCTGCAATGTGCCTAACCTCAGCTCCTTTTGCCACCAGGATACTTTTCAGTTGCCTGATGCTACTTTCTCTCTTTCTCCTAGGCCCTTTGGATTGTGGCAAGAAAATAAAATGAGAAGGGGCACAAAAAAGGAAGAAGCTCCAGATGTCCTTTCAGGGATGCTGTGAAACTTGATCTTGGGTCTCAGCAAGGTGGCTGCTTGAGGCAAACTTCCCCCCTCCATTCCTGCCATGGCAGAAATCCAAGAGGAACACTTTAACTCTCCCTTCCATTTTTCTCTGCCTCATTCTAGAAGCCCTCTTTGTCATAGATCATGCTTTGTCATTCTGTTTTTCTTCCAGTCATTCCAGCAATGGCTGAAACAAGCCATAGCCTTTTGGCCACAGCCTTTAGACCCCTTCCCACTGTCTTAGCCCTGAATCATTTTAAAGTACAGTGGGCTCTTGGTATCCACTGGGGTTTGGTTCCAGGACACCCCATGGATACCAAAATACATGTATACTCAAGATCCATTAAATACAGTGACATAGTAAAATAGGGTCCCTTATATAAAATGGCAAAATCAAGGTTTGCTTTTTGGAATTTATAAAGTTTTGCATATTTTCACAGTGTGGATGTTTGAATTCATGGGTAAAGGATCCATGGATATGGGGGGCAGGGCGAGGCAGGCACGTGACTGTAACAGTGGTGTGTCCTAAGAGACACCCAGTCCTGACTTTAGGACAGGGGTAGGCAACCTTTTTGAGCCGGGGGCCGGGTTGC
>CM034708.1:209323912-209335167 GCA_020142125.1 Phrynosoma platyrhinos
ATGGATGCCAGCCATGAAAGCCTACTTCACATGATAAAACTGCTTATAAGAGAATGGTAAACTTACAAACATGCAATGGTTGTTTAGGTGAACCAACACCAGTTGTAAGACAGTGTGGTATAGTGGTTAGAGTGCTAAACGTAGATTGGGCAAAACCCAGACTCAAATCTCAACTCACCCACTGGGTGGCCTTGGGCAAGTCACTGGCTCTTAGCCTACCTCTCTGAGCTGTTGTGAGAAGAAAATATGGGTGAACCAAAAACAGTAGGCCCTCCACATTTGTGGCTTTGACTGTGGGGGATTTGATTATTCACAGATTTGATTAATATGTTTTCTCTAGGAATTTCTAGTTCCCCCAGTGCAACTCTATGGTCAGCGCTCAAGAGAAGTCATGCTGGAGGACATAGAGATTCCTAGGGAGCCACTCTCAATGGACATCTTTATTATCTGACTTGTTTCAACTACAATTTGGGTTTCTGCAGACACATAGCCCTCAGCTCCAGAAAATTATAAGATAAATGTCAGACAGCAATAGCATCATTAATGGAGCTGCATCAGCAAACAGCAATAATCTTTCTCTAAAAGGCACATTTCTATTTGAGCATGCCTATCTTGTCCAAGGAAAGGGTTGCAATGGGATTATAAAGATAATATTTAAAATGCATGTACGGTTATAGTAAATGGAACTCATATGATTGATGCAAATATAAACCCAAAGTAGTTTGCCCTGCTCCAGGTAGGTCCTGTTGCCAAATGATGATAAATATATATTTTAAAATAATGAGATGTGGTTTATTCAGCTTTATGTGTTGGGGTTCTGTGTGAGTCCCCCTACAGCTTGTAGACCAGGGGTAGGCAACCTTTCCGCTTTAAGGGCCGAGGGACTTCAGCTCCCAGAATCCCAGGAGCTATTGGCCAACATGGGACTATTGGCCAACATGGCTAAGGCTTCTGGAAGCTGAAGTCCCTTGGCCCTTAAAGGAGAAAGGTTGCCTACCCCTGTTGTAGACAATACAAGTAAGTAGAGACAATTTTTTCATTCAGTGAGAGTATTGCGTTTTGAGGCTGTGGGAGAAGCATGCATTGCAAACAGCAGTCAGTACAGTTATAAAGCAGTGTATCCAATAGACTGTTTCCCAAATGTGAGAGTTAATAACACATGTATGCCAGTTGGTCACTGACTACGGCAGGGGTAGACAACCTTTCTCCTTTAAGGGCTGAGGGACTTCAGCTCCCAGAATCCCAGGAGCTATTGGTCAACATGGGACTATTGGCCAACATGGCTGAGGCTTCTGGGAGCTGAAGTCCCTCAGCCCTTAAAGGAGAAAGGTTGCCTACCCCTGGACTATGGTATCAGATGTATGTGTGAATGGTCTAAAGCTCTGATATCACCTTATGTCAATGGGGTGCACCCACACTGCAAAGTTGTAGCAGTCTGATCCAACTAACTGCCATGTCTCCATCTTACAGAATGCTTGGATTTGTGCATAGACTCCTTTAAACTACAGCACTAGAAAGGTCTGGCAAGAATTTTAAATGACTCCCCCAAATCCCAGGATTCTAGCCATGGCTGTTAAAATAGAGGTCAAAGCATTATAATAGTGTGGTGTGGATGCACCCTTGAACACATTTCCCAATGGAGATGGGTCATGGGTTCAGGGGAGTCACTGAGTGTAAGAGGAAGCAATGGACATGCATGCATGACTATGTGAACATAATTCCAACAATCAATGTTCATAAACTGTTACCAGCAAAAAAAGACTTTCTGGTCAAGAATTTTGAAGAACATAAGAGCTTCTGTCATCTTCCTAAAGGTTCTCTTCAAGTTAACGTGGCAGACTTTCCTAGGGAAGGCATTCCACAGAAAAAGGTAGCAACCACCAAAAAGGCTCTACATTTCCAAAGCACTTTTGGAAATTAAGAGAAATATTATTATTATTATTATTATTATTATTATTATTATTATTATTATTATGAAGGACTCTTACTTCTGTTTTCTACAAACAGTACATTGCCCTTCCAATCTTTTGTACATTTCCCTGATGTAAACCCCATGGAACATAATGGGCTTTATATTTGAGCAGACATGCAGAGTGCTGTGCTATAAGATAGACACACGTTCTATACATGGGCATCAATTTGAGGGCAAAACAGTAATCTTCTATGTTTTACAACCCACGTGGTAAAAAATTCTATCAATCTCTGAGCAACATTTTTTCCATGTGTCTTCCCACAGAACAATGTATAATGAGCTCTCATCACCTCCTTATAAACACCAGTTCTGCAGTCCAAGCACCACTTTTGTATTTTCTCTGGGCCACGAACTGTCAGTGCACCTCCAGAGGCATATTCAGACTATCTTTTAATGGGATGGTGCTGTGTGAATCTCTGTATAACAAAAAGAAACTGTGCACAGGTTTGCAGTGAGATTTAAACAGTGGCAGCCTTGAACCCATGGCAACAGCATAGGTGAGGCAGCAAGGGGAGCATCTACACTGCAGAAATAATGCAGCTTGACATCACTTTAACTTACATGGCTCCATTGTACAGAATCCTGGGATTTGTAGTGTTGTGAGGCACCAGCACTTGAGCAGAGAAGGCCAAAGACCTTCTAAAACTACAAATCTCAGGATTCCATAGGATGGAGCAAGAGCACTTAAAGTGGTGTCAGGCTGCATTATTACTACAATGCAGATGCACACTGAATCCATGAAAGCTGTTGATCGTGCCACCAATGTATGAAACTTTTCTGTCAACTTTGGATCAGTTACTCCATTTAAGCCTAACCCAACCTCACTAGATTGCAGTGAATTATTTTATTTATTTCCCTCAGTTTAGGACTCAGGGCAACTTACCACAGTTACAATAAATATAGCTAAAATTCACACCATACACATGTTAAAAGGCAACTAAACCACAATCAAATTAGAACCAATTAAAAACATAAACTGAGAAACAGCATGGTGTAGTGCTTTGAGTGTTGTACTACAAGGAAACCAGGGTTTGGATCCTGGCTCAGCCATATAAACCCATTGGATGACCTTGGGCAAGTCACACTCTTTCAGCCTCAGAGGATGGCGTTGGCAAACCCCTTCTAAAGAAATTTGCCAAAAACCCCAACCCTATGATAAGGTTATCTTTGTGTTGCCATAAGTTGGAAATGACTTGAAGGGACACAACAACAACGACAACAACATAAACCATTAAGCAGCACCAATAAACAAAGGTCCAGCACATTATATAAGGCCTCCTTTAAAAAAAAATAAATTCTCAAAGGTCTGCTGGAATAAAAAGGTCTCCACATTCCTGCAGCAAGAGAACAAAGAAAGTGCTGGTCTATCCTCACTGGGAAGGCAATTCCAGAGCACTGGAGCACTGAGAAGGTCCCCTCCTGTGTTCCCACCAAATGTACTTGTAAGGTTGATGAGACAGAGAAAGGTCTCCTTGGAAGATCTCAAAACACAGGCAGGTTTGTATGGGAGAAGTGGTTCTTCTGCCAACCTGGACCTGAGCCATATAGGTTTTATAGGTCAAAACCAGCACTTGAAATTGTGCCCTAGACAGGTTGTCACTGGAACTGTTGCAAGAAAAGAGTTGTATGCTCCTTGTAGGCAGCCACAGTGAGAGTGGGAGAGTCATGTACATTGCCTTGAGCTCACTGAGAAAGAAAGGCAGATTTGTCTTTGTAACTGATCAAATAAAATTCCAGGGTGGAAATTAGAGGTAAGATAAGTTCCAACAATGATGTTCCACCACCCATCTCTACTACCTCTCCCTCTGCCATATTGTGCCATGGAGTGGATTTAATCAGATGTGATCTTGCCATAGTAGTATGAGGAAGCAGACTACAGATGCCACTGCCATCAGTACAGAACTCCTGCCCCAAGAATAACTTACTCTGATTCTGATCTGAACATATTAGTACAAGTGCTTAACTATATATATCCAGTGGTCAATCCTTTCTAAAGACTTGTATTACAGACTCTGGCTTATACCAAACAGCAACCATTTGCAGCAAATGTACATGGATATTATCTACTCATATTTCCTCTTTCCAAGAAAATCAGATTTTTTTAAAAAAGAAAGAAATAGGTAAGTCTAATTACACCAACTCTCCTCTTTACACAGTTGCAGATCTGAAGACCCAACGCTGCATGTTCGTACAGGCTCTGCCTTCAAAGGAAACCTTACAAAGCATTCCTAATTAGGAGTAAGGATGTCCATAGGAGATCTAATTGTACAGTTCTTTTTGAAATGGTCTCACTCTGTGATTTCTCCCAATGGTCACTTGGTTTGCATGCGCGCAGGTATGGAGCACATTTTTATGCAGTGTGGTGCTTGTTACCTTTTTACATTATACTGGAGTGATCTATTTTGTTTGGCACTTTGAAGTGATTTTATTTTTTAAAGAAAAAACATTTCCTAGAGCTGGGACAACTCCCTAGAACAGAGATGTAAACTATGGCAAATTTAAACTTTTAGGGGTTTTAGGTTTGAAGCAGATATTAGAGGGAAGATGCAGTTTCTGTGGTTAACCCTTTCCCTCTTCCCACAATGAGATTTTTATTTTTATTTTTTGCCCAGAGAGATATCTGCTTTAACAATCAGACTTGCAAATCAAGCCTGTCTTTAGCTTCCAACCACCAACCTTAAAACAAAGAAAGTTAAATACAAGATACATAAGTGAGGAAAATCACTTGCTATGACAAGGAGATATCTCTCGCCACTGTGGGGAGCAATGCTGCAATTTCCGCTCCTCACAATAATGGTATCTTCAGGTTTGACTCTTGCTAGATAGGTAGGACAGTCTACTGCCTACTGCATCTCTTCACAGCAGCTGTTTGTCAATCTGAGACAAGTGAACTTTTCTTCCCTTGAGTCTTCCAATTCTAAAATAGAGAAAATCTCCACAGTTTACCTAACTGCCACAGAATCACAACTATTACAGGTACTTCTCTTTTCTCCCCCAATTACTTTTCTGAAAACTCAGTGACACTAACTGCTCTGTCAATTTTCCCTTCCTGCTGTCTCCTGTGTGGAACTATCTGCCTGGACCATGTGGTGGCTCACCCGTCCTTCACCATCTTTTCTTCAAATCTCTTCTTAAAACCCACTTTATTCTCTCAGTACCAGTCACCAACTTTAACCAGTCTTTATCTATATGAAACCAGGAATTAGGGCTGATCCACTACATTTTGCTGCCTGAGTTGGAGCTTCTCTACCTCTAAGACAAACTGCCCATGGCAGTTATCAAGACCAGTCAGGTTATTTTTCCATCTGAAGCAGAAAATCTGCAAAACATCTTTCCCTCTCTCTCTGACAGTATAAACAGAATAATGATCAACTAAATATCTACCAACGTGCTGCCCTTTCATAAACCCCCAAAACAACAGACTAGGAAAGCCACTTCAGCTAGCCTTATTGCAGAATCAGCCCTGCATAGAAATCTATTTTTCCATATTCTTTCTTTCTTACCTTTTGTTTGTCCTCTGTGTAGTTTCACCAATTTCTTATTTAGAATTTAAGCAGTCTGTGGCCTTGTCTGCACAGGCCAAAGACCCATTCCTCCCCTAGCGGTGTTCTCTTCAGATGATGCACAACCCAAACAGTCCAAATGACATCCAACATGTTCAGCATCAGAACTGGGGTATCACTCCCTTCATACAAATATTTTAAAAATCTCTTACTCTGTATCTTCTGGAAAGATCCAGTGCCCTCCATTCCCTCAATGGGGCATCTGTCTGCACATGCATCCCACTGAGCTGCCCAGTACATCCATTGCCATGACAGGTCACTCATTTTGAGATTACATGCCCAGCCATATATTCATCGCTGAGTGCCGCATTCTGACCCCAGAAGTGAGTAGCCAGTGGTGAACACACCAGGTGTTTTAGTGGGATGCCTGTGCAGACACCTGCCCTGGCACAGAAACAGAGGACAAGGTGACAGGGAGAAGACAGGGCAGTTCCAGGGCCAGGATACTTAAGGTTGCCCCCGGAGTATCCTGGCCAGTACAGACAAGGCTCTAGTTGCAAATGTCTTTTTGCAGGACACCATATATATCAGGGGTAGGCAACCTTTCCCCTTTAAGGGCTGAGGGACTTCACGTCCCAGAAGCCTCAGCCATGTTGGCCAATAGTCCCATGTTGTCCAATAGCTCCTGAGATTCTGGGAGCTGAAGTCCCTCGGCCCTTAAAGGTGAAAGGTTGCCTACCCCTGATATATATCAATGTATAAATAGGCATATACCAATGGTACAAGTAGGCCATCTTTAGGGATCTTGCAAAATTGACACTAATGGACTGGATGCATGCAAGCCAGAGAGTTTTCTCAGGCAAGGAACAGAAGAGGTCTTCAAATTTAGCCTTTGTGATTGGCAGTTCCTCTTCAAATGTTAAGGTGGGAGGGGCCTGCAACCTCAACCTTTGTGATTTGATATTAGTATGATGCTTCTAGATGGACTGGGCCAAGAACTAGGAATGCAAATCTTCACTTACTTCATTCTTACATAGAGGAATGAATAATTTCAGTTCTCCACCCAACTGGGTGAGATGATGAGAATTTTTGTGGGGGGAGGGGGTGCTTTTCCCATTTTTTTAAAAAAAAATTCAGAATGTCTTTTGGTATGCCAAAATTTATTGTTTGCCTGACAAGCAACAGGTTTTACAGAACATAGTGCTTTCCACAGAATATGCAATATTTCCTGTGCAAAGTATTGTGCGTTTGGCCAAAGAACAAGTTTTTTTTCCCCAAATGAAATTTTCACAGATAAATCCCAGAATATGAAAAAATAATAATATATAGTTGTCCATGTGTCTCAATGGGTTCAGACACACTTTCTCACCAAGGATAAGTAAATCTATGACTGCTGTTTACACTGAAACCCACATAAATACTTAGATCTTGGTCCTTCTGCTTTGGTCATTGTAATAGCCAACTTTTGATCACTGCACTTTTGGTTCCAGCTTAATCTCTTTTAGAAAGCCAGCACAGCATACTGGTTTGAGTATTGGACTAGGACTCTGGAGACTGGGGTTAGAATCCCAGCTCAGCTATGAAACCCTCTGGGTGACCCCAGGGAACACTCTCTCAGCCTCAGAGGATGGCAATGGCAAACCCATTCTGAAGAAATATGCCAAGAAAACCCCATGATACATTAGGGTTGTCAAAAGCCAGAAATGATTTGAAGGTACACAGGAGCAATGTAAGCTCTTATTGTAATTTAAGTAATTGGAGATTATCACACGGGAGGCTAAAGTGTCTTTAAAATGCTGTTAAATTGCCAATAATGCACAATCAGGGTTCACACAAGTGTCACAAGTGTCTCTAAAGTGTCTTGGACGTGTCTTCCATTATTGAAAAATGATGGCTCCAAGGATGTGTTACTGATGGGATAGGTGAGCAGGGAGCCAGGGACGCATCCGTGACACTTTACAGACACAACAAACGTGCAAGCGTGTGAACCCCGATCGTGCATTAATGACAATTTAAAGGAACATTAAAGTAGCTTCCCATGTGATAATCTCCAGTATCTTAAAAACGTTGCACCAGAGAAATACAAGCTATATGTTCCTCTATTTCAATATTGTCTAGCCTGGTGGCAATAGGATTTCTGATAGAGAAAAGTGTTTCCAGTCTCCTGTTCAATTAAAAATCCCCTAACAAAAATAGATAGTTGAGGGACTGAACCTGGAGTATTCTGCATGCAAAACGAGATGAAGCTAAACTGAATAATGTAAGAAGTTCTTCCACACAGGGACTATATATTTTTGGATGGCATATGTTATTGTTCTTGTAACCCAATTTGGGCATCATGAAAAGTAGTTTCTTTCTCATCACAAGCATGCAGATTATTTCTTGCTGTAAAAAAATACGTATTACTCTACATTTTAGGATGGCATTGCTATATTTCTTCCATCCCAGTTTGTGCACTATAAAAAGTCATCTCTTGTTACTCATCACAAGCATGCAGATTATTGATTCCTATATATTATATTTTATTAGGAACAGCTTATGCCTGAATTGCTTCCCATTTTTCCTGATTCCATGCAAATAGAAAACATGAGTTTTTTTTTTTTTAAAAAAAGACGTTCAAGAGAACCACATGGAATCAAAAGTGGCCACAAATGGACTAAAAGCCTTTAGTGATGTCATAGCGGTCCCCCTCCCCTGTCTTTTGAACTCAAGTGAAAGATCGCTGTGGTTTGCCTAACCTCCAGAAGCCATAGATCCCACCGTGCTGTATTCCATTATGTTAGCGTGAAATATGTCATGGTGTATTTGAAAAACCCAGCTTCTCACATATTGAAAGGTTTGGAAAGGTTAATTGAGGAAAAACACTAATTTAGAATGACAGCCCCTCAGAGGGTGAAAGTGCCACCTTGCTCTTTAAATACCAGAAAAGTTGCTCTCAAGTTCTACTTTTAGGCCATAACTGCTGTAGAAAAAGAAATACAAAGAATAAAGCTTGTAGGCTTCATGACTATGGAGAAAACATGGAGCAGGAGGGAGATCACCCATAACATAACAGTAGGATTTAAAACACAACCAAACCTCAAACATTTGGTGACAGGCCTCAAAAGCATTATACTCTCAAATAGCACAGTTTTTGAACAATTAAATTTTTAAGGGGGATAACAGCTTTTTCAATGAATCGCCCACTCCCCCTTTCTCAATAGAAGAGCCATTTAGTGTTGGGGAAGTTATCATACAGGGGTTGCAGACTGTCAGAAATAGTGCAAATTCAGTCCACTTTTAGGGTTAGGGTTAGAGCTAGGGAATCATGGGAGTTGTTTTTTTTCTGAGACATTGAGCCTTCTCTGTCAGAGAGCTCTAGTGCCACAATAAACTACAGTTCCCATGATTCCCTAACCCTAACCCTAACCCTAACCCTAAAAGTGGACTGAATTTGCACTTTTTCTGGCAGTTTGCAACCCCCCATAGTTGTCAGTATCTCATACCCTCCAATATTTCACAGATGAAAACCAGGACAAGGAACATCAGAGTGTGGTCAGAATGGCAAAAGTGATTGGTGAGGAAGAGCACATAAATTGGAAGAAGCTGCAGCCTGAGTCAACAGGGAAGGATAAGATTTTGCCCTATCCTTTCCCCTCTGCTGACCTGAGTACAAAGTACTTCTGCACTTTGGTTTTTAATTGAAATTTTTGAATGGAAGTTTGCAGCTTCTGCACTTTGAATTTGTTTTGAATTGAAGTTTTTGAATTGAAGTTTGCAGCAACTGAAATAAGCAGAGGAAAGTGGGAGGAGGAGAGAGAAACTGGGACAGTTTAAAAGGAACTGAAAAAGTGAGACAGCAGAAGATTAATAGGGGCTGTCCCTGCCAAATCGAGACAGTTGGAAAATACATGCCTTGGACCAATACACAAAAGTTTTTCTCACACATGTAGAAAATGCTTACTATTGAATGTATACAATTGGTGAAGGACACACCCTCTATTCCCCACTTAGAATAGAGAAGATTTCAATGAAAACAATATAGATAGGCATGTTTCTGGGTGGGAGATATCAGCTTTGGTACAATGACAAGCACTGTAACCTACATCTATTCCATCTTTCTACCCTCTAGCTTATTCCACTGCTGCAAGGAACTGCACATACTGCATTGCTAATGACCTTATTTTAGTAGGAAAGGACAACACAGCCATGCTTGCTGTTTTCCTGAACTGAAAGCAAGGCCCTGCAGCCAAACTGTCATGTCTAATCATTATGTTGCTTGAGTATACTTAAAACAAAATAACCTTTACAAAGGAAGTGTGCACGCCTGCATACATGCATGCATGCATTCCATCTCTCAATGTCAATGTAATCCTGTAGGCTAAATGCCAGACTGGCACCTGAGAAGCTGAGGTTGAAATCCCAGCTCAGACACTGGGTCGCTAAGCAGTCGTGAGCCATTCATGATTACCCAGTTTCAGTCTGCAAAATGGGGATAAACACTAGGTACCTCCCAGCATATCTACAACTACTAGAAATTTAAAAATGCAGATCCCAGAGCTTAGAAATGTGTTACAAATCAGAATGTTGCCTGTAACACCTTCCTTTTTTTTTAACAACTAAAAGACATTACATTTTGGGAGAACAAAGACTTTCTCATTGATA
The DNA here is from genome assembly GCA_020142125.1 of Phrynosoma platyrhinos. Classification (NCBI taxonomy): domain Eukaryota; kingdom Metazoa; phylum Chordata; class Lepidosauria; order Squamata; family Phrynosomatidae; genus Phrynosoma; species Phrynosoma platyrhinos. Next base: position 209,334,032 of record CM034708.1, read on the forward strand.
GTCCAGTCTTTCAACCACTCATCTTATAATTATATGTAATTATGACCCCTGTTAACTAATTGGTTTAGCCCAGTGAGTGGGAAATCCTTGCAGAGGTATAGTTCAGAAAAAGAGAGCTGGAGTGTAAAAGGAGCTGCTCCTCCCAAAGGAACGGGAATTAGGCCTTTAGCTAATGGGATTTCAATTGATATGTGTAGGAGTGAGTGGAAGAATGTATTTGTTGTAGTAGTTTTTAAATTTTTAGTAGTTTTACTAGTTTCCCAGGTTGTAGGATCAAGCCTCTCTACTCTGATCCTCAGGGCAAAGGGTGAAAATCTCAGGATAAGAGTGATAGATTTTTTCCCCCCTGTTTGCACATATTTGCCATCATTTCACAGATGGAAACCAGGATACTTGTGGCCAAGCAACATTTGAACATGGTCAAGATGGCAAATAAATAAATAAATAAATAAATAAGGAAGAACACACAAAAGTAGGAGAGGCTACAGCAGTTTGGTTTCACCTGCAAGAGAAGGGCAATATTCCATCCCTACTCACCTCTCCTCCTTGCTGAGTTAACTGAATGCAAACTACTTTTGCACTTTGAAGTCAGTTTGCAGCATTTGAAAGTGGGGGGGGGGAGTAGAAGAGAGAGGAACTGGGACATTTTAAATGAAGCTGAAAAAGTGAGGTAAATTGGGACTGTTCCTGCCAAACTGGGAGAGTTGGAGAGGATGTTTGCTGTTGGCACCACTTGCTGCATGCTGCTTTGGAGTAGCTGCTGTAGCCTCAGCAGCATGTCTCCCTAGCCATTCTGCCCATTAATGCTTCTCAAACTCTAGCTGTTACCAGGACTCAATGGGAGGGGATGGTCAGTGTGGGGACATACTGTCCTTGTCCACACAGGCCAAATAAAACAGTCTCCCTCCATCCTCCCAATATCTGATTCCCCAATATCTGGAGCTCAATATCTGATTTTGATGTGAACCTTCTGGATAACCTCCAGTCAGTTCAGCACCGAACCCAAGGTATATCCCCCCACCCTGAAATGGATTTCAAAAACTCTTTTTGCTCCAGATCTTTTAGAAAGATCTAGGTCCCTCTGTTGTGATCCTGTCTTCCTCAGTCAAGAAGACACATTTTAAAGTCCAAAAGCA
>CM034708.1:209335267-209345853 GCA_020142125.1 Phrynosoma platyrhinos
AGTTGCTGAATGTATTATTACCATATTCCTAGTTTGTGATTTCTCTATCTTATTGTTAACTTTCCTACCTCTGTTCCCACCTTCCTGAACTTGCTTCAAATGTGTTGGCCTGAAATTCTGATTATCACCACTCAGTATGGTAAAAGTGGAAGAGGATTGTGGGTGCTGTAGTCCAAAACATCTGGAGGACCAAGTTTCCTCAACCAACTTCATCCATTGAAGGCCTGATGGCCAAAACATGTGCCAAATGCTGAACAAATAAGTAGCGTTCTATGATACCACACTTTAATGCTGCCTCCTCTTGCAGACTCCCAGAGCTGAGGTTTTCTTTACCATAGACAGTTCTCCTTAGACTTTTGTACAAAATAAACCACACCTTTCTCTGAAACTGAACTCCCCTTCTTCTGTCAGAGTCTCAGTTCTTATCCTAGACCATTCTCGTCTCAGTTCTTCATTCCAGAATTCTTTGCGACAGTGCATAGGATCTGCCATGCATCTCTTCCACAGCATTGCATACGATATCACTAGCATCCTTAAACACATTGTGGCCCCAAACTGACTACTGTTGTCCCTGAACACTTAGGCTGACCTTCTGTGCTTCTTCACACTCTATCACTCACTCCCCCCCACCATATTCAAAGACTCTTAGTTTTTACTTGCAACCATTTAGAGATCACCTCTGGCGGGTATATATAGTAAATAGGATTATCTGACTAGAAACCTCTCTAATCAATGTTTTATTGGCGGCATACAAGAAGCAGTGTGTGCTTACTGAGAAGGCTGTATGAGACACATTTTCATCTGTAAACATAAATAGGAAAATTTAAAAAGAAGGCAATACACAATGTTTGACCAGAATTGGCTGACCCAAGGATTTTCAGGGGACAAGCATGATGAATTCAGTGGAGTGTGGAACTCAGCTAGTACACATAACTATGAATTTCTACAAATAATAGTATATAACATGGAAGTCAGTGTTTGGAATGCATATTTCTACCCATATCTTCCTTCTGCCTTTCCCAATAGCCTCCTCTTTAATTGGCTTTTTAACTATGGTTTAATGTTATACTGTGTTTCCCCGAAAATAAGACACCGTCTTATATTTATTTGGCCTCAAGGAGATGCACTATGGCTTATTTTCAGGGGATGTCTTATTTTTTATAATAATAATAATAAAATTTATTTATACCCCATCCAGTGGTAATCCAATCAGGGCGGCTTACAAAATTAAAACATGCAATTATCGAAGAGACCCACAGACTGTTGCTGGTTGGTACTGTTACTGTACTGGGGGAGAGAGACCCACAGTGCTGAGCAGCCCAATTCTGCCCTGACTCCACCTTGATGCCCTGATGCTGTGCACCCATCCACATGTTGCATGGCGTCAGAGTGCCCTCTTGGCGCAGCGTGCATACACACTGTGCCAAAAGGGCGCAAAAGAGCCAAGGCAGTGGCTCGAAGGCTGGCTCTTTGCTGCCCCCCCAAAGGAGCCCCTCTTTGAGCCGCTCCTTTCAGGGGTGGCAAAAATGAAGATTGGGGCTGTAGCTGTGGCTCTTTTCTGGGCTGCCCCTGGGAGTGGTGGATCCACTGCTCCCAGGAGCAGCCCAAAAAAGAGCCATGGCTGCGGCTCAAAGCCTGGCACTTTGCCGCCCCTGAAAGGAGTAGCCCTTTGAGCCGCTTCTTTCAGGGCGGCAAATACCAAGATCCACTGCTCCCAGGGGCAGCCCAGAAAAGAGCTGTGGCTGTGGCTAAAAGGCCAGCCCTTTGCTGCCCCTGAATGGCCCTATGGCTTATTTTTTGGGTATGGCTTATATTGCGCCTAAGCTTAGAAATCCTGCTACGGGTTATTTTATGGGTATGTCTTATTTTCAGGGAAACACGGTATCTAGAACAAAATTAACTATGGTTTAACAATAACCTTTTGATCTAGGGTTTAAAAACCCACTTCAAACTCTGGTTTTAAATTTGGGTTAATGTAGTAAGCAATAATCATGGGTACTATGTGGTATAGTAACCATGGTTACCAAGTAATAATCATGGCAGAGATATAATGGTTAACTATGACTATGGCAGCAAAGGGAATTACTGGCTAAAGACAAAAGTAGGGAATGGAGAGAACACAAATGCCCAAGGGAGACATCTGGCCAGAAATGTTACATTTAGACGTAAGCTGAAAACTGCAACATTCCCCACTTTCACATCATGCTCATTTGTGTGAAGTTAACTGACTGAAACCTAGGAAAATATAACATAACCCACTGTTTACCATTGTGGCTAACCAATAGAAAAAAATCAGTGATAAAATATGGCTATTCCTTCAAAATGTCTTTGATTGCTGCTTTCAAATACTATTTTATTCCTCACCCAGCATGGATATCCAGTACGGCTTATCTCACTATTACTAGTAATTTAAAAGGACAATCAACCTCTGAGTGATGCTGGTTAATTACTTATAATGCCATCAAACACATGAAACTAGGATAACAGCTGCTGCCAAATCAATATTCTGAATATATATATATATATATATATATATATATGAGTGCTGCCTCTAGCTCAATCACGGTTCACTGCATTCCTAAACATTTTATGCAGTGAGTGTGCACTGAGTGTGAAAAAGAAAACCCAACAAAAAACAAAAGGGAGAATGTGGTAAAGTGAGAGCAAACCTCTCTGTCATTTGGTGAATTATGTCCCCTTCTTCACTTCACCTTTAATTCAAGCTTAAATCAGAGCTAACTATGGGAGGGAGGGTGAGCAAGTGTAATACACAGTCCCATGATGGATGTAAACCAAAGGCAATTCAGGATCAGAAATCCATGTCAGTGCTTGAAAAATATATCACATTATGTTGTTTACTGATGTCAACATTCATTAGTATGAATTTTACTGCAGCGGCTTCCATACTGATCAAAAACAACTCCATAACTAAGCAGATGTAACACTACTCCTTCTGAACTGTCTTGGTGGCTGGGTGGAATATCATAGAATGATAAAAATGGACTGCAAAAGCTATTTAACCCACCCTCTGGCATTCAGGAATACGCCACAAAAGGGCTCCTGAAAGATGACCATCCAACCTCTGTTTAAAGACTGCCAAAGAAGAGTCCATCACCCTCTGAGGCAGACTATTCCAGCATCAAACAGCTCTTACAGTCAAGACATCATTCCTAATGTTTATGTGGAATCTCTTTTCTTGTAATTTGAACATATGGGCTTATGTACTAGTCTCTGGAGTGGCAGAAAATGAACTAATCTCATTCCCTACATGGCATCTTTTCAGATATCTAAAGCTGGCTATCATATCGCCTTTCCATCTTCTTGTCTCCAAACTAAACATACTCATTTAACAAAGCATTATATGCAAAACTAGATGTGTCACTGATTATAACTCTTCTGTTCAAAATGGCAAATGCTTTATCTAGTTCCCCAAACCTACTATTTGAGAACTTGACTCAGAAGCATGCAGCATCACCACACGTTTTCATACCTGCAATGGCAACTAAGGAACAAAATCTGCCAGTTTCAGTTTCCCCCACAGTCAGCGTTTCCAAACCTTGAATTCTTTCCACTTCAGATATGACAACATTCATGATTTTTGGTACATTCTTCAAAAAGGAATTGAATGGGTTGGTGGGGGGGGGGAATCCCCCATTTGCACTGGCCACATTCAACAGGTACAGCTCTCAGCACAGAGAGTATCATGCTGTATCTGCCTGCTATGAACTTCTTAAAAATGGGGGGTGGGGGGAGAGGTGGCAATCCTCATTTGGCAATTACTACCCTTGAACATGTAAGTATTGGAACCAAGACTTTTAATAATAAAGCACCCCAAATCCTGGGCCTGGAAGCAAATATTTCAGTTTCTCCCATGTTCAGCTCATTAAAAAAAAATAATTTCAAGCTCTTTCCATCTTGAAAATGAAGAGATATGCCTGATTTTGATGAATTCTTACAGAATGAATGAGCAAACCCATTCCTAATGGCACTCAATAATGGAGACTGGGATAAATTAAATGCAGAACACAATGATTACATATCAATATTTTCGGACACAGACACAGACATGGGGCAGAGAGGCAGAAGAATCAAACATGGTTTTTCTGACTTTGGTGGGAATTCAATGGCTGTTACCCTGTTCTGTCTTATTTATTATTATTCGATTCATACCTTGCCTTTTAATAACATTTTTGGCAGCTTGCATTCAAAATGAACTAAAATATCAACAGTAACTAAAATATCAAATGAAAAGATAGCAATGGAATTAATAAAATGAAAGACAGAACTATATCAAAGCAGTCAAATAAAGCAGACTTCACTACTCATCTAAAGGAATACTAGTTAGTCCAGACAGAACTCTCTTTGCTTTCCTAGATCTTGAATGTCCTAGCTAAAAACAGTCAGTCTTGTCTTAGTTATTACATCTGTTGTATTTCTGACCAGAGCTTGAAAAAGTTACTTTTGGGGGCCAAGACCCTACTGAATGAAACCACTTGTGTAATGGACCATCAAGCAACCCATTCAATATTTTCACTGCATTCAGTAGGAAGTTTGTCTTGGAATACAAATCCCAGAGCCCTTTCACCCAACACTGAGGCTTCTGAGAGCTGGAATCCAAAAAACCCAATTTCACCAAGTTCTCCCTCCCTCTTACAGTGGAGTGGCTTAAAAGAAGGCTTTGGAAAGGGAGAACACTGATTCCTGAGATTTTCTGCTCCCAGGACATTTATGACTTTAAAGGTTAAAACCAGCAGTTTGAACTGGACCTGTAGAGAAACTGAAAGGTCAGGAAACTTGTACAAAGATTGGTTTAATATGATCTGATGCACTGGCTCCAAACTCTTGCAGCCATATTTTGAACTCAATGAAGCTTCCCAACTGTCTTGGTATTTCAAACATATAAGTAGTGGCAAGATACTTTCACAGACTCAGTCCTGCATAAGGCTATAAACATATTTATATTTCGTACATGCCAGCTTTTGATTTTTGAATGACCAGATGACTTGGCATCTCCATAAGATCAAAGCAACATTTCCCATTTAGCTGGTTGAAAGCAATAAACGTTGAATGTAGCATTCCAGAGGTCTCCTATAGGTCACTGGATACATCTCTTCACAAGTCCAGACTAATCCTAACTGCCTGCCAAATAAACTGCCTGCTACAATCGACCAAGCCATGGAAAAGAATGAGATTCTCCTTTGCAATGCTTGACTGTAAAAATCAAAGCCAGCAGATTGAATGAAATGGGTTATTCTGGAATTCACCAGACCAGAAAACATTCATGAATTTAAATCAGTAAATACATGTTTTTGTGGAAAGCAACAACCAGAACATGTAAAAAATACCAAGTAATGGTTCAGTCCTATATTCCAGCCCTAGGATGGGTATATTCTGGGGGTTGGAGAGTGATATTTGGTTCTTCCAGATCCTTGGTGGGACACACTGGATGTCTGACAGTGGTGTTCAGGTGTTTTAGGGTGCAGGAATCCCTGAAACCAAAATGAGATCTCACCACTCACAAATGCTCCAGTCTTTCTTCCATTCACCTCATTCACCCCTGTCCTGGTTTAAAATCTCATCCCTGGCTTGCAGTTACCTCCTCCTGCTCCTACATCAACCTAACTTCACTTTCTCATTTCTCAAACCTACATGGCTGATGAACTAAAAGACTAAAATGAGAGGTGGGATTCCCACTTAACTGCTGAGAGATGGAATCGTGCTACAGCCAATTAAGAATTTGCATTCTGGAAATAGAATTCCTCGATTAATTAATCATGTTATTGCCAATTCACATTATAAAAACAGTTCTGTGTTATAGCAGAACTTATTGTACCAAATTGTGTGTTAAAAAAGTAATGCCCAGGAACACATCTACTTTGCTAACTGAATTATATCTATATATTCCTTAGTTCCCACTTCTATCTAAACTTCCCAAGTGACTCCCTGCCACTCACTCCAAACACTATTCCATCAGTCTTCCCTTTTATAGTGTATTCTTCCGTTCCTGCTTGTGTTACCATGAGTAATGACTTTCATTCGCATATTGGTTAATGTCTTCATTTTTTTTTTTAAAAAAAGAGTTTAAACATAAACTAAGCTTCTGCTAAGCTTTCCACAAATCACAGCAGCATTTTATGGGATTGGAGAGAGAAGGGGGGGGGGGGAACCTTGTAGTTAGAGAGAATCAGCTACATCCCCAAATGCAAACCATTCAACGGCTTATCCTGTTATTAAATCCTACTCAAAAAACTGTTAATACCCTCTCAAACAATGCAATGCTGAAACCAATATGCAAAAATGTAATACCATCACATTACTAACTGGAATGCAACCAGCTACATCTTCTACTAGAATATGGTAAGGAAGGATTCAGAAGCAAACAAAATATGGTTCCATGAAATCAATACATTGCTTGTTGAAAACTCAGTGCTGATGCCTCTGAAAAGGCTAGGTAGCAAAATGTACAGGTACTAGGATAAAACTGCATACCTGTGTAGCAATGGCAGTGAACGTAATGAAATGGGTCCCACATGGACCCATTGACAAAATGGTGAAAGGTCTGGAAACCGTGCCCTATGAGGAGTGGCTGAGGGAGCTGAGTAAATTTAGCCTATAGAGGAGAAGATTATAGGGTGACGTAAGAGCCATATGTCTATTTGAAGGGATATCATGTTGAGGATGGAGAAAGCTTGTTTTCTGCTGCTCCCAAGAATAGTACATGAAGCAATTGATTCAAGCTACAGGATAAAAGATTCCACCTACACTTTAGGAAGAACTTTCTGACAGTAAACATTCAGGGGTAGCTGTGTTGGCCATTTAGCAAAGTCAGACAAAAATCCATCAGTGATACCTTTATTGGCTAACCAAAATGCACAATATACTTTTTTTGCAAGCTTTTGAAGCTCCATGGGCTTCTTCATGAGGCAGGATGTTACAAACCAAACAGGAGAAAAACAATTGGAGATATTAGCTTACATGTTGTTTCAGTCTTCAGTTAAGATGGTATATGGTGGGGAGGGTATCTTTTGCAGGCATGCTCCTCCTCCTTTTAGCCATAAGGAGATTTTCCAAGGAAATTTTAAATCCATTTGCATATCAACCATTTGCATATCAACAGGGACCCCTCTTTTTCAATCCAATATGTCTCCATTCTAGTGAGGTCACAGGCCTCTTTGTGGCAGAGAACAGAGCTGTTTGACAGTGGAATATGTTGCCTTGGAGCATGGTGGAGTCTATTTTTTTGGAGTTTTTTAAACAGAGGTTGGATGGCCATTTGTTTGATTGTGTCTTCCTACCTGGCAGGGGGATGAACTGGATGGCCCTTGTGGTCTCTTCCCACTCTATGATTTTATAATTCCATGACTAATGTTATTGTTTGTTTTGAAACTATGGATGTTATCACACGGGGTCTAAAGCAGCCCCATCCCTTTGCCATCGCTGCATCATTCCGGTTCCTTTGCCTCCGTGATCAGACGACATCGCGGCAAGCTCCGCCCATCCCTGCGCCATCGCTGCATCATTCTGGATCCTTTGCCCTGTGATCAGACGACGTCACGGCAAACCCCACCCATCCCTGCATCATCCCTGCGCCATCGCTGCATCATTCCAGCTCTTTTGAATTCCTTTTTCAAAGAGGAATTACGGCTGCGCGACCAGAAGCATTCCGGTATGGCTCTGGATTGATTCCTGGCTGCTTTTCTTGCCGCTGGTGTGTTAACGTCCTATATGTCACCTATATTTAGGAGGAAACGGTGTGTGTTGCTGGATCAGTTATAAAGTATGTTCTGAGAGGGATCAATCAGATGTCTCTCTGTGTGTGCTCACAGCAAAGCATGAAAGTAATGGCTATCCAGTGTGTGTTTTGGGTTTGGCCTCTGGCATTCAGGAGTACACTTCCTCTAAAGATGAAGGCTGCACTTGTTTATGGGAGCTGAATCTCCCTTATCTGGAATTCCGAAAGCTGAAATACTCCAAATCCAAAATTGCTCACATAGCCAGCTGAGATAATGACACCTTTGCTTTCTGATGGTATAGTGTACACAAAAGTATTGAAAACATTGTGCACAAAACTACCTTCAAGCTATATGTATAAGGAAGGTGTATATGAAACAACTATATTTCAAGTTTAGACTTGGGTTCCATCTCCAAGATATTTCATTATTTGAACACACACACACACACACACACATGCAAATATTCTAAAATCCAAAACAACAACAACAACCAAAATCCAAAACACTTCTGATCCCTAGCATTTCGGATAAGGGAGACTCAACCTGTACTGTAGTTGTGGATCAGGTTATCCTCAGGGCTGGGCCATGACATTATGTTGCCTGCAGCAAAAGTGCCAAGAAGGTACCTCTTCTCCTCTTACAAGTATAAAAAGTTGACTGAGCCCCTTTTACACTACATAGTTGTAGTGCTTTCTTTCACTGTAACGGTCAGGGCTGTATCCTATGGAATCCTGGGCCCTTCTACACTACCCAATTATGTTGCCATGATTCCACTTTAACTGCCATGGTCCCAGCCTATGGCATCCTAGGATTGGCAGTTTAGGGCAAGGCATTTAGGAATAGGCATTCAGAACTCTCAGCCAGAGTGCTTTAGTGCCTCACCAAATCCCAGGATTTCACAGGATGCAGCCATGGAAGTAAAAATGGCATTACAGTACTATAATTGTGTAGTGTATATTTTGTACATTATATTCATTTTATTGTGTAATCCTGCCTCGATCCGTAGGGAGAGGTGGGAAATATAAATAAAACTTCTTCTTCTTCTTCTTATTATTATTATTACAGGGAGAGTCCCTATAGTGGGAGAAAGGTGGGATATAAGTAAAAAGAAGAAGAAGAAGAAGAGGTGGTGGTGGCGGTGGTGGTGTGGTGCCATGGCACATGTGGTTATATCTTCCCAACTGTGCCTTACCCCTTCTTTCTCTTCCAACATCTGCAATTTGATCCCACTGTTACACTCTACCAAGTAGTAGACTTATTGTCTGTTATTGTTTCTTTTCATTGGAAGCAATCAAAGCTTAGCAACATATTCCAGCAACTACAGAGTATCCAACTGTCCTGATTAGGTGAGGATATTCACAATTAATCCTTGGCTGTCCCACTTTTTCAGCTGCTTTAAAAATGTGCCAACTTCATTCTCTTCCTTCCGCTTTTCCCCTCTGCCCTCATCTTATTTCAATGGACACACACTGAGTTTGAAGTGCTAAAATGAGTTTGCAATCAAGTAACTCAGCAGTGGGAGAGGACAAGAGATGGCAGAATCTTGCGTTTCCCAGTAGGCTTAGGCAAAAGCAAACTGCTGCAGTCCCTCCTAGCTTGTGTGTTCTTCCCCATGAATAACGTTTGCCATTTTGACCACACTCTGATGTTGCTTGGCCACAGGCATCCTGGTTTTCAAGCAGACCACTGTATAAAGCACTTCCTTTTCTACACAATGAACTCCCTTTGAGTCTATTATGAGAGAGGAATAAAAGTCCTCTTCTCCATTCATTTGTTCATAAACATCTATATTCCCCCTTGCTTGCATCCTCTCCCCACCACAACACCTAATGTAAAAATCTTTACACACATTGACCTTTTCTTGTATTTCAGCAAGGAAAGGCTAAAGCATCTGAGGCTTTTTTTTTTTGTTTTTACTTCAGGAGTTTCTCTTGAGATTTTTTTTAAAGGGTAAATGTGCACATGTTGCAGAATGAAATAAGGTGTTGAGAGTCCCGAAATGTTTGTAAGTTTTCAGAATACAGCTGAAAAAAAAAAAGGCCCATTTTAAAACACCTTGCTATTATGATTAAACATGAACCCATATGATCCCATGGAGGTCTGTTAAAATTTTTATCCTAACACACAGCAGAATTAATGCAGTTTGACACCGCTTTAACTGCCATGATTCCATGCTACGACATTCTCGGATTTGCAGTTTTGTGAGATATTTAGCCTTCTCTGTCAGAGAGCTTTGGGGTCAGAGCAAACTACAAATCATAGGATTCCACAGGATGGAGCCATGGCAATTCAAGCAGTGTCAACATGCATGAATTCTGCAGTGTGGCAGCAGCAACTTTTTTGTTTTGTTTAAAGGAGGCTGTTGGTTTTCTTTTTCTCTTTTGTTATGAATCCAGTGCAACATTTAGAAATAATATTGCCCACATGCAACCAGGGGTTCAGAATTCTATCAGCCTTTATATTCTTGCTTGTCTAGATGTTGTTGTCATCATTTGGAAAACAAGACAACATTGATTTATTCTGACCTTATGAATGAGAGGCCTGCAAGGTCAACAATGGCCCTACTTAGGTCTTGTAAAGTCAAGGCTGTGGCTTCCTTGATAGATCCTGTCCACCCATAATGTTCTCTTCCTCTTTTCCTACCTCTTCCCACATTACCAAGAATTATCTTTTCCAATAATATGTCTGCAGTTTCAATGTAGTCATACTAAATACTATGACCTGCATGATTCTGACATTGGTATTTCATTATATATCTTTGAACTTCAGGATCTTATCTAGATCCTTTGAAGCTGCCTTTCCAAGTCTTATGACGTTATCACACGGGGGCAAATCTGCTGGTTAATCCACACA
>CM034708.1:209345953-209385318 GCA_020142125.1 Phrynosoma platyrhinos
CATGTGTGATAATGTCCTTAGATGTCTAAAAGATCATACCTGAACTCATGAGGTTGGTTGTGGGTAGGGATAGGGGGAAAATAATTTATTAATTCATTTTCTTGACAGTCAGGAAACCCTGATGGGCAGAATAATGAGTGCTGTTACATTTTTCACTCTTTGTAGAGTCCTTGAAGAAGTATAAATGAAACTTTTGCATGGAAAATATGTTTTCAGCCCACAAAGTGCATTTACTGCATAAGAAGCGAGCATTAAGCAGGAAACATGTTTTCTGTACAGAAAATGCATTTTCCATCTAACTTCCCATATGTACTTGTGAGTTCCTAAAGCACAAATAGCACTTAGAATATGTGCAAGTATTATGATGATGATGATCTGATGATGATGATGATGATGATGATGATGATGATAATTTTATTATTTATTTCTTCATTCAAATTATTTATTTCTGCAAAACAGAAATTTCTGTTCCACAAAACAGAGGAACACAAACATTTACACCCCTGGTTGTAGGAACAGCAGCATGCAAAAACAGCCTTGCAGTAAATCAAGGTGTCTGCGTATGTCCTCTAACCACTTGTTGACTTATGGCAACCACATCAATTTCATATGGTTTTTTTACACAAGTAATACTCAGAGGTGGTTTTGCCAGTTCCCTCCTCTGAAATATAGCCCACAGCAACGGGTATTCATTGGCAGTCTCCCATCCAAATGCTAAACAGGGTTTAGCTTCCAGGATCAAGCAGGATATGATGCTATTAGGGTATTTAGGTAGGACAGTTAGATAAATAGCAAATGTTATAGAGGGCAGAAAATTATACTGGCACAATTGCTGCCCATTGTCTCTTGGATTACCTTGTGGAACTAAGGGTCTTTGCAGACTGCTAGAAATAGTACAAATAGAGTCCACTTTAACTGCCCTGGCTCAGTGCTAGGGAATCATGGGAATTGTATTTTTTTTCTGAGGCATTGAGCCTTCTCTGTCGGAGAGCTCTGGTGCCACAATAAACTACAGTTCCCATGATTCCCTAGCACTGAGTCAGGGCAGCTAAAGTGGACTCAATTTGCACTATTTCTGGCAGTCTGCAAAGGCTCTAAGTCAGAATCCTGGCTCCCTAAGTCTAATTATGAAACCTTAATACAATATACAATAGCTTAGCCTTCCCCAATAGTTAGCCCTTTAAATGTTGTATTACAAATCTATTGGAGCTGGAAGGAACTGTGGTTCAACCATATCTCTGTATGGTGCCACTATTTAGTTGTGATAAATGTCATCGCTCAGAAGAGATCCTTAACTGGACTTTTTTCTATTGTGTTTAACAGAAGCGGCGAGAGGCTGTGGCCGGAGGCCCCGGACTTTTCCATCCTGCTCCGGAGGCCAGCTGGGCCGGCAGTGCAGCTGAGCGCCTTCAGCCGCCACACCCCTCCGTCCTGCTGGAGAACGACGGCGGCTACTTAAACGCCGCCGGATTCCACCCTCTCCAGCCAGAAGCGGCGAGAGGCTGCGGCTGGAGGCCCCGGACTTTTCCATCCTGCTCCGGAGGCCAGCTGGGCTGGCAGCGCAGCTGAGTGCCTTCAGCCGCCACACCCCCGCCGTCCTGCTGGAAAACGACGGCGGTAACAGCACCTCTCTTCCTCTTCTGCACCTACACTGAGGTGGCAAACGGCGGTGCTCCGGAGGCTGCGGAGGACTGCCTAACATCTTGCAGCCCTCCAGAGGACACTTGAGCACCCAGAGCTGCCCTGAGCCGCCCCACCTGTGCAGTTGGGTGAAGGATTTTGGCGGCGATACGCTACGGAGGACTGTCTAACATCTTGCAGCCCTCGGGAAAATCGCTGAAGGACATCTATATAGCTATTTTATATTGTATATTTTAAGTAATTGTTGTAATCTGCTTTGTCATTTGTTTTGGGGTGGGTGGGAATCATGCACATTGTATTTTTATAATGTATTGTATTTGCTGAAATGCATTATTGTATTATTGTTGTTTAAATTGTTGTAATGTATTATTGTATTCTGTTGTTCACCGCCTAGATTGGCTAGCCAGAGGGGCAGTATATAAATAAACCATATTATTATTATTATTATTCATTCAGGCATTGCCTCTGCATAAAAGCAGAATATATAGAAGAGGTCAGTAGAAGCAATAGACCCTACTCCTGAGATCTGATATATCACTCATTCCTTAATGTGTAGCTTTCCCCGTTCAGATGTTTGCACCAAACACAGTGCACAGTTGTGATGTATACCCTCCAACATCTCACAAATGAAAACTAGGGAGTTTATCACATGCAGTTTTCAGTCCAATCTGTGCACAGGATGGGATCGGGCTGGAACAGGGAAAAATGGGTTTTACTGCACATGAATTTGCTGCTGCACTGCCAGCCAACCATCACCCGTCTCCGATTCGACCTCTGCAAGCAGAGGTATCAAAATTAGCTGGCAGAGGCCAGATCGGGGACAGGTGATGGTCAACCAACAGTGCAGGAACAATTTCATGTGCAGTAAAACCTGTTTTTCCCCATTCCAGCCTGTTCCCACCCCATGCATGGATCGGGCTGAAAACTGTGTGCGATAAACTCCTAGGACATCTTTGGCCAAACAACAGAGTGTGGTCCAGATAGCAAAAGTTTTGAACAAGGAAAACCAAATAATTAAATAAATAAATAAATAAACAAGAAGGGGCTGCAGCAGTTTGCTTTTACCTAAGCCTACTGGGAAAGGTGAAATACCACCCTGCCCCTCTTGCCCCCCCCCCTCTTAGCTAGCTGAATGAAATTACTTTTGCATTCTGAACCCAGTGTGCAGCAACTGAAGTAAGCTGAGGGAAAAAAGGGCAAGTGGAAGGAGGACAGAGAAAGTGGGACATTTTAAAAGAAGCTGAAAAGGTGAGGATTAATCGGAACTGTTCCTATCAAAATCTGGACAGTTGGAGGTGATGCGAATGGAGTCTATCACTCCCTTCTCATCGATAGTTTTTGTAGACTCCAATGTCTTTCTTTCAGTTAGTCTTAAAGGTGCTACAAGATCTCTCTACATACTGATTCTACAGATTAACATGGCTATTCTCATTCATAGGTTCTGTGCAGGAAGAATGCCTGGAGAGGGCTTCTCTGTGTGTTGTGTGTATCTCCTGGTACTGCGTTAAAATTCCTTTTCTACAATTGTGCCAGCTCTGTGGAATCTCCTGCTGAGGAAAGCTCATCTGGCTTGGCCCACTGAGGTTTTTACAAAATAGACTAAGATAATTTTGTCCTGCTGGGCATGTGGGAATGGTTAATCTGCATGCTGCAGTCTGTTATAAATGCTTTTATTTACCACGCAGCTTGCAAATGCTGTATTTTGATTTTTAAGGCAGGACTTAATTGCTTTAATTATTTTCAGCACCCTGCATGTTTGTTTTTACAATAAGCCACCTTAAGGAGCCCTTGTAGGCTGAAATACCAGGGTAGATACTTTAAATAAATAAATACATAAATGATGGTGATGAGTTTTTTTTTAAAAAATCACCATCCCAAACTGCTAAGCAACAAAAACCGGGGGCTAAATTTATACTTCTCATCCTCTCTCTCTCTCTCTCCCCATCTCTTTTTTTTGGTAAGGATCTACTGCAGTAATATTTTCACACATTATTTAACAGCTGGAGTTTTCACAAAAAAATGAAGCATCCAGCTCTGAACCCACCAGGAGATAACATCTCATTGTTCATCCATGGTTTGTTAAAACTGGACTTTTTCTCTCAAAGACTCTGGTAGAGGTGCAGCATCGTTTTAAAGCCCAGAATGGTGCTTCCTCAAAAGATATGAAAGAAATGTCCACCAGCTGTGACTCTGTCCCAACACAGCCTGACTCCAAAGCAACTTTTGATTCCTGTCCTTGTGGGTGGTACCATTATGACTCTCAAAATCATATTGTCTTGCTTAGCAGTGCTGTACTTAATTGGATTGCCTTCCGATCAAAGTCAGAAACCGCAGAACCATTCTCGGAATGGAGAGTACACTCAGGATCCCTTGGCAGTCTTGAGTCTTTTGATTTCATTTTGTGATGCCGTAGGACTTTGCTGCTAGCCTCCAATGTCTTCCCGTTCCTTCGTACACTCCCAGCATTTAACACCACTTTTCATTTAAGCCTGTTCATTTTTGAAGTAGAATGAATTTGCTGCTGTCAGAATGCATTAGGGATGTTAGATTGCGAATGAGCTGTAACTTTCTTCAGCTCAACATTGACAACAATGAAGACAATTTCATTGGGTCCTGTTATTGCTTAACTAAAACCACAATCCCTCAACTCACTTCTCAAGGAGTTTCCTGCCAACACAACTGCTGTGGGGCTTGGTTGTACCATTGCACTGTCCTGTTACTTAGGTTTTTGTGGGATTTTCGGGTTGTGTGGCCATGTTCTAGAAGAGTTTCTTTCTGATGTTTCACCAGCATCTGTGGCTGGCATTTCTCTGAAGATGCCAGCCACAGATGCTGGCGAAATGTCAGAAAGAAACTCTTCTAGAATATGGCCACACAGCCCAAAAAACCCACAAAAACCTATGGATGCTGGCCATGAAAGCCTACGACTTCACATTGTCCTGTTACTGTTTGTGTTCCACAAGAAGGTCCATAGTTCAGTGGTAGAGCCTCAGGAGAAGAACTACAAGGCAAACAAAATGAGGGCATTTCTCTCAAAAATAAAAATTCTGTTCCCCCCCCATCAAATTTTTCTTCACTCCCCAAACTGCATCGAGGTAACTTAATACCCTCCCTCCATTCCATCAGATGTCATCTGGGGGAGAGACACCAGTCCCAGCACCATCGGTCCTAGAACAAGAGGAAGAGCCCTCCCTCCATTCCATCCGATGTCATCTGGGGGAGACACAACAGGCCCAGCAACATCGGGCCTAGACTAAGGACCTTATCACGCGGGGGTATGAAGCGGTGCCATCCCCGTCGCTTCCCGGTCCTATCGCGCTTCCTGCCACCGCTGATCACACGACGTCGCAAGTTAACGCCGCCCATCCCCGTCGCTTTCCGGTCCTATTGCGCTTCCTCCCCCCAGCTAATCACACGACGTCGCAAGGTAAGCCCGCCCATCCCCGTCCCATTCCGGTCCTATCGCGCTTCCTCCTCCCAGCTGATCACACGACGTCGTGCCCATCCCTCTGCCATCCCCGTGCCATCCCCGTGCCATCCCCATCCCAATTCGGATCCATGTGCATCATCCGGAATTATCCCCGTTCTTTTTAATTTCGGTTCGGACTGGGAATTGCATTTCCCGCAAAAGGGGAATCTGTAAAAGGAAGCGCGATAGGACGGGGATGGGACGGGGATGGCACTGCTATGACCCCGTGTGATAAGGTCCTAAGAGGAAGAGCCCTTACTTTTTAAGGCGCGGGTGGATTTCGGGATTTTTAGGTTCTGCTTACATTGTATTAACATCTTTATGTAGATTTTAATGTTGCAAGCTGCCCCGATTGCTCTGCACAGGGGCGGGATATAAATTATTATTATTATTATTATTATTATTATTATTATTATTATTATTAAAACCTCTGTTGAGCATTTAGAAATACAATCAGCCCTTGGTATCCTCTGGGCTTTGGTTCCAGGATTCCCCATGGATACCAAAATCTGTGGATGCTCAAGTCCCATTAAATACAGTGGAATAGTGAAATGGTGTCCCTTATAAAAATGACAAAACCAAGGTCTTATTTTTGGAATTTATATTTTTTTAAAAATATTTTCAAGCCATGGTGGGTTGAATCTGTGGATTCAGGATCTGTGGATATGGAGGGTTGACTATACACTACAGTTTAGGAATCTAAAGAAAAGAGGCAGAATGAATACAGAAGCAAACAAGCAGACAATTTGTAGATTTGAATGATTTTCAGTGTCTCACTCTCTACAAATCTATAAATCTGGAGGCTGATGGACAATTTCAATGGGGGCAGAAATCCCTCTCTCTCTCACACTCACACCAATATTGACATATCTGCCTACAGCACATGCAAGAGATGTCCTCTTCAGATCATGGAGAACTACCACAGGCTAGAACAGATACTATTTGGCTTGCTAGGATCCATGGTCTGATGCTAACACCTCCATATCTCTCTTACACGTCAGTGAGTTTACACAGCTTACATACTCGGCCATAAGATTGCCCTCGAAAAGTGCTCTGGAGAAACTAGAGCCAGTGCAAGTCACAGCAGCAAGATTGTAACCAGCCATGTGTTTTGCAGACCATATGAAACCAGTCTTGGCTCAGCTTCACTGACTTCCATTAGCTACTGTTACAGATAACTGCTGGATCAGATGATGAACCCTTGCTCTGAACTTGCCTAGGCACTTCCAACTTCATCTCACAGTACTGGATAATGGAAAAAAACAACAACACTGTGCCAGTAAACGGCAGGAGATTTTTTTTTTTTTTATCTTAACCACCCTTCCCCAACCTGTCACTTTCCAAATGAGCTGGACTACAACTCCCACCATCCACCAGCAAGCTATGATGGACAAAGCGATGAGATTTATAGGCCAACACATCTGGAAGGAATAATAAGTTGGGGGGAATGATAACTGTCACCCATTTTATTTATAAATCAGTGTGATTCATGGAATAAAGTAGCTGCACTGTGGAAATGTAATTGTTGGGAAACATATTGGCCAGTATTCTCTACCAGCTACTTTACAGGCTGCCAGAAATAATGCAGCCTGAGGTCACTTTAATTGCCCTGGCTCAGTGCTATGGAATCATGGGAACTGTATTGTGACACCAGAGCTCTCTGATAGAGAAGGCTCAATGTCTCAGGAAAAAAAATACAATTCCCATGATTCCCTAGCACTGAGCCAGAACAGTTAAAGTGGACTCAAGCTGCATTATTTTTTGCAGTCTGCAAAGGCCTTCTATTTCTGGCAGTCTGCATTTTTGGCAGTCTGCAAAGGCCTTCTATTTCTGGCAATCTGCAAAGAGGTTCACTATGATCTAATCTGCACTGCAGAAATAATGCAGTTTGACATCACTTTAGCTGCCATGGCTCAATGCTATGGAATCTTGGGATTAATAGTTTGTTGTGACACTACAGTTCTGTTACAGAGAAGGTTAAAGTCTTTTAAAACTACAAATCCCAGAATTCCGTAGCATCGTGCCATGGCAGTTATAGCAGTGTCAAACTGCATTCTTTTTGCAGTGTAAATTAGACCTTCTTAACTTCTCCTTGTTTGACCATTCTGCTAAATCTTATGGAAATGTCATTTGCCCCAGCTCCAATCGCCTCCTTCTCCCCATGCAGCTGATGCCCAGTAAAGTAGATTGGGGGAGATTTACAATCGTGGCAATGATTACAACGTCACCATTGTGACTAAATAGTAATCATGAATATGGAACAGTTACAGATATATTCCAGCATTCCACAAAATGGAACCATGACTGTTAACATTGGATTAAACTGCTGCAACTGCATAATGGGAAAACATCCTCAATGGGAATTCTTTCCCTGGTACCAGAACAACACAAAGGAGCCAACTATATCTACATAGATGCCCTTTTGCAAGAGTTTTAAAGCAAATGGGATAAATGGAAAGAAATACTGCATTCGCATACGAACCATAACCTCTGTTGTTTTCAGAAATGTTCGGTATTCATTCCTTTATTTTTCCAAAGCCATTAAGAAATGGAATACCTTTTGAGGCAGAGTTGCACTCTTCAGCTTATAAAAAATGTATGGGATGATAGTGCTGAGAAAGGCTTTGAGGCGTGACATGGTCTATCATGTTGTGCATGCATGAGTTCGCTTTTACAAGATCAGAACTAGGAGCTAAGATGAATACTATTTATTGTGAGCCTTGAGGCTTTAGAAGTGGAGTATCTCTCTGCTTAGGGGTTGGCATTAGAAGTGCTCAATCGGTGCATTCTCCAGAGAGCAGTGCTTTCTTACATACATGTGCATGAGCACACATACACACTCTCTCTCACATACATCAACCACAAATAAAATCTTCAGTTCTTGAAAACAACTGATGCTACAGTCCAAGGTGGTAGAATTCAAAGACATAGATGTATTAGCCTGGAAAATCAGTATGCAAAGGGATCTTGTAGCACCTTTGAGACTAACTGAAAGTAAGAACTTGGTGGCATGAGCTTTTGCGGAGTTGAGTCTAACATACATCTGAGGAAGTAGGCTCAAGTCTACAAAAGTCCATGCTATCAACTTCTCTCTTTCAGTCAGTCCCAAGGTGCTACAAGTACAAGATCTCTTTGCATACTGATGCTACAGTCAGAAAGTATACCTTAGATGGGGTTTTCTCTCTCTCTCTCAGACATTCAGCCTTCAGGAAATCTTTTGCAAAAACCAGTCAATCACCCCTGTGTGTATTGCAGAGGATATGGAGTAGTGAGAGGTTTCTAGGACAGTGATGGAAGAAAGTCTCTTCCTAAGTCCCTGCATGTTAGATTTGCAAGTGTTTCCAACTCTCCATCATAGAATTCAGACTCAACCTGTACTAGCCTATGCAGATTATCCCAATGGGAGGATTGTAGGAGTGAAAGTCCACAAAATTAGGGTTCCCAAGCTCTAGGCTTTCAGTGTAAAACCCATTATCCACCTGATTAACATGAAATCACTTCCAATCCCTGATTCCCTTATCTTGTTGTGACACTTCTGTCATACGATCCTGCCGTTATATCATTGACTCACCTTTGGCAGCACTGTCTATTCTAATTGGCCAACCTTTTCCAACCTTGCCAACGGAAATCCCTTTACCCTGGAGATTAAATCTGAGTCCTTGTATAAGCAAAGCACTAACAGTCATATCCTCTTCCTTGTTTTACCATCCTCTAAGACAACTCCCCACTGTGCATCTTGGAATACTGTATAGAATATCAACGATAGACAAGGACCCCGAGAGAGAATTGCAAACCTATAATTACTTGGCTGCCTAAAAACACAGCTAAGTGAACAGCATGACATCAAGAAGGTCCATGTGAAAGTGTGATGAGAAAGACAATAACCCCAGCTGTCTACTTTACTCTTCAATACTGCCCAATTCAAAACAGGACAAACTATTTCAGATTAATTTTGTTCTTTCTAACGGTAAGTAGGGGGGAATGAAGAAAACACATGGCATCATTCTCATGTCTAGATAAGTAGTCAAACAGCACTACGTCAAAATAGCAAGCAATTCAACAATGGGCATAAAAAGGAACAATTTTGGCAAGGTCTCAAGCACTTACTGTCAAAGGAAATTGCAGCCTTCTGACTGCTGTGACACCATGGAATGTCTTTGAAAGATCATTAGGGTGTGGAGGTCTTAAACAGATGCCATTCAAACAAGCATTAAACTAAATGGACTTTCCCTGAAGGAATAATAACAACTCAGTGAGTACAGTTTTGAAATGGCTTTTTTTTTGTCAGAAAATATCACCAAAGCTCAAAATAATAAAATATGTGGGCCTCATGCATGCAGAACCATTCACACAGCTTGTGTGCCATTCGCAGAATGCATCCATATACTCTCCCAACATTTCAGCAGAGATACTCATGGGGACTGCATGGGTAGGCAGCTCCCCATCATCACTATGTTTTGCTCTGGGTTTCTGGAAAATCTGGAGCAAAAGATTTTGTTGCTGTTGTTGTTAACTGCCCTTGAGTCAATCTCGACTCATGGCGGCCCTATGGATGAGACATCTCCAAGATTCTCAGTCCTCCACTTCTCTGCTTAATTCCTGCAACCCCTTAATACCAGTGACCTCCTTAACAGAGTCCATCCATCTAGCATTTCCCAGCATTATTTTTTTTTTCCCAAAGAGTCCTCCCTTCTCATGATGTGTCCAAAGTACAACAGCCTCAGTTTGGTCATCTTGGCTTCCAGGGAGGTTTCTGGTGTAATCTGCTCTAGGACCCACTTTTTGTCCTTTTGGCTGTCCATGGGATCACTGCTGCAATCCACACTGACAGAGTCAACTCTTGTGCTAACGAACATATGTCAACAGATATGGAAAACACAACAATGGCCAACAGATTGGAAGAGATCAATATACATCCCCATCAACAAAAAGGGAGACACAAGAGCAAAAGGTAAGTCTTTTTAATGCAGGACAATGGGTGGAAACCCTGAATCTGTTCCAGGCATTCTGTAAATAGCCTGGACCCAATTCAGGATTTGGGGGCTTTGTAGTGTAAGAGCCATCACAACAGGGTAATTTGAGTGTTGGACTATGACTCTGGAGACCAGGGTTCAATTCCCAGCTTGGCCATGAAACCCATAGGGTGACTTGAGCAAGTCACATGCTCTCAGCCTCAGGGGACAGGCAATGGCAAACTTCATCTGAACAACTCTTGCCAAGAAAATCCCATGATGGGGTAGCCTTAGGGTCGCCATAAGTCAGAAACAACTTGAAGGCATTTGAAGACAGAACAACAAGAACAAGTGTAAACAGCATGCAGCCAGCATGGTGGAAATTTGGGTATATAGGTAATATAGACAAACACTAAAGTTCCCAACCAGTTTTTAAAAGAAAGATTCATCTACAACACATCTATTCAGAGCTCAGGCAACTTGTAGACAGGCCACTGTTAGAACATTTATTAAGAGAAAACTCATGTTCTCTGAGTTTGGACACTTGCATCATCAAAATACAAGCAACCACTATCAAAATACCAGAAATCATATACAGGTTTTAACAGGTTTCGGTGAACCTATAGGTTTGCACAAGTGAAACAAAATATTTTTTGGGGGGGGGGAATTCTAAGGAAAAACCTCTATAACAAAAAACAGTCCAATAAAGATGAAGATGCCAGCCACAGATGCAGGCAAAATGTCAGGAATACATTCTTCTAGAACATGGCTTACAGCCCAAAAACCCCCACAAAAACATATAGTCCAATAAAGATTAAACATGTTTATCATGCTGGACAGTGAAGAAAGCTGAGAGGAAGAAAATCAACTCATTTGAAATGTGGTGCTGGAGAAGTGTTCTATGGACTGTTAAAAAGACAAATATATAGATCAAATCACCCCTGAATTCTCCATACAATCCAAGGTGGCTAAAATGAGACTGTTGTACCTTGGGCATATCCTTTAAACAGAAGACTCACCAGAAAAGGCAATAATGCTTGGTAAGGTGGAAAGCAGTAGTACAAGAGGAAGATCACATTGCAGATGGACAGATTCAACCAAGGAAGCCATGGCCCTGAGTCTGAAGGCTCTGAGTAAGATTGTTGATGATAGTGTGACTTTGAGGTCTCTCATTCATGGGGTCACCATGGGTTGAGGTCAGTTTGATAGTGGTTAATAACAACCAGTCCAAAAAAGCACCCTTCCCTTTCAATACTTAATTTCTTTTTTCTTCTTTTTACTTTTTTACCAACTTAAAGTGTTGGTTGTGTATCCCAAGATACTTTCAGCAAAGGGACCATCTAATGTTCAGTATCTGGAATAAAACACCACTCAATATGTTCCCTCCTCAAAAAAGAAACTGGCTGCCACTAGCTCCAGTCACTGATGATGAATACCTAAAGGGACATGGAAGCCTCTAAATCTTCTTCATATCTGACAGCACTTCAGCACAAAGCTAAGAGGGCTCAACAAAAAGCAACACTCCATGCATGCTCGAAGGGAATAACCACTGCTTGAATTCCCTTGGGGAATTCTCAAAGTAGTCATCCAAAAAATTTAAACTTTTCCAAGGTTTGGTACAGAGCATGAATTCCAGGGTCAGGGAAGAACAGAAACATTTCTCTCTTTCTCTCTTTCTCTTTCAGCACTGAAAACCAGTAACGAGAGAATTAATCTCTGGACAATTCTGAAAAATATTGCAACCCACACTAGCAATATTTTAACAAATTAACCAGAAAAGGCAATGAATCAAGCCAATTATGGTTTCCATCTTGGACATACTAGTATTTGAAGAGTGATTGTTGTTGTTGTTATTGTTGTTGTGTGCCTTCAAGTTGTTTCTGACTTATGACCACCCTAAGGTGACCCTAGGAGGGAGTTTTCTTGGCATGTTTCTCCCCAGAGTGTTTGTCATTGCCATCCTTTGAGGCTGAGATAATGCAATTTGCACAAGGTCACCCAGTGTGTTTCCATGGCTGAGCTGGGATTTGAACTCTGGTTTCCATAGTCATAGTCCAACACTCAAACCACTACATTTATCAATCTGTAAAACAACAACAACAGATTGCACAGATAGAATAGAAGAAGTGTCATCATAAAGTGGCTGAGACTTTAGAACCTATGCAAAATTATGATTTTCTGTTTGTGGGAATGTAAGGCTACAAAAGCTGTTGAAAATGACAAAGTAATAATCTCATAGGACTTTAAAATTCCAATTGATAAACAGTTGGAACCCAGTACGCCAGACATAAATGTGGTAAGAAAAAGAAAATTTGTATTATAGATGTGGCAGTCCCTGGGGACGAAAGAAATGAAGAGAAAGAAAAGGGAAAGTTTTTGAAATACTGAGATCTTCAAATTAAGAACCAGCACCCCTGGGAAAAGAAAACAGCTGTGCTCCCAGTGGTGATAGGTGCTATGGGAACAATTCCAAATAGGCAGATAAAACATAGGAATGAAATCACCAATAGCTAGGATCATAATAGCACAATTACACAAAATGACACTGATTGGGACACAGCACTTTTTCTGACAGCCCCTCACTGATCCCTAGATCTTGGATAGAAATCTGAATCATTGATGGTCCAAAACCCCAGTCAGTAGTACCTAAAATTGAGACAATAATGGCTAATTACTTTTTATCTTTTCAATTGCTTTTATCTTTTCAAGTGCATGTTCACATTGTTTTAATACTGTGAATAGTTTAATTGCATTTCAATGCTCATTTTCAATATGTTTTCAGCTCCATTGCTTTTGTTCCAAATTATAAGCTGCCTTGAGTCCCAATTTTGAGAAAAAGGCATGATGATGATGATGATGATGATGATGATGATAATAATAATAATACAGGTTGACTAGTCTTTATCCCTAATTCTGAAATCCAAAATACACCCAAATCAAAAATTATCCACATGAGTGGATTAGATAGTGACACCTTTGCTTTCAAGTGTTTCGTTCTTTATTTTGCAAACTTTATTTCATGAACAAAATCATTACAAATAGTGTGTATAAAATTATTTTCAGGCTATATTTATAAGGTATATATGAAACTTATGACTTGGGTCTCATCTCCAAAATATCTCATTATGTGCATATCATTTTTCCAAACTCCAAAACACTTCTGGTCCCAAGCATGTCAGACAAGGGAGACTCAACCCGTAATAATATAATTATGGGGAAAATGAAAAGGAAGAGCATGTGGATCCAGCAAACAGTTTCCCTAATTTGCCTCCATAATTAAGCACTTCTTCATCTTTGCTTTTCAAGGAGTATACCAGAGTAATCCATAGCAAAAAAAAAGGAGGAACGTATGCAATGTGAAATAATTATATCAAGACTCAAGTTATTACAGCAAGCAGATAGAATAGGAACAAAGTTTTCCCAGGAGTGAAATAAAATGCAGTTACATGAAAGGGGAAGGGAGGCAGGCAGCAAAGTGCAAGTGAGAATATCCATTGTTCCTGAGATAACTTTTACCATTGGTCACTGTCAGCCTCTAATCCTTTATCTCAAGGATAGAAACATTGGTCTATGTGTCTTAAAGCATCATGCATCCCAGAATGTTGGTTACTCCTTCTTGCTGAAGGATCACACTAAAAAGGAATAGGCAGATCTGTTCTCTTTTTGGTTATAAAGCGTCACAGAAGTAAATGTTAATGTATTGAAGGGCGAGTGATGGCAAATTATGGAAATTTAAAGAAGTGGTTGAAAGAGAACATTTTCTGCTTGGCAGCAGTTGCTCCAGCTAACACTTTGACACCATTTTAGCTCAGCAATCTTGCCCTCCTTATATCTATCTGGAATCAAATACTGAGGTCCTATTCACACTACTAAATTATAGCATTATGATTCCACTATAACAGTCATTATTCCATCTATGGAATCCTAGGATTGGCACTTTAGTTGTGACCGGGGTAGGCAACCTTTTTGAGCCGGGGGCCGGGTTGCTGTCCCTCAGACAATTGGGAGGCTGAAGCACCATAAATAAATAAATAAATAAATATAAAAATAAAAATATATTTTTTTTAAAAAATAAAAAATAAATAAAAAATATGCATTCACACTCTCTCGGCCCCAGAAAAGCCATGGCAAAACCCCTGTGGAGATTTTGCTAAGAAAAAAACAAGAACAAGTAATAACAACAATAATCAATATCATCATGGTGGGCAGCGGTGGTGGCAGGACCGGCCTGGGACCAGTCCAAAGGCCTCGGGGGCTGTATCCGGCCCCCAGGCCTTAGGTTGCCTATCCCTGGTTGTGACATTTAGAATTCTCATCCAGAGCACTGCAGTTCATCACCAAACTACAAACCCTATGATTCCTTGGGAACTGGTTAAAGTAGAATAATGGTGTTATAATTTAATACCATGAATGGACTCTGGGCTCCGTTGTTGTTGTTGTGTGCCTTCAAGTTGTTTCCAACCTATGGTGACCCTAAGGCACAATCAAGGGGTGACCTGATAAGCTCAACCAGTGGGTTTTATGCTGAGTAGAAAATTGTACCCTGGTCTTCAGAGTTGAGCCCAGCACTCAAACCATTATGCCGCACTGGCTCTCCATTTCATTTCATTTATTCATTGATTAAATTCTTATCCCACACTATCTCCATGGAGCTCAGGGTTGTGAGCATGGTTCTTTTTATCCTATTTATCTCCACAACAGCCCTGTGAGGCAGGTTATTTATTTAATTAATGTATAGCCTATATTCCTCCAGGCGCAAGTTAAGCAGAAAGACAACAACTGGCTTAGTGTCACCAGCTGAGT
This sequence comes from Phrynosoma platyrhinos, assembly GCA_020142125.1. Lineage (NCBI taxonomy): Eukaryota > Metazoa > Chordata > Lepidosauria > Squamata > Phrynosomatidae > Phrynosoma > Phrynosoma platyrhinos. The sequence goes on from CM034708.1 coordinate 209,360,819, forward strand.
TACATTTCTGAGTGAGGATTTCAAACCAGTTCTGCTTGGCCCTAGTCAAGAGCTTTAAAACATGAACTTGGAAGAATTTTTATTTTGGAATACAACTCCCAGAATCCTACAACTAGCAGGGCTAGTAGGTAATTTATTTATTTTTTGCTTCTCCCATGTTCCTATTTTTATGCTGTCCCCTGACAGCTCCCTGCATGTCCTTAGGAGGATCTACAAAATAATACTGGGATGCTGTAGCTTTAACAAAGCCTCTGCAATTCTTTTCATGCATTATTATTTTTCTCTGCCTGGATGAAGCCTGGCAAGACGTCTTGAATGATGCCACTCCTGGCCATTTTTGGTGTGGGGGGGGCAGGGAAGCAAGCAAAATTCTGGAAAGAATATGGGGAAAGAAGCCTGTTGGCAAGTGGACACCCATCAGCTCACAGTCAGTATGCCTTGGTTCCCACTATTGGTGCACTTTGGTTCTCTCCTACTTCAGGTTTTTCATCCAGTGCCAGGCAAGCCTCTAGCACACATCCACATCCACGTGTTCATCCACACACACAATTCGATCCCAGTCAAGCCAGCTTGTCATATTCAATGAATCAGTTTGCTCTGTTGGATCTGGCCAAGCCTTTGCCTAACCTGATTAGTGATGCACTCTCAGTAATAATTGATTTGGCAGGAGGGGGGAACGCTTGTCGAGAGAGTTTTAACAGGGGAAGCTTTTCACGACTGCCACTGGGTTTTTTGTTTTAGAAGGGGGAAAGAGGGGGAAAGAGAGAAGGGAGGGAATGGCTACTTACAGCATTCAGAGACTGTGGCTGATGCAACTTAACAGAAATCAGCCTCAAAGCAAAACAACCTTCATAGAATGCCAGCTGCCTCATTCCCCATCCAGGTTAGGCTATGGGAATTACAGAATGAGGGATGAATCCAGAAGGTATGGATAAGGAGAGTGTCCAAATTAGAGGGGCATGGCAAAGAAGCATGCCAGAATTCAGGACTATGACATATAGGAAATACAGTGGACCCTTAGTATCTGCTGGAGCTTGATTCCAGTACATCAAAATCCATGGATGCTCAAGTCCCATTATACATAACGGCATAGTAGTAAAATGATCTCCCTTATAGAAAATGGCAAAATCAAGGTTTGCTTTTTGGAATTAAAAAAAAAAAAATCAAGCCATAGATTGTTGAATCCATGGATGCAGAATCTGTGGATACAGAGGGCCAACTGTACAAGAGGACGCAGGGAGAACCTGTTCACCAAGCAAAGCTTAATGGAAGAAGAAGGTCTCTTACACTGATTCCTGTTCAGAAGGATCCAGGTGTGTGTGTTTGGGGGGATGAGTGTGGGTCCCTAAGCTGTTTAGGCAGGTGCTTCAATGTGGACATCAATGGCTTAACATATGTGGACAGCTGCACAAATACTGTACTTGAAAGTTCTTGTTTTGAACCATGTTGTTGTTGTGGTTGCTGCTGCTGTTGTTGTGTGCCTTCAAGTCACTTTCAACTTATGACAAACCAAAAACGATCCTATCATAATGTTTTCTGCTTAAGATTTATTCAGAGGAAGTTTGCTGTTAACTTCCCCTGAAGCTGAGCAAATGTGATTTGCCTTAGCTGAGCAGTGATTCAACCCTTGGGTTCCTGGAGTCCTGGTCCAAACACTCAAATCACTACACCACACTGGCTGCTCCTGAACCTTTCAGGCTTGGCAACAGCCTCCTGGTCAGAATGGATCAAGTGATTTTCTATGATCTTCAGGATTCATGGATCAGGCTTACTCACTGGCCTGAAATTTGCTCTTATTGTATACAGTCTGCTCTGGCCTTCCCTACCTTCCCTTCCCATCTTTATCCCTACAACAATTAACTTTGGTTTGCTCTGTCCTCCACTGTACCAGAGTCCTCTTCTCCCATTTCCAATAAGGATGGAAGAAATATTCTCTATTATGCATTTCCCTGTTGACAAGCATGGGTTTCCTGGTGGCTGGGAAGCCTTTTGGAAATTAAAAGCAGCAAGAGTTTTATGCAGTTTTTGTTTTTACAGTATTCAAACATCCCAGAGGATTTTTTTGCATAGAGAAACACATGACTTTTTTTTTTTTTGGCACCAACCCCCCCCCCCCCCCCCCCCCGATATTATATGCAGAAACTATGTTTCCCAAGCAGGAAACATTTTTTTCTATACAAGAAATGTGTGTGTGTGTGTGTGTGTGTGTACATGTAGGGAATGCACTTATGTTATTGCAAAAACAAACAAATCAAAACATACCTTTTTTCTGAGCAGAAAAATTCTCTAGAATCTTTGGGATGTGTGAATATATTTCCCATAGTGGGGAGAAAACTACAGTAATTATTCATCCTTGCATGTGAGGATGAAATAATTAAGGATTTAAATTCCACTATATGGCTGCTGAAGAGAGAGGCAGCAAAGCACAGCTCACTGATGGTCGAATTGTGGGAATTCTTTTTTTAAAAGAGTCTCTTTTTTTGGGCTGCATTGGGTTATCTGCTTTCAGGCTGAATGGTGGAAGATTATAATTGCTCCGCAGCAATATACAAGATGCAATCAAACCAAAAGGGAGAAGAGAGGCTGCCAGAATTAACCCCTTATGGGCCCTGTGTGGTTGACTGTGAAAAATTCATAAGCCATCAAAAGTGGCATTATCTACGAGCTCACACAAAGCACAAAACCCCGGTCTCATTGTCCTTTGTTGGCAAGTGACAGTGGAGATCAATATTGGAGACCAAATGCCAACAGTAAAAGAGCAATGCCAGTCAGTATTTCATAGACTAACTGCCCTTATCCGAGACTCTCATGCTTCACTGCATGAAAATACAGCCATTGATCTTGATGTCATCGCTCAAATTCTTCATACATCAACTCGCCTTTTCTTCTTCAGAACTGAATTTCTGGGGATGGACTCTCTTTTCTCTTTCAGATATATATAAATTATTTTTCCCATCATTTCTCTTTCTAAGCTACATTTTTATTGTGTTAACCTTTAAGCAGGGGGATGTTTTTCTCTTTTCTCACCCTCGCTTAAAAGATCTGATTTGGTTTAAGAGGGTGCTTCTTCAACCCAAACATCTGTTTCTCCCAACAATGTCAAAAGGGGTGGCAGGCGTTCGACATGCTCCCAGCTGCCATCTCATCAGAGCTGCCTGATTAGAAAGACATAAGCCCCAAATAAAGCCATCGAAAGTTCCTTCTGTCTTTACAAGGGGGCATGATTTGTGTTTATGTACTTTCCCCTCTGACTTCTTTTGATCAAGGCAGGGATACATGTGGAAATTTTGAGGCCCAATCACCAAATGTTTAGAGAGCTGGCATCAAACTGATCAAGAACAGGCTCTTGATATCTTTCTGAGCCTTTTTCATTATTCATGGTATGCATCGTAAGAGGGATAAAAGGAAGCGATTGGCATATACCCGCCACTGTCTGCGCCACCACAGCCTTAAGAAATATTCCCTGTGCCAGTGCACACAAAAGGTCCCTTCCCCCCACTTAGCAAGCTGAAAACCCACCCTTCCATGAATCTGACCTGAAAATGTCATATTTAATTTAAAGCAGCTATTGGCTCAGTCCCTACTATGTGAATTGCTTATCTTCAAGCACCTCTCCTGAAATATAAGGCCTTCCATCTCATCTGAACACAGACCTTCTGGCCCAGTCACTCAGTGTACAAACATAATCAGCCCCCCCACACACACACACCAACATACACAAAAAGAAGGGTTGTCTCCTTCTACTCTGTGTCAAATGTGCCAGCCCAAATAGTGACTCACCATCAGATATGTGTGTTGTTGTAATGCCCCACATTTCATAGAAGAAAACTGGGACATGTGTGGTGAAACAATATCAGAGTGCATTTAAGATAGCAAGAGTGATGAATGAATGAATAAGATAGGGAGGTTATAGGAGTTTGCTTTTGTCTCAGTCTTTTAGGAAGGGCAATATTCCTTTCCCATCCTCATAGAATCATAGAGTTGGAAGAGATTACAAAGGCCACTCAGTCCAACCCCCTGCCATGCACGAAGACACGATCAAAGTGCCCCCAACAGATGGCCATCCAGCTTCTGCTTAAAGACCTTCAAAGAAAGAGGGTCCACCATACTCCAAGATAGCGTATTCCATTGTCATCTCTTACTGTCAGGTAGTTCTTCCTAATGTTCAGGTGGAACCTTCTTTCCTGTATTTTGAGTCCATTGCTCTGGGTCCTTTTCTCTGAAACTACAGAAAACAAACTTGCTCCATCTTCAATATGACATCCCTTCAAATATTTAAGAGACTATCATATCACCTCTTAATCATCTTTTCTCCAACTCTTCTCCTGTTGAGTTAACTGAGTGCAAACTACTTTTGTACTTTGAACTAGTTTGCAGCAATTGAAATAAGCCAAGGATGAAGGAGGAAAGCGGAAAGAGGACAAAGAAACTTGGACATTTTACAATCAGCTGAAAAAGCCGTTGACAGGCAAAGAGGGACAACAGGTATTTTGCTTTTCTCTTGAGTTTCTGCATTTGACTCCACCCTTCTCCCATTGCTATGCACAAGGCCCCTGTCATTGGACCTTGTGGTTCTAGTTTAAAACAAAAATGGTTTTGAGGAGTCTGCCCTCCTCTAACCTAGAGCTGTGACATAGACTATATTTATCTTTAGTCAGATGATCATATCCAGTAGAGAAGAACACAGAACATTTCTATGGAATTTATTACACGGGGGAAAATGGAAGTTTAAATGGGTCAGAACCTGCGGTTATCCAGTGCATTAGGCATAATTGCGTGAATGGTATTTACACGACGTCACATGCAAACAGTTTAGAATCCTAACAGAAAGTGACATGAATCAGGTAATTTTGGGGAAATACCGTGTTTTCATTTCCATTTCATTCACGCATTCGCTTTCTTTGTGCAATTTCTGTAGTGTGAAAGCTATTTGTGGGATACTCCCTGTTTTTGTGCTTTGTGGGATACTCCCATGGTTCTTTGCTGCTGTGCTTTGTTGTGCTGAGGGGGATGAGAGGGATGCAGCCTTTTACGCTTCAGCCAGGGCTCTTAAAGGATCAGCAGGCAGGCGAGCGCGCACACGTGCACACACACACACACAGAAACAGCTTGCTTCTCTCCCTCACACACCTTTCTCTCTTCCTCCAACCTTCCCCATCAGCTGGGGCTCTGAAAGGATCAGTTGGTGAAGGAAGGGAGGGATGCAGTGAGAGTGAGAGAGAAGTTTTCTCTTTCCTTTCCTACTTCTTTTGGGAATTGTTCTGTTCTTTTTACTCAGGTTGGATACCATTTCCTGGAAAGTAAGGGAAGTACAGTATATTTTTATAAAGAAAATTATGTAAATAAAATTGTTTATTTCTCTGAGCGATTTCTGGTAACACAACTACTGTTTTTGTGTGCATGCACAAAAAAGTTATTTCCAAACCATCAACAGGATTTGTACACATTGTGTAAAAACCAAATGCACTTTCTACCAACTTTCTTGCATTAGTAATGTGCTTTTAACAAATTGTTGTGCTTTGTGTGTGAAAATCATTCATGCATTTGCATGCTTTTCTGGGATGCAGATGTTTGAATCATTTTCAGGAGGGAAGCACATAGGGTCCCATGTGATAAACTCCTATGTGTTCCAACAAGTCAAAAAGAAGAGAAGTAGATATCTTCCTCTTCTTTTCCTGCATCATTTCTGGATGCTACTACACATAAGTAAATCAAGCAAAGCTTAAAGAGATGACAACTTGTCTGTGTGACCATTTATATGGGTGGAGATGCACCTTCTTATGCATCTCTTTGAAGGTGTAGTGACATGTGTGTCGCTACATGCTGTTGTACCAAACACCATGCCAATTTCATATACACCCTGCTGCAGCATGAACATCTCTTGAGCATGTCTTGTGACAGAGTTTGAACTTGCAAAAAGCCTTGAAGGAATGACCTGGTAATATGAGTGGGGTGAGAATTTGGTCTGTGTATTACCATTGTCCAGCTCTGAACCTAGAGTATGGCTGTCAAAGCCATACAAGCCATTAACATCAGTTCACACAGGGTGTGGGCAATCTTCATTTCTAGGACACATGTGGCCTTCAGCCCAATTTCATGCAATCCTTGGCCAAATTTCCAAAGCCGTGTGCCAGTGACTAGTTCCCACCATAGCAAAACCTATCCAACCCTCTGCCTGCAACCAGTTGGGCAAAGAAGAAGGTGAGAGAGGTGAGAAAAAGAGTTATGATGTCAGAAAGAATAGAGAGGCAAAAAAGAATGAGAGACAGAAGGAATACCCTGCCCACTTCTGGTTGCAACCTCGCTGATATTTGGCTTCCACACTGTCCCCACCACCATGTAAGACTATTCCTAAGTCAATGTGGCTTTCAGGAGAAGAAGATGTCCAACCTTGATTTGCATCATAGGCCAAAGCAGGTCAGCTGATACTTTCTAATGCTGGTTGAATCAAGGCTGCACCACTAGTCTGAACAAGAAGGGGACTTAAACTTGCTAGCTACAGAACACCTTCACCTCTGTCTGTCCTCAACTCCTTAGGAGCCAGTTCTGACAGCCGTTGACTTTAATGGGTACCAAATTAATAAGCCTCTCAAAGTCAAGCTTTATATTGGCCGTTCTTAAAAAGGTAGCTATAGCAACAGTACCAGGCATTGGACTAATTAGAGCAAATCGTCAACTACTCTATTGTAGGGCAGCTTGCACAGGAGAAAGAAAAGATATTACACCTTTAAGGAATTTAATTTATTACCTGAAGACTATCATTTTTTATTTGGGAAACTGATCTCACCCACAGGAAATTGCTTTAAAACAAGATGTATATCAGCAATTATTGTGTTTTTCCATCATTATCCTAAATTGTCAACAAAGGCACTGATCATTACAAAGCTGCATAACATGGTAATAGCAAGCAGGTTATGGGCCCCAAAGGATCATATCAAAAGCAAATCAATTCCAGGAAAAGGGAAGAACAGAGAGGTTTCGCTTGAATACTTTACCAGAGAGAGAGAGAGAGAGAGAGAGAGAGAGAGTTTAACTGTGACACAAAGTGGAGATAGAATAGACAAAGAGATAGCCATTTCCTAAACCATTGCTAAAATGGTTTAGCCAATGGTTCTGCCAATACAGAATCCATAAATACAAGCAGTGATCAATGTAATTTTCTTCTGGTGTGTGCTGGTATGTGCTACAGAGCTAATGCTGGTCCTACAGTTGCCGTCATCTGTGGTATGGATCAATAGTAACAGGTGACAGAGCAGCAAATGTTGAAGCCACCAGGATACATGGTCTCCTGTGCTTTGCATATATATCTGACACTCTTTTTCAAATGACCATGCAGACATTCCCAATTGTCACAGATGCTCTCCCATAAACAGTGCTGTCAACTGCAACATTGTAGTAGGGTTGCTGTTGGCTGATGCACCTCCATAAAAACTAGCGTGTGTATGAGTCAGGGGTGAGGAATAGCAAAGACATTATTGGGATAACAAGGATTTTGTCCATGAGACTTTAATATATTGTGACAGAAAGCATGTGGGTAAATGCGAAATATTTTGCAAAAGTTACCTGCTGCCTCTTGAGAGAATCATTCCTGCTTTTGATTGTTCCTTCAGACATGAGGAACAATGAGAACCTCATGGCATAAGGCTATCTTGTAGCTTTTAGGATTGCTATGGTAAATGGCCAGCATCCTGATGGTGTAAATGGCTTCTGTATGTACCTTTTCAGACCTTGTGGAAGTAAATATTTACTGCTGCCTTCCAAAAGGGTCCCACCAAGGTAGTAGGGCTGTAATTCTTCCCTAAATTTCCTCTAGAGAGAGACAGGTAGTAGTTTTTAGCAATTTTCTTCTCACTGTGAGAAAGTTTTTGAGAACCATGCAGCTTACAAAACTTAGTTACACTTTGGGGCTTCTTCTGTGCAAAATTTGCACATGGTTGCTTTTGCATAGACAGCATTTTCTGCAAGGGAAATAATATTTTGATATAAAACTTTATTTCCTTTGCAAAAAAAAATATTTTTCTTGCACAGAAAATGCAGTTTCCTGTGCAATAGACCATGTGACAATTGTGGGCAAAAGAAGCCCCCCGTTACAGCATTTTCTATGTAAAACACAGCTTTCTCTGCAGAGGAAATTATTTTTTTGTATACCCTAAATGCACCAGATCCTGTCTGCTCTTGGAAGCTAAGCAGAATCAGCCTTGGTTAGTACTTGGATGGGAATCCACCAAGAAATACCAGGTGCTGTATACTATATTTCAGAGCAAGGAACTGGGAAAACAACCTCTGAGGATTCCTTGCCTAAGAAAACCAAATGAAATCCATAGGGTTGCTATCAGCTGATAGCTAATTTGAAAGCAACATACACACAGTTGTATCTACATATCTTTCTCCGGCCACACCACCTCTTAAACAGTAACTTCCATAACTGTGCTAGTTGCCAGTTTCTTCCAGGCTCAGCTGTAAGTGTACTTAAGTGTACTTATTATCTTAAAAACCATAAATGGATTGGTACTAGGTTATGTTATTGTCTGCCGCTTCCCATACACCAGCCTGTCTTCTGCCAAGGTCTAATGGAGATGTCATTCTCCATGTTCTGTCTATAGTGAAAGTAGGGTTGACTGATAGGGCCTTCTGCACCGGTTCTTTTGATTTTCTGAATAGTTGCGATTTGTGATCATGATGGAAATATCTGGACATGGAAGAGGCTTTCATTAGCAATCCCCCCCCCCCCATGTGTATGTGAAGGTATACATGGATGTCCTTGCATATCTGATCCTCCTACCCCTTCAGCAATCTTCCATCTGGTTCCCAGGGTCCAAAAGGTAGTGCACCTCTGTTTTAGATGGTTGCTAAAAACTCTACTGTTCTGCTGGGTTTTTATTGGTCAATGTCACACTTCATTTTTAGGAGGTCTACATTTTACAATCAAGTGACATCAATAGTATGAGTTTTGTTTCAGGCTCTGTCTGCATGGGCCAAATAAAACAAACTTCCCCCGTCCTCTTGGTAGGGAGTCTGGACGACATAGGGACTAGTCCCCGAGTCTGCTCAGCACCAAATCTGGGGGATGTATGTGTTGTGTGCCTTCAAGTCATTTCTGATTTATGGCAAACTAAGGTAAGCCTAAGATTTTCTTAGCAAGATTTGTTCAGAGGAGGCTTGCCATTGCCTTCCCTTGAGGCTGAGAACATGTGGCTTGGCCCAAGTCAGCTAGTAGGTTTCATGACTGAGCAGGGAATTGAACTCTGGTCTCCAGAATTGTAGCCCAACACTCAAACCACTGTACCACACTGGCTCACCTACCCCTCTTAAAATAGTGTAAAATAAGCCCTAATTGCTCCAAATCTTCCTAGAAGATCTGGAGCCCTCTGTTCCAATGCAGGGTGGCTGTTCAAAATTTGTCCCACCATGATGCCCAGCAAGACCAGTGCTGCCACCATCTCTTGCTATGAGGTCAGAATGAGTCTCCCAGCCATATGAGTGATATCTGGCACCTTATTCAGATGTTGACATTGGAATGGCAGTGTGGGGAGATCAGGGCAACTCTGGGGTCAGGATTTTCCAGGCTGCTCCACCTTTGTTTAATTTCATTGGAATTAATGCATTTTCTTGGTTTTATGGTTTTATTATAAATTGGCCTGTTTACTCAATGAGTGGTAGGATTACCAGAAATAAAACCACACACTGACATGCTTTGTATATTTCTGAATTGCCCCTGTAATCAATTTTCTTTGTTCATCTAAGCATACATTCCTACCATTTTTTTTAAAGGATCAAAACATAATTGCATTACAGTTATAATCAAGATGATTATCTGTCTCAAATGAAAAGCATACTATTGGCATATTGATGATATCTAGAAAGAAGAAATATGGGGTGGTGGAGGTTATTCCTGCTGTTACACACTTATAAAAAGATATGCACATTTTCAGGTAAAAGAGTTAAAGAGTTAACTGTGTCCATGATTTTAACTGTGCATGCCTTAGGAAGCTGAACTTTGGAAAGTGCTGAGCATAAGGAGTATAAGGATCAATTCCAACTGCCGGCAATAAGAGACTCTAAGTTTGCACACATACGCACACACTTTCTCCCTTTCTTCTACTATAACAGATAACTCTCACCTGTTTGCTCGGTTTCTATCCCACACAATCATTTGCTGATATAAAGCTAGGGTTATGGGAACCATTTTAATTGAGATGAAACATCAATGATCCCATCAAAGCAAAACACAAAATCCCCAAACACTCTCATCTCATCAGCCTTTGCTGTTGACCTATGTTCAAATATGCTGTGAAAATATGTCACTGAGTAGAAAATGGATGAACGGTTTGATGTCTGTGCACACATATAAAATGGTCCATAACAGAAACTGGAAATGAAAACCATTCAAAGCACAAAGCAGTCATGGATTCAAAAATCACTATGAAACAGGTTGTGACTGTTTTGCCCGTTCTGTCAAAGGATGCCAAGATTGAGAAAGCCTGTTTGGGTGTCATTCCCCCCCCCCCCTGTCTCTAAAAAATGAAGGTTTTTCATGCATTGGCAGATGGTCCACAGACAGAAGCACTTCACACCAATGAAAGTTGCACAAAATCTCAGGATTGAATGCTATTGAATGTAACATCCTAACTTTTTTCCTTGCAAAAGCTCAGTTATTCCATGACACAATTTTACTGGCATGATACCATGGCTGTGGAATTTCATGGCTGTGGAATTTTGGGATTTATATTTTAGAGAGTTTGGTGAGTGTAGTTTAGCACTTATAATCCTTCTCCGGTACTCCTTTGAACTTTACTCTTCTCATGACTGGCTGAAATTTGCTGAACAAATTACTGCTAAAAAAGTATCAAGTCAGCATCACCTAGTGGACTCTTATGTCAGTTATAGAGTTGGAAGAGACCCCCAAGGATCATCCAGTTCAACCCCCTGACATGTTGGAGGATATAATCAAAGCACTCCCAACAGCTTTTGTTTAAAATCCTCCAGAGAAGGAGACTCCACCACACTCTGAGGTAGGATAGTCCACTGTTGAACAGCTCTTACCATTAGGAAGTTCTTCCTAATATTGAGGTGGAATCTCTTTTCCTGCAGTTTGCATCCATTACTCTGTGTCCTAGTCTCTAGAGCAGCAGCAAACATGTTTGCTCCATCCTCAATATGACAACCTTTCAAATATTTAAACATGGCTACCATGTCACCTTGTAAACTTCTCTTCTCCAAGCTAAACATATCCAGTTCCCTAAGCTGCTCCTCATAGGATATGCTTTCCAGGCATTTCACCTCATGAAGGCTGAGATGTGGCTGAAGAGAAGGCTGAGAGGTGATATGATAGCCGTGTTTAAATATTTGAAGGGATGTCATATTGAGGAGGGAACAAGCTTGTTTTCTGCTGCTCCAGAGACTAGGACCCGAAACAATGGATGCGAGCTGCAAGAAAAGAGATTCCACCGCAACATTAGGAGGAACTTCCTGACAGTGAGAGCTGTTTGACAATGGAACACACTCCCTTGGAGGTTGGTGGAGTCTCCTCCTTTGGAGGTCTTTAAACAGAGGCTGGATGTCCATCTGTCGGGGATGCTTTGATTAGGAGTTCCTGCATGGCAGGGGGGTTGGACTGGATGGCCCTTGTGGTCTCTTCCAACTCTATGATTCTATGATTCTATGAATCCACTCCAGGTTTTAATCCTAACTTTAAATAAGTTATCCAAATTGTAGAAATTTTGGGAATAGGTTTTTAGCATTTTGGGTGGGTCCTTCAAAATTCAAGCAAAAACCTGGAGAGGGTTCCATGCTCTATTGACACCTAAGATACCAACAACCATGAATACCAAAAGCAGTGATTACAGCAACACATTAAAAAGTTGCCTCACTTTTTCCAAACTTCCCATTGCCCCTAGCACTGTTTTTTCCCCCTTTTCCTTGACTTTGGTTAGACCATAGTTTGAGAAATTCAGTGAAGCTGGTCAGCCCTTGGTGAGCTTCCAAGGAAATGGAGGCCCACCTTACCAGTATGATCATTCCATTTGTAGGATGAAGTAATGAAGGCAGTGGGTGTACATCTTTTGCAAGTACATATCATGCAGGCACCATATATAGAGGCCTGGACATATTTTGTCTACAATGGTATGATCTTTCCCTCTATGGAAGAAAAAGGAAGGAAGAAAGGGAGGAAATAATTTAAGAAAGAGGCAGATTAGAGGAATAATAATAATAATAATAATAATAATAATAATAATAATAATAATAATAATAAAATAGCCAAGATGATCTCCCACGTAGAGTCTCTCTCTTTGTGTCTGTGAGAGAAAGAGGTATGGGGAGGGGTGGGATGAGTGAACATTCCTCCACCACACTTGTGAGATCACTGTAGCGGGCCATGTGCAGTCCAGGCCTCTGTTTTTCCATGCTCAGACAAACAGAAAAGAAAACACGCAGCAGCAGAGAAATAGAGGAAATTATGATGCGACTTCAAGACTACATACATAATTTATAAAAATCATATTTTGGATTTGCAATGTTCCCCCACTGTCACGAGAGCTTAATACCTAACATGGTGAAGAGACTGGATTTCTAAATTTAGATAATATACAGAAGGTAAACACAATTGCCTCTCATTGGTTCTTGTGTTTCCTGTTAACACACAGGTGGTGGTTTCATTTGTATTTTGCTCTTATTGTTAGTACTTGTGAACACTTGTGGTTCATTGACTCAGCCTCATTACCCCTGGAGATTGTTTGCTCATCTGTTTGCCGGAATTTAATTACTGGAGCACAACTGCTGAAATTCAAAACATTCCAACAGAGCTGCATAGCCTTTCCATTCCCTCTTTTATACTTTTAGGGGGTTGCTTAGTTTCCTCACCAAAGAAGTCCAACAGAACCTGTGGGCACTTCCATATTACAGACTTGGGCTCAATTCAGCATAGGACCTAGGCCTTTATAAGTGGACTTACACATGCAGGAACAGAATTGAGTTGTTTCACAATGTCCATATTCACCTAGGGTATGCTGTGATTACAACATATGGGCATAGGTTGCACAATGGTAGCACAATAGTAGCCAGTGCACAATGGTAGCCAGTGCAGTGACTGATGCACCATGACCCTGATGTGCAAAATGAGCATCAGGACACTCCCAATGTACATTTGGACACTAGAAATTGGACATAAATTGGACATATTAGGACATTTGCCTAGGAAATGCTAGAGAGCAACAGGAGTGCCAAAATGTACATCAGATGCACCTGATGCATATCTTTAATGTCCAATGAGCATCACAAGAGCCATATGTGCATGAGAAGTACCAGTTTGCATCACAAATGCTGGATATGCATCACAAGTGTCCGATGTGCATCACAAGTGCTTGATGTGGATCAGAACTGTCCAGGATGCATCACAATTGCCTGATGTTCATTAGGAGTGCCCAATGCTCATCAAGAGCATCTAATGTGCAGTGGAACACTCTTGCCAGTGCCTGGATGCACATCTTCACAATTCACTAACAGGCATTTCTGCGACACAGCTATGAATTCGTAAAGTTACAAAACATGATGTCGAATCTCAGCCTGGGTTTTATTATTATTCCATACGGTAGAGACTGATACTCTCCACATTCCATACAGTAGGGACTAGTACCTTCCACAAAACTGCCCTGGGTTTAACTCTGAACTTTAACGGAGCTATCTGGGTATTGAATCTATTTTTTTAGTTAGGATCCATCACTTAAGAGACTAAAAACCGATAAAAGCAGGAACAAAATGATCCATTTGATACAATGTCAGGAGACCTGTCCATTTGGTCTTGTGTTGTCTGTTCTGACTGGTAGGGGCTTTCCAGGGTCTGAGGCAGATTTATTTTTTTTTACATCAACTAACACCTGAGCATTTTAACTAGAGATTCCTGAGCCAGACTAATCTATTGATAGGTTTTAAATTAATATGCCCTTTAGGTGGTTTATAACAATAAAGACATAAAATAATCAACCAAATCATTAACACATTTTTACTAATAAATTATTGCTGTACTATTTTACAGGCATGAGAGCTAGCATGGTGTAGTGGTTTAAGTGCTGGACTAGGACTCTGGGAGACAAAGGTTTTAATCTCTGTTTAGCCATGGAAACCCACTGGGTGGCCTTGGGCAAGTCACATTCTCTCCAGAGAAAAGCAATGGCAAATTTTCTCTGACTAAATCTTGCCAAGAAAACCATGTGATAGATTTGCCTTAAGGCCTCCATAAGCTAGAAATGACTTGGATGCACACAACAACACAACAATGTTTTACATGTATATTCTTTTGGATCTGTAATGGTTACTTGATGCCTTTATGGTAATGAGAGAAAATGGAGAGATTTCAGTTCTCCTCCTCCTTTTTCTGCACATGGGTACATTATTATTTTGACTTTGTGTTGAAACTCTAGCTGGCATCCCATTGGTATACATAGCATTCACTCTGCATCTCAAATGCCTTGTGTGTTTCCTAAGGTGCAGTGCACTTTTAGATGAATCAGCACATTATGCCTCTGGACATATCCTACCAAGAAAAAAGATGCTTTAAGATGACACAATATATATTCTCATATTATTTGGCCTTATGTTTATTGCAAGGATATTTCTGCATATACCCATCACTTTGGGGGTCTGTATTAAGATATTTTAATCCCCTTTCCCCCTCCCCACAATCCCCTCCCCCAGCTCTTGATTCAACAGGGTTCAGGGCTAGATAACACATGCTATTGTACTTTGGACATATAATAAGAATACTTGACTCTATGGAAAACATAGTAATTTTGGGAAAAGCTGAAGGCAGCAGGAAAAGAAAAAGACGGCAATGTGAATGGGTTGTCTCAGTCAAGGAACATGGTCTTATATATTTGCTCCCCTCCTCTAATACTGATGATGCTCAGTGAGGCTGAGATTGTTTGTACCTGACCATCTACAATTCATTTTAAACTTGACACTTGACATTTTTTTAAAAAAAATATTACTTATGTTACTTATAGGCTGCAATGGGGGCTTTTGGGACAGATGTGACATTAGTGGAAGGTATGGGGTGCGCAATGGAAATAATGCAGTTTGACACCACTTTAATTATCTTGGCTCAGTGGTACAGAATTCTGGGATTTGTAGTTTTGTGAGATATTTAGCCTTCTCTGTCAGAGTTCTCTGGTGCCACAACAAACTAGAAATCCTAGGATTCCATAGGATGAAGCCATGAGAGTTAAGTTGTGTCAATGTGCATTATGTCTGCAGTGCAGATTAGACCTAAGTGTACTTATGCTAACACTTCTTTTGGTCAGTTAGTTTCAAAGGTGTTACAAGATCCCTCTGCATACTGATATGCATTGCTGTGTGTCAGAATTACTGCAATGTGTTTGAAAATGAAAAAGAGGTTCTCCAGTTGGTTTCAGATAAGGCTACAATATTATTATTTTTTATTTAATTTTTATTCCAATTTACAATCTACAAATTGATATTAAAAATACAATTGTACAAAAAGAAATATATTCTATGTTCTTTTTCTTTGTTTTCTTATCTGCTTCTTAGTGTTCTTAGTCCTTTCTGCTTAAATTCTTGTTAACTTCCTGTTCTCCTTCTCTGAAAATTGCTTCCTTTCTTTTTCTTTTCTTCATCTCTTTTGAGCATCATTTTTCAAATAAAAAATTTCCATATTTCAAATGTTCAATGTTTATCTATCATTTTTAGATAATTCCAAAAATATAATGTGAAAACAATGCTCTTAAACAAAAAACGTTAAACTCTGCCTAGTTTCTTTTATTACCTACTCTTTAAATTTTACTTCCCTCCCTTTTCTTCATTCATTTATTTTAGATAGACTGTTGTTTTTCCCCAAACTTTCTCTATTTTCTCTCTATTTCTTCTATCAATGGTTTCCATTCTTTTCCCCATTTATCCATGTTATTTTTGTTTAATATTGCTGTTACTCTATCCATTTCCTTAACTTCACAGATTTTCATTTTCCAGTCTTTTATCCTTGGGGCTTGATCTTTATTCCAATTTTTTGCAACCAAGATTCTTGCTGCCATTATTAAATATAGAATAATTTCCCAATATTTATTTTTTTCTGTCTTCCCCAGCACTTAAGTAAATACAATTCTGGGTTTAGCTCATATTCGATCTTCAACATTCCTTTTATAATCTTGTGTATTTTTAACCAACATTTTTTAAAATTATTTTACAGTTCTTCTACATGTGTGTTTCTTTTTTACATCTCCAACATCTGTTATTATTTAATTTGTACATTTTGTCTAACCTAAGTGGAGTAAAGTACCAATGGTTGGCTATTTTAAAATAGTTGTCTTTTAAGCCTTGTGAGGCTGTAAATTTGTCAGTTTTTTTCCTCATTGTTTCTCATTTTTCTAACTCTATATTGTGCCCCAACTCAATTGCCCACTTTAGCATACTGTCTTTTATTACTTGGCTTCAAGTTCTCTTTTGAGTACTATCTTATAAATCTTACTATTTTTTTCTCTCTCTGGTGCGCAGAATATTTTATCAAGTTTATTTTCCTCTTTTTCAAAGCCTGTTGTCTTAAGATCTCCTTTAATTTTTTCTTTAATTTGCCAGTAATTCATCTAGTGAACTGTCCTGTTCTGCTTTTGTAAATCTTCTCTTGTTGTCATATCTATTTTATTTTCTTCTATATTATATAGTAGTTCTTTGTATGTTATCCAATTTTGGTTTGTTTCCCATCTGTCAAAGAAGACCTCCTGTGAGGAGACCCAGAGTGGTATTTTTGTTTGATTTGCAGCCAATTTTTAAAATAATGCTCTTCTTATTATATGAGTATTGAAATCATTGTTCACCTTATGCTTTTCATACCATATATATGTATTCTATTTATTGTTTCAATAGTCTTACTGTTTTTTCTTTCTGTCTTATTTTTGATTTGTCTACTTCTTTTTACCCTGTAGTTAGCTTTTTTTGTAGAATTATTTTGCTTCATTGAGAGAGTTTATCCTTATTCTCTTCTGTCTGAAGATGAGTAAGAGTCCTTCTATTTTCTCCCACTTATACTGGTTGTTGTGTTTAGACAGTTGATGAGTTAAAAACTTATATTTTTTCTCTGTTTCTCAGAATTTCTGAAGGCAGATATTTAAATATTTGAATTTGATTTCTTTCAGTGTTTAGTTCTTCATGAAAATTTTATTGAATGATTCAGTCTTTTATTCTTGTCCCTGTAAATGCAATTACAAAGTTTCTGAGTAGTTTATTTTCTCTTACTATCTTAGAGTTTAATCTGAAAATTTTATCAATATGAGAATCTTTTAAGTTCTTCTGTTGTGTTTATAAATTTTGCTGAGCTGGGGATGATTCTTTCAAATAATTGTTCATATGTCCTTTCTCGTAATCCCCTCAACTTCAGGCATCTCTCTCTGTATCTAATTTCTTTTATCTTTGTGTATTTTATCTATTTTCTTTTCCAGGTCTTTTGTTCTAATTTTTATTTCATTCAATTCCTTTCTTATATCCAATATTTCTTCTGAAATTTTGTCAATTTTTTTGCCAAATTAGAGGACTCTCTTTGTATATCTAGTTTTAATTCTTTCCTAAATTCTGTTAACTTTTCTTGTACTTCAGCTCTGATTTTTTCTTGATTTCTTTCTTAAACTCTCTTAATTTTTGTAATATTGTCAAATTAATGTCCATTTGTTTTGATGGAGTCTCTGCTGACCCTTATCTTAGTCATTGTTGTTGTTGAAGTTTGACTTTGTATTTTAGTTCTGGAGCTTGCTGCCATTGCTATTATCTCTCTTTAAATGTAGCAGATTTTCAGTAATTCCAACTCTTCCTTTAAACTTTAGAGAAGAAAATTAGTTGATAAAAACCTCACTCACAAATAATCAATAAACAATCAGTATTAGATCTTGTTATAAATTAATACTAGCTAGTAATTTATTAATAGTATATCATATATGTACGACTCTTAAATTATAGTACTATACATTCAATTTCTCCTCTGATATATCAATAATATCTCCTCTCTCTGTTTTGAGGTTTAATCTAAAGTAATTATCTGTTGGAACACTGAAGAATTCAACTATTAACAATGGAATAGAACAAGTTTTATTGATTAGTCGTCTGACCGTATCAACAATAGAATACAGTATTTCAATAGAATACAGTATTATATAAATAATAGAGAAGGTAAAAAACAAAGATATCTCTAAATAACGATATACTTTCTCATACAATAATAAGTATTCTTACTGTTCTTATTTTCCCTTTCTTTCTCAGTATTATAATGTCATTTCTTTGTTTAATTTAATAGACACAGTTATAGTCCTTGAAGAATTAAAGATTAAAGAAGCTTAATTACCCCAAAACAAAAGACTTAATTAAACAAAGTTGTACCCCCTTCTTTTTTCCTTTGTTAATAGTTACAGTTTTCTCTTTACAAAGACACCTTTATATTAACTCAGTTGCTGACACAGTTGAGTAATTAGTGGCACTTAGAAGGATATATTTTGCTTTGTCTCTTTATCTTCTCAGTAGACTCCAAGTAGTGAGCTGCAGCATCTCTAAGTGACACTAAGTTGTTTTTCCATAGTGGGTGGAAAGACAGAGATGCCCCCAGACTGAGACAAAAGAAGAAAAGTGGCAAGAAAAAAAGTAAAAGCTTTGATGTTGTTCTAATGCATGCAAAAGGTCTTATAATTCTTTTAGTTTTCTTCCTTCCCTTCTGTCTCCCTTCCTTCTGTCTCTTCTTTTTTCTTAAGGAGAAGAGAGAAAACAAAAACAAAAGCAGAACTGAATCCCTCCTCTTTCTCAGTCCTTTTAAAAACTGTATTGTCTCTCAGTCTGCTCAGGTGTTTCCAATGTCTGTATGGGCTCAGTTAGATGGTAATTAGAGCCCCCTCCATTTTTCTCCTCTGATCCAGCAAACTCTTTTCCACATATTTAGTTAATATCGTGAAGTCTTGTGAAATTATAAAAAAGTTATTAAAAGAGTGGGAAAGATACTGGCTTACTAGAGATAGTTTAGCTATCAGTCTATTCTTCCCAGTAGAAATAGGAAGAAAAAACAAAGAAAATCACTTGATGGATTTGCAATTTGTTAACACCCCATTGCAATTCCTTTCTTCTAGAGGAGTCCTCTTCTCTCAATGAAGAGGGGATAATTAAAACTTCAACCTTGGAGAGTTATTAGTTGTTTTTTTTGTTTTTTTTTTAAAGATATAACTCACTCAAAGAAAAGTAAAAGCTGCTGGTGAAACTGGAAGCCTTCATGGCCACTTCTCCTCACTGTTTGGCTGTTCTTCGACTTCTAGGTGGTCTCTGCCGTTGTCTCCTTTGTCATTTTGATGTGTAGTTCTGATGAACCCTCTTATACTAATGCAGTCTTTTGGGTCCCCACTTTGTTTTGTGGGTTTCTGTAGGGGAGTATGGAGACCTGAGCTCAAACCTGTATCTCCTCTTGCTTTGCCGCTGCTGCCAGAAGTAAACCTCTTCTAAGGCTACAATATAATTAACTGAGACTGGGCATACTGAATCAATGCCTTACTAGCTGTACTGGCTTTGAGTTCATTTCCCAGCCCAGTTCAACATGTTGACCTTTAAGACAAGTTACCTTCTTCTAAAGGTAAAACCCTACTCTGGGTAGTCTCACCAAAAGTGAAGTAGATATCTCTAAGGGAGATGGCTTTTACAGTGATGGTACTCTGGTTTTAATCCATCTGTCACATATTGTAGACATGCATCTGGATTTACTTCTCTCTCTTCTGACAATATTCTGTTGCAATTTTATAGTCACTTTTTCTATTTACTTATCAACTCTCCAAGTATTGGTTGCAAGCTGCCCAGAGGACACTATTGTTGGGCAGCCTATCTAAATGTATAGTAAATCAGGGAAAGGACTCATGAGACCCTCCTAATGCATTCCCTGAATTTCTCCTGACTGACAATTCTTGTTAAGGCTGCTGGGACTTGCAGTCCAACAACATGGTGAGGTCCACCTGACTATCATCTCTGTCATTAAAAAATAATAATCACATGCACACAGGATCAAGAAGAGCAAATTTAATCCTTGTAGGGCACACCAGTGTAGTGTTGTGGTTTTTATGTTGGATTGGGACTCAAAACCCTGCTTGGCAGTGGAAACCCAT
The DNA here is from genome assembly GCA_020142125.1 of Phrynosoma platyrhinos. Lineage (NCBI taxonomy): Eukaryota > Metazoa > Chordata > Lepidosauria > Squamata > Phrynosomatidae > Phrynosoma > Phrynosoma platyrhinos. The sequence goes on from CM034708.1 coordinate 209,380,942, forward strand.
CAGGAGACTTTGGGAAAGTCACACACTCTTAGCCTTAGGGGAAGGCAATGACAAACACACTCTGAAGAAATCTCGCCCAAAAATAACTCTGTGGTTGAGTTGCCACATGTTGGAAATGACTTGAAGGTATACAGCAGCAGCAACAACAATATTTGTGGAAGAAGGAAATTGTGGAAAGGAAATGGAGGGTGAGAGGGAGTTCTTAATCCTTCTTTCAAAAAAGTGGTGCATCCATGTAACTGATCCCCTCAAAGTTTTAATTCTTTTCCTCCTAGCTGTCCTGCAAGAATTGAAGTAAGCCCAGCTAAAGAGAAAATAGTCCTTTCTCTCTCTAAGTGAGTATGCATATGCTGCAATGGTAAAGAATTTTTGGGAAGGAAGTGGGGAAGGTATCATTCCTTCATGCCCCCATTCCTCTTGTCCTGTTATCTCCCTTGTTTAAATTATTTCAGAAAAATATAGTGTTGGAAATATGTGTTAGTCAAGCCCAGTCCCTCCCAACCTTGTCTCATCTGCCGTTTCCAATAACTACAGTAATTCTGGCAATAATTACGATAGCAATAAGACATAACAACAATATATCTACAGAAAGAGAAGTTGCCTTTGGGCACATTTGAAGAATTATGTCTACAAAATCTAGGTTTCACTTTTTAAAAACCATACCAACAAGCACTCTTTGAATACATTCCCAACACTGAGGACCGTTCTGCCTGAGAAGAATCCGTAGCTGTCATGATATTGTTGTTAAATGCTGTGGGTCTGGAAAAGGGGGAGATTTGTTGGCAATTAAAAAGTGAGTATTGGCTATGATTTGAAAGCTCTGCCAAAAGGCAGGAAGAGAGAGAGAGAGCAGGAAGGAGGGAGGGAGAAAGAAATGACAAAGCTTCATTTTAAAGAGAGAGAGGAAGAGAGTTTAGTGAACAGAGGTCATGCGGTAACCAAGTTAAAACAGCTCATCACCTTCAGTGTAAATGGTTGTTTACTGAGGATAGAAGCAGAGAAATTATTCTGGAGGAATATCTACTATAAAAAACCCTAGTGAATATGTAATTTGAGTGATTTAGAAACTGATCATATTCTATTATTACTCTGGCAGAAAATATAATTATGCACTTGTCACACATCATTATTTACCACCTTATGGAATTAATCGACACTACAAACACTGCATCAAAAGCATTCCTTGTATGCTCCAGCATTTCTGTGATGAAGACAGAGATGCCCATTTGGACTTGTGACACTTCTAGCCTCACGCCAAGCCCGAACACCTTGAGCTCATGCACTTCAACTGTCCCAGTTTGGGAGAAAGAGTCCGACCAATCCTCTGCTGTCCCACTTTTTCAGCTGTTTTTAACATGTCCCAGTTTCTCTCTCCTCCTCCCTTCCCCGCTTTGTCCTCAGCTCATTTCAACTGCTGCACAATCTGAGTTCAAAGTGCAAAACTTGCTTGTGTTCAGTTAACTCAGTGGAGGGCAAAGATAGGATGAGCAAAATGCATAGTTTGAATAGGATAAAAGAGTTTTTTTTTTCTTTTTTAAAAATGCACATGGTTAAAAGTCAGTTACACTTCAAAGGTTTTGATAAAAAAGCCATGTCTCGACCTGGCACTGAAAATAAACCAATGTTGGTGCCAGTCAGGCCATAAAGGACATTTCATACATTGAGTGCCACAGACAAGAAAGCTCTTTCCTAGGCCTTTGTCCATGATACTGACCCACTAGTGTGTGAGACCTAAGCTTTGTCTGCACTGGTCAGGGTACTTCATGGACAGCCTGGAATATCCTGATCCTGGAGCTGCTCTGACCTATCCTTTGTTACCTTGCCCTCTGTTCCCATGCTGGGATGGCTGTCTGTACAGGTGTTGCACTGAGCTGTGTGGCATGGATGTTACTGCTGTGAGTTTCTCACTTCAGAGGTCAGAACAAGGTGCCCAGCTATGATCACCAAGATGCCTGTGTAGAAACCACCCTAGCATGGGAATGCCCCCCCCCAATCTTCTTGGAATATATAGAGCAAGATGTAGGCATTTAAAATTTATGTTAAGTGTGTTACACCCCACTTCTGGTGATGAATGTACTGCACCAGAACCAAGATTTGGGGCATGCATCATCTGAACAGGATGCCACCAGAACTTGGGGGGGACAACGTTCAAGACGAGCGCCTCCCCCACCCCCCAGCAAATCGTAGTCCTCTGGCACACCTTCGGGTGCTATTGCAGCGGCTGCTGCTATTTGTTATTATTATTATTTTTTATTTTCCCCAAGACTGGGATTCACAGTGGTTTACACATTAAAATGATTACAATACAATTAAAAACATACAAAAAGCCAAGGTTAACACATTAAAACAGGATTAAACTACTATCCACTAACTATTAACCAAACAATTTAAAGCATGCATTTAAAAATATCAGTTGTAACAGTACATTTTAAAACAATACAACACATTCATGACAGCCTTTTCCTTCCAAGCCTTCTGTTCTAAAAGCCTGTCTGAATTTCATGAAGGGTTTCTCCTGCTGATGTAAGGAGAGCAAAGAGATTACCATTCTAACTTCCCCTAGGGAAGGCTTTCCAAAGTCTAGGTGCAGCCACCGAGAAGGTCCTCTCTTGTGTTTCCAACACTGCGTTTCCATGGTTGAGCAGGAAATCGAACCCTGTTCTCCAGATGTATAGTCTCACACTCAAATCACTTGACCCTCAACATTGTGTAAAAGATAGGACATTTTTGTTTCTTGTCTGTTCAAGCTTTCAATGAAATGGCCATCCCACCCATTGGAGGATGGTGAGTGGGGAAGTCCTTTCTTTGCCATTCATTCTGCTTTCAGTGGCAATTTTTTTTTCTCAATGCACTATCAAGGCAATAGAAAAATCCTCAGCAAGCTAATCTGACATAAAGTCATGTTTTATACACAAAACTACAAATTGAGTTTTACACTTCATGAAAAACAAATCTCTCCTTCTTTAAGGGCCATTCCCGAGATGCAAAATTAGATCTCTTTCCATGCAATCATAAGGATGAGGCATCATTTTTTGACATGCAAATAATATTCTAAACCTTGGGAAATGAACCAGTGAGAATATTTATAGCAATGATAACTTGCTTGCCTGCCTGATGCCAAATGCATTTATATTTTTTTTGCATGTGTGATGAATGGGAGGGATGGAATTAGTCTAGATTTACGGGGATGGCACAGCCTTATACAGACTCCTCACCTTCCACCCAGTCGCTTTTTACATTTTATTTTTACTGACAACAATCCCAAAAAGAAAGAAAAAAATGGAAAAAGAATGAAAATCCATTCTCCAGTTAGACTATTGAGATCGAGCATATGTTGTACACCCCAAGATAGCTCTAACACAATCTGTGTGAAGCTATTATAAGAGGGCGTATGGTGCTGAAAATGCATATAATGATCTTGTTTGGATGCTGCTGTAATTTAGAATTAAACTTTATTAAAATGAAATTGAGCCTCATCAACTACCACTACCAACAAGTGAATTACTAGATTCCAGTCTTTGCAAAGAAATGATATTTCATTCTGTCATGTTGCCTAAAATTTGGAAAATATTTATAGAAGACATGGCTCTGCTATCTTGGCTTATGGAATTGCCCAGACAAATTATTGATATGTATCTGCATCTCTCCATATTTATATCACATCTATGGGCTCCTCTAGACAGGCCCAAAGCATTGGGAGGTTGTGGTATTTCTTGCTGTAGCAACAAAAACTATTCAAATAGCCTTTCTGTTATCCTGGACTATTTATTGGCAGTTCCTGACACCAGGGTGGCATTTGCACTATGAAATTATTATTGCTGTGTACTTAAAACATGTTTCTAATATAAGGGGACCCTAAGATTTGCTTGGCAAAAGGAGGTTTGCCATTACCATCCTCCAAGGCTGAGAGCATGTGACTTGTCCAAGCTCACCCAGTGGGTTTACATGGCCAAATGGAGACTTAAACTCTGGTTTGAATCCAGTGCTCAAACCATTACACCACACTGGCTCCCCTCCCTAAACTGCAGATCCCAGAATTCCATAGGACAGAACCATGGCAGTTAAAAGTGGGATAATAATTCTGTAGTTTAACTTGGCCCCAGTGGCAGCATTTTGTTCCCACGTTCAAATGGATTTCTTTAAATTTTGAGATATATCAGAACAAAATAGGTATCCTTTCCTGTTCTTTCTTTCTTTTTCTCCCTAACAGTTATAGTGCATCAATGAATGGCACGTTTGCCCTCTAACACTATCAATCTAAGGGGAAAAAATTAAAAACAAAGGAGGAAAAATGCCCTTCAAATCATAGGATCACAAATTATCACTGACTCAGTTATATTCATATATTTTAGGGTTGGTTTTTTTTTTTTTTTTTAA
>CM034708.1:209385418-209426935 GCA_020142125.1 Phrynosoma platyrhinos
GGCCCAATGGCACAGATAGGAATTAGGCAGCACACAAGTAGCTAGAGAAGATCTTCTCTTTATTGGATATAGAGCACAAGAACCCAATATTTTGCAATTTCAGGTTGAACAGCAAATTGCACCTGACCTCAAATCTCACCTCACTCTGACTTTGTATTGTAGACTAAATGGAGTAAGTGGTTTGAATGTTGAACTATGTCTCTGGAAACCAAGGTTCAAATCCATCTTTGGCCATGGAAAACTAATAGGTAACCTTGGGAAAGTCACAGTCTCTCAGCCTCAGATGAAGGCATTGTCAACTCCCCTCTGAAGAGATCTTGTCAAAAATACATTGTGATAGGCTCCCCTTAGGGTCGCTATAAGTCCAAAAGAGTTTGGAGGTGCACAACAACAGCAAGATTTTTGAGAATATGGAAGAATAAAAATACCATTATAATCTTTTTCTGGAAGTAAAAATACCATAACAATAGCAGCAACATGACTAAAAATATGGCAGCACTCAAATCAGCTGTCTGCAATAATCGCCTAATGGTAGGAATGGCTCTGACCATGTCCATGAAAGGTGGAGTATGTGTGTGTGTTCACAATAAGAAACTTCACAGTGATTTCAAAGAAACGTCTGAGAGTAAGTTTTGAGAATTACTTTTGGGAGATTAATGGACAATAAAAGGAAGGATTCTTTTGCAATGCCCAAAATAAAATTGTACGATTTGCTATCACAAGGCTTTTAAGTATCCAAGCACTGAAACCTTTCCCAAAAATACATTCAGCACTCTGGACAACTTCTATAAAGTTGAGGCGAAAAGCTGGAGCAGATTTGCCATCCCCATTGATGTGCCAACTCACCAGTGTTGTGTCCTGAAGATTCTTGTTGTTGTATGCCTTCACATCATTTCCATCCTCAGGTAGACTTATCATGAGGTTTTCTTGGCAAGATTTGTTCAGAGGTGGTTTGCCATTGTCTTCCCCTGCGGCTGAGAGGATGTGACTTGCCAGAGATCATCCAGTGAGTTTCATAGCCCAAGCAGGCAATCAAACCCTGATCTCAGGAGTCATAGTCCAACATTCAAACCACTACACCACAATAAATGTAATATGCTGAATTTCACACTCGGATTCTGAATGTTTGGAGAGAGAAGCCATGATGCAAACCCCAGGCAACACAAACCAACTTCTCAGCTGCCAGGTTTGACAAAATGCTGCACTCTGTTCTGTCAAGAAGCTGTGTCACATTTTTGGCTATTTTACTCCCTTTATGCTCCTTCATACAATAGCTGGGACATGACAAACCTAAGTCTCTTCTCTGTCTGAGAAGATTTCCCTGTTTCCCCGCTCCCCGAAACCAAATACTTGGTTGGGATATAAATGAACAACTGAAATAAAGACATCAGGAGACTGAAAACAAAGCAGAGCTAATAAGAACAGGATCATATTTTCTTTCATAATAGTCTCAGTGACAGCAGATTTTTGTCTTCACATAATATCTTCCAAATTAGAACCATCCTCCACCCTTTTCAATTTTTTTTTTAAAAATTCCAACCTTTATTTATTTATTTATTTATTTTGGTGCACATCTTTCCAAAATAGTTGGAATTGCCATACAAGGGGCTGACAGGCTAAATAGTAAATATATCTATATATCTATATATCTATATATCTATATATCTATATATCTATATCTATATCTATATCTATATCTATATCTATATCTATATCTATACTACATACCCATCAAGATCCCTCTCTAAATTTATAGACACATACACACATTATCTTTTGGTAAAATGATTGGGGATAATGGATGATTTGTGACGTTATCTATTATGGGAAATAATCAAGATTAATGAGCCCTGTGGCAGTTGGGGAATGTCTCTAGAGATTTATTGCACAGGTTGTTCATTTTTCTTCTTGCACTGGTGCCATCAAGAGGGCCGTAACAAATGCAAATAGAGACATGGATTAATTGCAAATGCAGAACAGAGCCAGAATAGGTCTATGGGATTTCTGGAGGAGGGAACTAACTTACAATTTATAGTCTGCTGAAGAATCTGGGCAATGCCTAGGTCAAAGGCATTAATTTGGAGTTTATTTCTTTAATTAATTCATTTAAGGCACTTATTTATTGCCTGGCAAAACCACTAGGGCCCCAGATGAGATTCATGATAGGTAAGACTGCTTTTAAAATAGGAAAGAAATAAAAACAAATTTAAACACTGAAGGCTACTCTCTAAGAACACCTCTTTTTTTAAAAAACAAAAAACAAACAAACAAAAAAAAAACACCAAACAAACACTCCTAAAATTTAAGATTTAGGTGCCAATTGAAATAGCACACTCTATATTGCCTGCTGGGAACTCAAAAAGGATTGGGACAGTCATGATGCAGCCACAGAGAAAGGGCGTTTTCACACGGGGCTTTAGGCGGACGCAATCCTCCCTCCGTCCGGCCCCAGTCCGGCTCCTTTGCAAAGTTTTTCACACGACGTCGCAGCAAGCCCCGCCCCATCCAGTGCCATCCCCGGCGCTAGGCTAGCCAGCGTCAGTCCGGGGTCTTGCTCATGTGTTCACACGACGTCGCAGCAAGCCCCGCCCCATCTAGCGCTAACTCCGGCATCAGCGCTGGAGTTGTAATTCCTTTTTAAAAAAGGAATTAAGTTGCCACCACCGGAGCCATTCCAGAATGAGCTGAAGGATCCGTCCCGGAATGGCTCCAGGTGGCTTTGGACGTCTGTGTATGAAAACGTCCAAAGCCCTGTCATGTGTACACTCATCATGTGGACCCATACAAATCCTAGGATTTGTAGTTCTGAGAAGGATGCAAAATTCTCTGCCAGACAGCCCTAATTTTTCAGCTCGGGGGAATGAACATGAACTCAAACTACAAATTCCAGGGTTCTAATATGACAGGGCAATGATACTTAAGGTGGTATCATGTTGTGCTGTATGGCTGCATCCCTAAAGGTTGGGAATAGCAACTCTCACCAGTCTGTGAGGCTGGTGGGGCTGGGAGAAATACCTCCCCCAAAGATCTCAGAACTTGGGACAGGGTTATACAGTTGGCCCTCCATATCCACAGATTTTCTATCCATGGATTCAAGCATTCATGGCTTGAAAATATTTTTAAAATATATACATTCAAAAAAAAAAACAATGTTGATTTTGCCATTTAATATAAAGGTCACCATTTTACTATAACATTGTATTTAATGGGACTTGAGCATCCATGGATTTTGGTATCCATGGGGGCTCCTGGAACCAAACTCCAGTGGATACCAAGGGCCCACTGCATGGGAAAATAGAGGTGCGATATCTTGCAAAATTGTACTTTTTATTCAATATTGCCATGGGCTGGCAATTTTTTTGGAGTGAAGGGTGCAGTATAAATCCAATAAAGAAACAAACATTATTTAGTTAGACATGATAAACAACATTATTCAGCATTCAATGGGAGCAATGGCAAACTTTCTCTGAGCCAATCTCGTCGAGAAAACCCCATGATAAATTCATCCTAGAGTCGCCATAAGTAGGAAATAATTTGAAGGCATACAATAACAACAAACAATAACAATAAAGAGAAGTAGAAGGAATGAAGATGGTGATGAGAAAGATGATGATGATGATGATGTGTCCAAAAGCCTTCCCAATCAGAGAATAAACTCCAAATCCTCCAATTTTCACAATTTAGCAGGAAAGTCCTAATTAATCCCGTATCATCCCACTTTTTTTACCAACTGTAAAAATGTCCCAGCTTCACTCTCCTCCTCTCTCTTTGTTTTCAGCTTATTTCAGTTGCTGCAGACTGAGTTCAAAAGTGCCAAAGCACTTTGAACTCAATTAACACAGCAGAAAAAAAGAGGACAAGAGGGGGCATAATCTTGGCCTTCTCTGTACACTCAAGTGTGTTCTTCCACTTGTGTGTCCCTTCACTTGTGTGTTTTTTTGCCCTCTTAACCACACTCTGATGTAGCTTGCCCAGACGTGTGTCCTGGCTGTCATCTGTGAGATATTGGAGGGTATGAAACCCCAGCCTACTCTTTGCAAAATCCAAACTGATCCTTCCTTGACATTTCTCATTCCTATTCCTCTGTGAAGAGAGGAGTTGAAAATAGCAATATTATGTTGATATTCACTCGCTGCATAAATTGCATCACAGAGGAGAAATGCTCTCCCCCACCACAAAGTTACAGGAAGACTGAACGACATGAAGGTTTTTTTTTTCCTGAGCAATACAAGGATTTCTTTCTTTCTTTCTTTCTTTAAAGGGGTTTTGAAGCCTGCCATGGCCGACCACAATGAGCAGCTGTCAAGGCTGATAATGGTGCTTTTAGCAAGCCACATTTTTCTTCTCCCACTGTGGTGTCAGCTGTCAACAGATTAAATGTTAGGAACAGAAGGGTCAGTGTGACCCTTGACCCTTTCTGGCAGCCAGATTAGAATAAAGTCATATACTATCCGAAAAGAAAAAGTTCAGAAAAACTCTTCTGGAATGAATGTCATTCTTCACACATATACCCTGCACAGCTCCTTGCAGAACAAATATGGGCATCTGTCAGCAAATATTCTACTCCCAGAGTAAAAGTTTATGTTTTTGGCTGCATCCGCACTGCAAAAATTATCCAGTTTAACTGCCATGGCTCAATGCTATGGAATTCTGGGATTTGTAGTTTCTTGTGGCAAAAAGAGCTCTCTGACAGAGAAGGCTAAATGTCTCACCAAACTACAAGAATTCCATAGCATTGAGCCATGGCCGTTAGTGGTGTCAAACTGGATTATTTCTGCAGTGTGGATGCAGTCTATGCAAATTTTATTTGTACAGGATTATGTTATTTCCTTTTTAAAAAAAATTCCCCCTAGGGAACTTTTCTGAGCTATTTTGTCTTTGACAACAAACCCCAGCACAGTGCAGCTCCAATATCTGAAGAAAAAAAAGAAAGAGGACTTACCTACAACAGCCAGAATACTCTGGGCTGCTCCTTAAATATTCTAGCCCTGGATTTTCCCTGTTACATCTGCACTCATGACACCAGGTGACTGTCTACACATGCATGCCCCTGTGTCGCTCGACACTGCCATCGCTGGTGTGTGTTGTTCCCTCTGAGGTCAGAAACAAGGCATCCAGCATCAATCGTATGGCTGTGCACTTCGTAGTGACCTCACAGTGGGAAGTGTGTGTAGACAGACATCTGGCATCACTACGGATTTTCACGGTGGAGTGCTCTGGATTTTCCAGCAAAATCCAGAGCAAAGGGCAGGTTTTTGAAATCCAATTTAGAAGGAGATATGTTGGATTCAGTATGGACCAGTTGTTCTTTTGTAAAGGGAGTCTGCACTCGAATCGGGGATTTGAATCTACATCATGGAGGCAGGTTGTGGTGAGTGGAGGGGAAAAGCAATGTAGTTGGCCCATGTTGACCTGCCCTTAATATCATTGGCAAAAGTAGAGAAAGGTGCTAACAGGGGGAAGATGAAACACTGCAATGTGCCAGCTGAACATTTTAGAACTTAATTTGGGGGCAAGAACCTTCTTTCCCTGGGACTTTTTGGGGATTACACAAACTGCGTGGGATGCTTCCCAAAAGGAAAATTCATTTAAAAAGATAATAAATTGGGAGGCAGTGGGAAAAGAGGAAGGCCATATTACAGGTGGATAGACTCAATCAAGGATACTATGGTTCTGAGTCTGAAAGACCTCAGCAGAGCTGTTGATAACAGGAATACTTGGAGGTCTCTCATTCAGAGGGTCACCAGAAACTGAAGTTGATTTGATGGCAATTAACAAGAAAGTGAGCCAGGGTGATGGAATGGTTTGACTGTTGGACTGAGTCTCCTGGAAACCTGGATTTGAATCCCTGTTGATCCATGGATGTTTACTGAGTGATCTTGGACAAGTCATAATCTCTCAACCTCAGAGGAAAGCAATGGCAAACCTTCTCTGAACAAATCTTGCCAAGAAGAACCCAAGCCTTAGGTTTGCCATGTGTCGGAAATGACTTGAAGGCACACAACAACAAGAAGAAGGAGGAGGAGAAGGAGAAGAGAGAGAGAGAGAGAAAGAGAGAAAGATTCAAATCTAGCTTGGTATCAGCTTCTAGTTCTGAAAAATAAGCCTGCTTTGTTGCATTTTAAATATTAAATGGTGCTGGAAAGGGTTGGCAATTAATTTTAAAAAATGAATCACTGCTTTTAGTGGCTTTAGGAAGAAGCAGTTCATCATTTTTCTTCTAAAGAATGGGTAGTTTCAGGGACTCTAGGTGAAATTGGATGCCACAAAATTATCTTCTGGGGCCTGAAGGTGGCACCAGGCCCAATTTTGATACAAATGTTGGAGATGCTATAAAAACTGGAGGGAGGAGGACATTGCTCATGTTATGGTCCTCTCTACTGGCATGGCCAATAAAAAATGTATCAGTATTAGATGCAGCACTGGGTTTCTCTGCTTGTAATTTATTGTTGGGATACTGACCAGTGAAATGGGATGCTGGAAAGAGTCACAGACTTTACACACTGTAGGAAGCCTTGCTAGCCAAATCTACAGGGCTAAAGATCAAAATGCCCCTCTGAAAGAGGGCCTTAACTTAAAACAACAAGACTTTAAACAAGTTCTGATAGTGTTCAGAGGATGGTGAGGAGTCTGAAAACCAGTCTCTATGAGGAGTGGTCAAAAGAGCTGATAATATTGGCTGTAAACAAGAGAAGCTGGGACATGATAGAGGTGAGATATGGTGGTTGAAGCCAGATAGAAGACTGAGCAGATTTGTGCTTTGTTGCAGGAGACCAAGATTAGAACCAATCAGTGGAACTGGCAGGGAATCAGCTAAAGTCCAGGAAAAAATGTCCTGATGGTAAGAGCTGTTCAACAATGGAACGACAGACTGCCTCTGGAGGTTGCAGGCTCCCTTGCTGGAAGTATTTAATCAAAGCCTGGATGGGCCATCTGTCAGGGATGCTTTTGTTGTATTTGTAACATATCAGAATGCCACAAAATCCTAAATGGGTAGATGCTAAACTGAGCAAGGTGTTGGACTATGACCTCCCACATCCCTTGCTATTCAAATATTCTATGAGACTACAATCTCAATAAGTACAAAAAGGAATAAAATTTAAATATCCCCACCATGAAAGCCTATGTATAAAGAATAGTGTGAGAAAGAGAGAAAGAAATAGAGCTGAATTAACAGCCAAGCAGTTGAGGCATGCATGCCAACTGGAGACATACCACATAACATACTAACGCTACATGAAGCTGGAATAATCTGACACTTGGCATCCAAAAAGCTGCCATCTTAGATTTCTCCTGTTGTATGTCACCAAATGTCGCTATCTGAGGACTAGTGAACCTGTTCCTAGGGAATGTAGGCATGTAGGCAAGTCATAATGATAGCATTCCCTTTTGAACCCACTGACTGGAGCCAAAGGAGCTCTGGCATAGCTCAAATGTCTTTCATGTATGAAAGTTCTTGTACCTCTCAAACTGATTTATGGCCTGATGCAAAAGATTTGCACCCAGTGCCAAAGCTGTGAAACACTAGGCTTTTATTAGTCTTTCTAAGCCACTGAGCATGTTGGAAAATAAAGCAGGGTGTTAGGATTTAAAAATAAACAAATGCACCAAGAAATAAAATATAGGTCAGAAGTGGCATTGCCAGAGATTATGCTGTACATTTCAAGAACTTTCCTATGCACTCAGGGTTGACCAAGAGGGCTTGCTGGAATATAATCCGACCTAGTGAAGCAATCAACTGTAAATTTTTACACACTTCCACACACAGAGTGTCCAGAGGATGGTGAGGAGTGGCATCTCTGAGTCGGTTATAGATATGCCAGAGAAAAGAACTGCCAATGATAACTGGTCTCATTAACAAGGCAAAATTATTACTCCACCAACCTCATCACTTTCAAAACATCACAGTTAAAAAGCATGTGGGCATTCTAACTGTGCCTGCAGACAGAAAACAAATACAAACTGGGAAGGATGGCAAATCCTTTACAGACCATTCTGTTGGCCAGAATCTGCTACTCATTTGCTGTTTCCTGACACAAAAGTATGACTTGGAAACCTGTTCAGGCTTCCATATATGAGGGAATTCAAGAGATTGTGCATTATCTGTGATGGTAAGATCCAGAGTAATGCCATGATACTCTCTTCCCCTTTTAATACCACAGTTCAGATCTCACTTCTTAGCTTCACTGAACACAAAGAAAGTTTAAAGAGGAACTCTGAGCGTCCCAGTCCCATGCTCAAAATACAAAGAATTAGTACTGCTTAATTTGAGGCCAAGGCAAGCATAAAGAACCCTGGATTTCCCTCTGCTTGAATTTTAATCTGAGATGGAGAATTATTTTCATCCTAGTCTTTCCAATCTCCCTAATTCCCAAGACATTTCAACCAACCAACTTTCTTCCTCTTTCCACGCACAAATCCTCTCTGCTCTTCTCTTGAGTCTCACTCATTGAGACTGTTGCCATACCACAGAATTAATGCAGTTTGACACACTTTAACTGTAATGGATCCATCCTGTGGAATCCCAGAATTTGTGGACCAGAGATCTAGGCAAAGGAGGATAAGTATCCCACAAAACCACAAATCCTAGAATTCCATAGCATTGAGCCATGGCAACTAAAGTGGTGTCAAACTGTATTAATTATGCAGTATAGATGCAGCCCTGACTAGTAAAAGTGAGACTCAGATGGCAATGGTGACAATCTATGGGGGAAAGAAAGTTTCCTCTCCCCGTTCCAGTTTCTGCCCTGCTTCACTGTATCACACCAGGATGAAAAAAGTTACAAGCACTCTTTGGGAAATGGAGGAGCTTGTTTCTAAAAAGCACTGTCTGAGCCTAGTTGGTCCTTGGCACTGATGGCAGCCGGCGATTCAGCAGCGATTTAGCATGCAATAATCCCTGCCTCTATTCTGCCTCCCGGCTAGAGCCCAACAGGCTTGATTCGGTTTAAAACCCCAAGTGATAAGCTTTGTAGTTTCTCCATAGGCTGAAAGAGACAGGAACTTAGGAGGCCTTGACCTGCCCTCCAAATATTCAGCCCCCCTTTACAAACTAATCTTGAGTCCTTACTGATAAGGCAATATATTTTTTCCTTCCATTTTGGTGTGATTTCCCTGCCTTCCAATTTTGAATCATAGAGGCCATGAAAAGGACAACCAGATTGATTATATATACCTGAGTGTGATTCATCAAATGGTCATCTCTGAAGACATATAACACACCCTCCACCCCTCAGTTGTGGTCTGCCTTGGCAGTGGACTTTGAAACTGAGGAAGAGTAGATTGGTGTACCCAGACATGAATGCTAGAGGTCTACCAGACCAATGGACTTAGGCAGGATTTCTAATTTCATAGTACATTTCTGTTACTGAGCTGTATCCAACATTACACTAGCAAAAAGAAGAAGAAGAAGAAGTGGTGTTTTCCTAGTTCTTATAAGGAGAACAATTACTTTAAGCAATACCTAGCCTAATGATTTGCAATTGGTGGTTCCATAAAAGGAACCACAACTTTTCTTTTTATTTGTCATTTTTAACTGCTTTAAATTCTAAACTAGGGGCTATGTAGGGATTATGAATACATTATAGCCACAAGTGCGTAACTCCAGGTTATGCATTCATAACTGCCATAGAAGATTCTGGCCTATATTTTTAGTTTTTGTATGATATGCATTTTTTTTTTTTTTTAGCAATATCTGTTTTAACCTTTGTAAGCTGCCTGGAGTCCTGGACTCAGAAACAGGAAGATAACTACTACTACTACTATTTGGTCTTGCAGTAACCACCAGCTGAGTCAACCAGATAAATAATACTGAGGAAACGAAGCTGGAGGGTCAGTGGGTGGAAACAAGTAATGCTTCTTAGCACATCTTTGTTTTTATATTGACTCCAAGTATGTAGCTATGTTATTTGAGCATTGAATGATGACTCTGGAGATCAAGGTTTAATTCTCTGCTTAGGCATGAAAACCCACTGGGTAACCTTGTACAAGTCACACGCTCTCAGACCCAGAAAACCCTGTGATAGGTTCACCTTAGGTTCACCATAAGTTGGAAATGTCTTGAAGTAACACAACAACAATAACAACAACAACAAATGAGTAGAGAATCTGCTGAAGAGCCCAACTTGATTGAGATTACATCCAAACCAACTTCAGATGCAACTAGTGCTAGCAGTCTGGAAGCTGTATCAGATCTTCCGTAAAATTGAAGGAGGGGGCAATCAAAGGAAAGTCAGCTGCAAACATGAACAGGTCAGCTTGCGTCCATGACTTGGCAAGCATGAAAGGTCACCAGTAAGGTCATTCAGGTGCCATAGCCTATGATGATGGGATGCAACTTAAATGGTAGGCTGCAATTTGAGAGCCCAAACTCGATACAGCATATGACTGGAGATGCTCAACCCAAAATAGATGTGGTGAGCTGAAGCATTCTAAAAAGATAGGCAGGCCACAAGTACAGCCAGTTGTCAAACTATCTACCAACTAGAGTCTTTTGAACATTACCCAACCCAGTATAATCCATTGAGTTAATGCCATGTTTTGAAGGTGTGCAGACACTGGAGTTTGGAAAAATCTACTGGTGATGGTGGCTGGGGAATTTGGGGAGTTGTCTGGAAAAGTAACCTTCCCAAGCTATGTTTGACACTAGTCTGACTGTAACCTATGGTAAGCTGGTTCCTCATTGTGTGACTTCAAATCATTTCCAACTTCTAGCAATCCTAAGGTGGCTCTATCACAGGGTTTTCTTGACAAAATTTATTCAGAGGAGGTTTGCCATTACCTTCTTCTGAGGCTGAGAGAGAGTGACTTGCCTTGGGTCATCCAGTGCTTTTTGAAATCCAAGGGGGAATTCAAATCCAATACTCAAATCATTACTCCACACTGGCTGCTTTCTCTATAGCTTTTTCTAAAGTCAACAGTTGTATTGAGTTCTGATAAACCAATTCAGAATCTGAAAGTATGGATATGAATTATATTTGCAAATTTTCTTGTCATTGACAAGAAAGGGTATCTTGATACATTGAAACATGCTGTTGAAAAATGGCAACTGTCATGAGATAATTTTTTCATTCTGGGATTGTGTGTGTGTGTGTGTGTGCACAAAATTCTCTCTCCTTCCTTTTCCTCCTTGGAAACCAACATTTTTACAAAGAAAGGTGGGGTTTTCATGTAAAATAGGGTTCGAATCACCACTTGACCATGGAAACCCACTGGGAAGGTCACAATCTCTCAGCCTCAGAGGAAGGCATTGACAAGCCTCTTCTGAACAAACCTTGCCAAGAAAACACTTTAGGGTCACCATAACTCAGAAACTACTTGATGGCACACAATAACATCACGCACAACAACAACCACTACTTCCTGTACATTTTTTTTGGAGGGGAGGGAGGGGAGGCAGAAATGGAATTTTGCACAAAATATGTATCTGAATGAGGGTAGGGGGAACAAAAATTCTCACAATCCTACCAAGCAGATTTTGCAAGCAAGACTGGAAGAAGATATTTACATTCCTGCCAGAAAGCAGCAACAGCAAATAGGATGTATCATTCCAGAGATAGTGCTAGCCTGATTGTTAGAAAGAATGAGGTTGTTTGCTTCAAGAGAAAGATTTTGGAGTACTATCAAAAGATAAAAATTTGCCAGCTGTTTAGATGATTATTATATTTTACCAACTCAAGAGGCAAACACAGCTTAGATTTCCTACCGCAAGCCTTAAATCCTCTTGGTCTCTCCCTAGCCTGAGTTGCTTAAAGACAAGTAATCATTCCCCTATTCTTCCAATTTCCTGATAGTTAAATAAATCCAGCATTCCTCTTTTCTCATTTGCCCAATGTCTTCCATGTTGAAAACAAGTGTGGAAAGAAAACACACTGGATTGAAACAGTTACCCCAGACAACATAAGCAAAGGGGAATTATATATACAGCTCAGATGGCAGTTACAACCATTACATCTCCCCTCTAGTCCTACCTTTCCCTCTTTTCAGAGTGTATTAAAATAGAAGGGAAAGTATTTGCACAAAGGTTAAGTAGAAGTATTTATGTGTCTTCTGAAGCCATGGTTCCTATAAAAAAATTCTACAAGAAAGAGAAAACTATTACTAATGTCGGAGTTATTTTGTCTTATTACTTTTCTATGGTCCATTCTGTTGTGAATAAAGCAATTTTAAAGATCACATGTTGCCCTTATCATAATCAGACTTTTCTTACAGCATTTTAGAATGAAGTAGAATTCTCTAGGGAAACTCAGGTACTTGTACAGGGAGAAATGACCTACTCCTTTACTAGCCCAGTTTGAAGTTATGTTTTTAGGACTCTTATCTGGCCAGGGAAATCCAGATATTTTAGATTATAACTCCCATTTTTTTTCCAACATCTGGCCATACAGGCTAGGACTGATGGGAGTTGTGCTCTAATACATCTAGAGCAAGGATGTATTTTTCACAAATTTGGTTCTTCAAAGAAGCTGTGAATAATCTCAGCAAGGTTCTTTCCACTTCAACCAAGTCTGAAAACACTCTGCAGTTTTCAAAACCTTTTTGCAGTTTGGGATTTATTTTGCACAGAATTTGTGAATGGTATTTTTGCACTGGAAACAATCATTTTCTTCTGCACTGAATATGCTGTACTTGAGGATTCTTCTGCACAAAATTCACGTTTGGCATTTTTGTGCAGAAATCAGAATATTTGCTGTTTTCAGCACATTTTGTGCAGAATAAGTACCAAACTGTGAAGATTCTCCACAGTCCATAGGTCTCTTTGTCAGTGTTTCCTGACACTCAAGAAACACATTTTTGACCATTTTCTCCCCAATATTTTCCACAAATGTTCATTCCATGCCTAATTGGGAGAGCATCAGGTTGCAGAAGAGCTAATTGTTGTTTCACATAGTAGTGAATCAGATTCCTTCAGGAAAGAATCAAAGTATTGAAGGTGACAGTTTTCTCCCACCTTCTCTTTGAATACATCTGAACATTTGAGGTTCTATAAACCAGTAGTAGAACCATAGAATGAACCTGATATTTTCCATGCATGAAAACCTTTGCAAAGAGATCCTATAAACTTTCCCAGAACTTAGAATACAAGGAATAAAAATACAAACAGACAAACATTGTTTTGAGAAGGGTGAAAAAAAGAAAAAGAAAGCCAGCGGATGCTGGAGTTGCAGCAACTCAAGCCCTGGAGGGGCTAGAAAAAGAGCAGGTGGTCAGGCATGAGGCAGATGTTACTTGCAGATGGCTGGGAAATGCTGACATTTGGGCCAGGTTGTCTCAAGAGAGGCTGTAGAAAAGTATTTGGGAGTGGGAAGAAGACAAGGCTGTATTGTAAAGAAGAAAAGAAGGGAAAGTGCTTATAATCTGGAATTTCTCCACCCCACTAAGGAGAAGGGGAACAGGAAAAGTTTTAGGCTGATGTCCCCATTAGGAATGGCCTGCACATTTTTTCCACATGGTTTCTTGACTACTCTCATGCAATTAATAGAAAAGAAATTGTTTGGGAAAGGGGGAATCCAATAGGAAGAACACTTCATATATCAATTGTGTATATGAGTTACACTTTCCCCCTTTTTTTTTTGCAGATGTGGTCTCTCAAGTAGTGAAAGACAGCAATTTGTTATTCAATGCGATTTTCCTCTTGCACTTGCACTTCACATGTTTTTTTGGGTGATTGGTTAATGGTGGGTCATTGCTGTTGCTGTGTACCTCCAAGTTATTTCTGACCTATGGCAACCTAAGCTGAACCTAACATGGGGTTTTCTAGGCAAGAGTTGTTCAGAGGAGGTTTGCTATTGCCTTCCCCTGAAGCTGAGAGCGTGTGACTTGCCCAAGGTTACCCAGTGGGTTTAATGGCCGAGGTGGGAATTGAACCCTGCTCTCCACAGTCATAGTCCAACACTCGAACCACTACACCACTCTGGATCTCCAGTGGATGGTCAACACAGGGTTAATTTGCAAGTTTGATTGTTGAAGCACTTATCTCCAAGGGAATCCCATAGTGGGAGGAGAACAGGTCAATAGTAAGGTGCATGCTCCTTACTATTTACTTTGATGTTGTGCATGTCCTGTATTCTTTATATTGTTATTTCTCTGTCACCATGACAAGAAAAACCAAGATAAGATATTGCAAGATATAAAAAAAGTGCCTCCCATGGCACTTTTTGAAATAAGGAAGTGTAGGCAACAGGAAGTAGTAGAGAGATATGTAAGAGGAATATGCACCTAGAGGAATCTCTCAAAGATAAGATTAAAAAATGAAAACACCAGCAAAAGGAATGCAACAAAATTTCCAAAGAACTCTGAGAATAACATGTGTTGTTAACTGCCTTCATGTCGATCTTGACCCATAGTGACTCTGCTGAGACATCTCCAAGACCCCCTGTCCTCCACTGCTCTGCCTAGTTCCTGAAAACTCATATTCATGATCTCTTTAATAAAGTACATCCTTTCTACTTCCCTCCACTTTTCCAAGCATCATTTTTCCCCCCAATGATTCATGTCTTCTCATGATGTGTCCAAAGTATACCAGCCTACGATTGATCATCCTGGCTTCCAGGTAGATTTCTGGCTTGATCTGCTCTAGGACTAAGACATATATATATATATACGCGAGGGATACAACTTTTGGAAGCTTAGGGGAGATGTTTATTTGACATAGCCCTAGACGTATCTTGTAAACTTGGCTTTACAGATTTTATTCATATCTTGGTCACAGAGCCTTCTGCAGAAGTACATGTGTTTGTGTGTGTGTGTTTGTGTAAAACATTGACACATGATTGGAGGACATGGTGAAGTCTCTAGATTAGCCAGGCTAATGTTAGCAATTTGGCTTACTGCCTTCATCTGCTTTAAACTTCTCCAAACCACACCATGGAAACAGGGGAAAAACTGTCCTTAAGACAACATTCAAATATGGCCACCCACAAATCTGATCAAGCTGATGATGTAGCTAAAGACATAAAGAGGAGCCTAGCTTAATCAGACCAATGATGCTCCATCATTCAGTTTCCAATAGTGGCTTTCCAAATGCCTCAAGAAAGTTTTGCAGTAGAGTGGCCAGGTGTCCTATTTCAATCTGGACAGTCCTCTATTCCATTTTTTGTCAACTTTAGCATTCTCTCTTTTTCTCCCTGTCTGCTAAGGGGCCCTTTCACACCACACAATTATAGTGTTATGACTCCACTTTAACCGCCATGGTTCCAACCTATGAAATCCTGGGGTTTGCAGACCCAGGGGATTGAGACCCAGCATGGCATAGTGGTTTGAGTCTTGGACCAGGACTCTGGAGACCTGGGTTTGATCCCCCACTTGGTCATGAAATCAACTGGTGACTTTGGGCAAGTCACATGCTCTCAGCCTCAGAGGAAGGCAATGGCAAACCTCCCCTGAACAAATCTTGCCAAGAAAACCCCATAATAGGTTTGCCTTAGGGTTGCCATAAATTGGGAATGACTTGAAGGCACAAAACATATATAGGAGGATTTAGAATTCTCAACCAGGGAGCCCAAGTGCTTCATCCGATTACAAATCCCAGAATTCCATAAGATGTAGCCATGTCAGATAAAGTGGAATCATAGCATCATAACTGGGTAGCGTGAAAGGGCCCAAGGCCCTAGGATTCCAAATCTTATGGCCATCAAATCTGGATTGGAATGGAGCAACTGACCAGCAAAGAAAATGCTAGCTGAGTGTTTGTTTGTTTTTAAATGGTGACAACCAGGAGGTGGAGAGTAGGATGGAGGACTGGAAGAGAGAAAGAGAGAGACCTGTACAGGGGGTAGAATGGAGCATAACTGTAGACTGGCCATTTGCTTTTTTGGTCACCTGTATGGGATTAAGTTGGTGGTCCACTTTATTTCTTTTGATGTCTGAGTTCTTTGTTCACAGTGCATAGGGATCTTAAAATATATCTGGCTGTTGCTGGCCTTTGCCTCAGGCAGCAAAATATATTGAACCCACCTTGCTACTAATATCAACTTTACCAAACATGCAAAACCTTTCAGCATATTTTTCTAGACTGAAATGAAGAGTGAGGACAGATTTATGAATATGAGAAGGAAAGCAGGCAATAAAATGCAGGAAATATTAAAACCAATAATCCCAAGATAAAATATTTCACCATTTGACACATGTAATATTTAAGAGGCTTCTTCCTGCTGCATTGCTTTTTATCACCTACAAAAACGAAAGGAACTTATAACATGATGTTATCCAGTTGCAACGAAAGAGATACTTTAAAGATGTTCCCCTTAGGCCCTCTGTGTGCTGCCAAAATCCCTCCAGACTGTCATTAAGAATTTCTGTAAAGTGAGCACTTAAACATAGGAGCTCTTTGAGTTATTGAAAATGTACAGTTTCCCCAGCTTTTTGCACTTTCAGAATTGTGTCTGTGGCTTTTTGTCCCTTTCTAAACATAGGCCTGTTATACCCAGAGTACAGAGGAAATGTCTACCTTTCAGTTTGTGTGGACACTCAGTAATGGAACTTCCTATTACTCTTTAAAGACTCGCTAAAACAATCCTCGGTGAAATCTTTCACTTGCTCAAGAGAAGATCTGCCATCAGATTCTGGCTTTAAGCTTTCAACATTTCACAGATGAACAACAGCACACATGTAGCCAAAGAACATCAGAGGTTGTCAAGATGATAAAAGTTATCAGTGAGGAAAAACACAGAAGTAAGGACATGCTGCAGCAGTTTGATTTTGCTTGAACCTCCTGGGAATGGCAAGATTCTGCCCCATCCTTGCCTCTCTTCACCATAGAATTAATTCAGTGCAAACTACCAAAGAATAATAGAATCCTGGAGTTGGAAGAGACCCCAAGGGCAATCCAGTCCAACCCCTGCCATGCAGGAAGACACAATCAAAGCACCTCTGACAGATGGCCATCCAACCTCTGTTTAAAGACTTTATAGAAGGAGACTCCACCATCTTCCAAGATAGCGTGTTCCGCTGTCAAACAACTCTTACTATCAGAAAGTTCTTCCCATTGTTGAGATGGAATCTC
This sequence comes from Phrynosoma platyrhinos, assembly GCA_020142125.1. Taxonomy (NCBI): domain Eukaryota; kingdom Metazoa; phylum Chordata; class Lepidosauria; order Squamata; family Phrynosomatidae; genus Phrynosoma; species Phrynosoma platyrhinos. The sequence continues at coordinate 209,402,421 of CM034708.1, forward strand.
TTGTCCTGTAGTTTGAATCCATGGCTCTGTGTCCTTTTCTCTGGAGCAGCAGAAAACAAGCTTGCTTCATCCTCAATATGACATCCCTTCAAATATTTAAACATGGCTATCGTGTCACCCCTTAACCTTCTCTTCTTCAGACTAAACATACCCAGCTCCCTAAAGCGCTCCTCATAGGCCATGGTTTCCAGACCTTTCACCATTTTGGTCACCCTCCTTTAATTAAGTTCCAACTATTTTTGCACTTTGAACTCAGTTTGCAGCAATGGAAGTAAGTTGCGGACAAAGTGGGAGAGAGGTAGGAGGAGAGAGAAACTGGGGCATTTAAAAATCAGGTGAAAAAGTGAGGTGACAAAGGATTCTTCAGGACTGTACTAGCCAATTTGGGACAGTTGGAGGGTATGCAGCAATGATGTCAATTTTTATAGAGCTGGCACATTAAAAAGTGATTCGTGATATCACCTCTCATCTTGTTGATTCTCCCAGCTCATGGAAGCACAATGGAAGCTCATGGAAGCATACATCTGTAAATGTCTTTTATGCACAGGAAATATATTTCCCACTCAGAAAACATACCTTTTCTTACACAGATAATTATGCATATTTCTGCACAAAATAACCTCCCAGAACTCTTTGGGATGTTTGAGTACCAGCTGTAATATACAAGTTAACTCTACTTCAGGAACACAAACCTTCAGTAGATTCAGAAAACTGTTATTCAGTAATCATAGAAAATCATAGCACATAGTTGTCAAGACTGAGGAACTTTCCCCACTTACACCAGTATACTTAGAGTTCAAGTCACACATTACAAAAGCCTTCACCCCATTTATCAACATTTAAAAATATATTCCTTTTTTCAGGTCTGGCTCCTGCTTATTTCCCCCTCTGTACCAAGCTATAGATTCCCACAAGGAAGTGATCAGTAATTGAAAACCCTCCCCACACATCTGCTTGTTATTCCAGGCCACGTTTAATACACAATCTGTACTTCTCTCAGCTTAACTTGTAGGACATCATAACCCATCATCCCACATTTACACACGAGTGGTCAAATTAAGCATTATAACAATTAAGCATGGGAGGACCATATCTGGACCATGATCCTAACACCAGAAGAAACAGCAGGAGTCTTGCTGTTCCATTTTTCTTCCTGATGGATCTTTCTTTCTTTCTTTCCATCCCTAGTAAGAGCATTTCTGACAAACTCCCTTCCCATGTGTCCATTGTCAAGTAAATGAACCACTGCAAATGCAGTCAGAAAAGGAATAAAAACCTGAAACATCCACACCAATCATCAAGATTTGTACCTCACCATGAACGAGTACATAGCACTTCACATACTATCAACCAAACAGCTCTGGGCCCTAAGGAGATTGCAATCTAAAATGTAACTCAGGAAAGAAGGCTACAGAGGGAGGAGAGGAAGAAGAAGGCAAAGGAAAATGAGAACTGAATATAGCCATCAGCAGATTGGCACTGGAAGTAAGGAGCCCCTTCCTGGCTCAAAACAACAGTGATCAGCCAAAAATCTCAAGCAAAATCTTTCAAGTGTCTGCAACTCTTTCTTAGGTAAGCTAGAATGCAACCATCCTTCCTCTACTTCTGTTGTCACTCAGAAACTTTTTTCTTTTGAAAATAATAATAACAAAAAAAAAAAAACTGACCCTGCTTAGTTTCAGATAAGGGACGTTTTCACATGGGGTCCCTAAAGCCGGCTGGAGTCCTTCCCCTAAAGCCGGCTGGATTCCCATGCCGCCGACGCCGGAATGACTCCGTCGGCGGCAGGCTAATTCCTTTTGCCACCCGGCATTACCTGAAGCCGGCGTTAGCCAGGAATTAGCCTGCCTCCGCCGGAGTGACGCCGGACTTAGGGCTCCGTGCGTTTGAACACACGGAGCCAAAAGCCGGCCTGACGCAGGGATGACATCAGGAGGGGCGGGGTTTGCCGCCGCGTGTGTGTGAACACCCGGAAAATGGAGACGGAGTGGGGCCGGAGTGAGGCCGGCTAGCCTCCTCAAAAAGCCCCGTGTGAAAACGTCCAAGATCAGGTGCTTTCAAAGTTTTTAAGCTAATTCTGTCTGTTGTTGTTGTTGTTCATCTTTTATATTTTTAAAAACAATACCCTAAAGGTGCCAGATCCTGTTTGATCTTGAAAGTACTGATCTGGTCAGTACTCAGATGGCTGGTCAGTACTCAGATGAGAGATTGCCACTGAAAACCCAGTGCTGTAGGCTATATTTCAGAGGAAGGAACTGACAAAACTACCTTTGAGTATTTCTTGCCTAAGAAAACCCTATGAAATTCATGGGATCACCGTATGTCAGCAGGCGACTTGAAGGCGCACACACACACATTGAATTTAGTTTAATAGGGAAGTCACCTTCATGAAGCCAATGTGATTTATTAGTTTGAGTAATGGACTACAACTCTGGAGATCAGGGTTCAATTCCCTGCTCAAGCAGAAAAACCCACTAGGTAACCTTGTGCAAGTCTCACTCTCTCAGCACCAGAGGATGGAAATGGCAAATCCTCTCTGAAGAAACTTGGCAAGAAAACCCTATGATAGAGTCACATTAGCATTGACATAAGTCAAAGATGACTTGAAGACACACAACAACAAAGCCACCTTCAGTTCAGGTTTTGGGGAAAAGGCAGGATGATGATGAGGATCATGACAGTAACAAAAACAGTAGTGGCAACAACAATTTGACGACATTTTCACCCATATAGCACAACCAGCATCCTATCTGCAGTTGGTGCCCTATAGTAAGGTGCTATATCTTTGTACTGGAGCAAGAGTTGGAAATGCACAGCAAACTTTCTACACACAAAGGAACAACTTAAAAAGAAAAATCAGTACAATACCTCTAAAATACCACAAAAGGATCGGGGGGGGGGGGGGGGAGAGAAACAGAAGGAGGAAATAGGAAAGAAATAGAATGATGTCCAACCAAGCTATGAACCTGTAGGTTCTTTTCTGTAGTTTAAAAACCTCTTCTCTGTGTCCATTTCAAATATCACCACCACACTGTGTGCAAACCGGTTCAAATGAATCCCTTTTTACTTCTTCCCTGGAACTCTGTTCCTTCGCTGACCTCCTTTCCTGATAAGAGTCACATTTACAAAAGAATCTGGTATGGAAAAGCTACATCTGCCCTGAAACCCACTCAGAAAGAAAAGCCATTCAGCATTGCCATTCAGGCCCTCAGGTGGAAGTTTCTCCTAAGACAAGGTGGAAAACAGGTTAACAACAACAAAAAGTTTTAAAGTATACCTCATGGCTCCAAGTAGACCTAAAAGCAATGGCTGATTCTCCGCACCACTTCCTGCTTTGTAACTGGTTGTGTTGGGTGTTTTTTTTGTTTTTGTTTAAAAAAACACAGACTTCAAGCCTATTTCTCAGTTTCCTTTGTGGTTTGGCAATGTACTAATACATCCGTTTAGCAATAAACTCTCTCTCTCTCCCCCAACTGCCATTTCACCACTAAGAAAATGCTTTGGCATTTTAGCAATTTATGAATATGTTGAAGGTACAACTGGGGCAGAAGGGGACTGAAGACAGGTTGTCTCATAATTCATTACAGCCACATGACACAACTTTTCATTATAAGATACCCATTGATTACCTCCAACAAGTTTCAGTTTACATGCACATTGTGTAGATCTGAAAGGAAGTGGTAGATGCAATAGTCCTACATTCAGCTGCAGTCCCAGTTACTGTGTAGTTTGTGTGAAGATGTCTACTGCATCAGACTATTTTATCTACCCACCCAGTCATCTATTCAGATGAGACCACCAAGGCTGCATCTGCACTGCAGAAATAATCCAGTCTGATACCATTTAATCTGCCATGGCTCAATGCTATGGAATTTTGGGAACTGTAGTCTGTTGTGGCACCAGAACTCTCTGACAGAGAAGGATAATTATCTCACAAAACTACAATTACCAGTATTCCATAGCATTGAGCTGTGGCAGTTAAAGTGGTGTCAAGCCAGATTATTTCTTCAGTGAAGATGCAGCCCAGGCTAACTTGTGAGTATAACAGATAGTGAAATCAATGGGATGAAAAAAATGGTATCCCTTTCAGGTAATGGTGACTACAGGGATCTGTTCAAAGAAATAGCTGTGTGAGTGGCTTTGCAGACGGACACAAAGGGCCGGCCTGGGGGTGGAGTCAGGGTGGGGAAGCTGCACGCTGGCCACCCTGATGCCATCATGATGCCACACACCCATCTGCATGGCGTGCGGCATTAGGATGCCTCTTGGCACAGCATCAGCACATGCTGTGCCAAAAGGGCACAAAAAGGCCACTGCCATGGCTGAAAGGGCGGCCTTTTGCCACCCCCAAAAGGAGTGGCAAAAAGGAGGATTGGGGCCATGGCGTGCGGTTTCTGCAGCCCCGATCTGCTGCTCCCAGGGGCGACTGTGTGCCGCCCCTTTTGGGCCATCTGTATCAGCCCTTAGTATGCATCAGTATGCAAAAAGATATCGGAATGCCTTTGACACTAACTGAGAGAAAAAGGTTTGAAGCATAAGCTTTTTGCAGACTGGATCTAGTTCATCACATAAAGTAGATTTCACAGAGCTCTAAGTTTCCATTCAGTCATCAATCTTGAAAATTAGATGAGCTTAGACCAGTCACTCTTTCCTCCTGACCTACTTCACAGAGTTGTTGTAAAAATAAAGGGGGGGGGGCAGTGTGTGCACATCTGTTTCAGAAAACTAGATGAAATATGTAAAAATCAGAGTAAAATAAAGAGGGAGTCTTGGCTCTGTAACTTCTCCCATCCATTTCATGTAACTCTCTCCCAAATGTGATCACTTCCCTTCTGTTTTTAAAAAATGGATCTTATGGAACAATGGAACAACTACAAGTTACAGCAATGTATCTGAAGAGTACCATTCTCTCCCTATTGAAGGACTTGATTTGAAAGCCATCTGAGAGAGAGCAGATAAGACAGGGAAAGAGAGGTAGATGCCACATTGAAATTTCTGTCAGCCAGATGAGTATACTCAAGAATTATGCTGAGAGGAATGAGGAACTTTTGCAAAAGAGAATCAGGAGGCAGGACAAACAGGAGAAATTTTTTTGCAAGAAGGACAATTCCAGCTGGCACTCCCCACTTTCTCAAGGCAAGGTGCAAAGTACCTATAGCCAGTCAAGTTAGGTGCATACATGAGGCTGAAAACTGCATATGCACTTTCCTCCCTCCATGTCTGTAAAAATACAATACATGTAGAGTATACTTTATCTAGAATACTTGGGATAGAAGTGGTTTGAAATTTGATTTTTTTTTTTTTTGGAGTTTGGAATGTTTACATATATACAATGAGATATCTTGGAGATGGGAACCAAGTCTAAACACAAAATTAATTTATGTTTCATATATACCTTATACACATAGTCTGAAGGTAATTTTATATATGCTACTTTAAATAATTTTGTCCATGAAGCAAAGTTTGTGAACCATCAGAAAACCAAAGTGCCACTATCTCCACCACCCATGTGGATGATTTTGGATTTTTGAGTATTTTGGATTTCAAAATTCTGGATAAAGGATATGCAAATTGTAATATCAAATTAAATACTGAATAATTTGCTGTCCTTTCATAACAGTCCTTGCCTGAGGCAACTCTTCCAGCCTGTCTAGTGGGAAGATCAACTCTGTCAAGAAGAGTAAAGAAGGTGCTTAACCCTTCCTTCACAATTTTCCCTGGAATATCCCTTTGGTTGTTTTTACCTCCCTCCGCCTTTTCTTTTTACCTATGTAAGGCTCCAACATTGGATGAAGTCCAACTTAAGGAAAAGGGAGGACTCTGGGTTGTTGCCCTTTGAAAAAGAGTTGCATATCAAAACATTGGTGAATGGTTGAATGTCCCCCTCTTGCCCACACAGAACTGGTGAAGAAATCCTCCACATTGTATCTCAGCAAGCTGAGCACTGGGGCTACAAATATTCACTGCGGTAATATCTAATTGCATCCCTTTACAGCTGGATTTCATTATAGGGCAAATGGTAAGGTTATAATGCCTAAGCATCACCATTTCAAAAATAAACACTGCCCTCCCTCCTTTGAAAACACTTGGGAAATAGAGTGTAATGTATTTCAAAAATCATCTGGATGCATGTTGCTACTTCATTTGGCCTCTTCACAGAAGCATCTTATGGTCAGGAAACACATGAGATAGGAGAGGGACTCCTGAGATGAACAGATGCCCAGGCCTAGTGTCTCCATGTTTGGTTGAATGTGTTAAAGGTGCTCTTATAAAGCTCTCAGAACACCAGCCACTAGAGAATAGGAGCAGAACATGCCCTCAAGTCTTCTGAGCTTTCCCTAGGTCACAGTGGAAAAACAAAATGTTGCACTAATCTAGCTCAGTGCTTCTTATCTTTTTATGTACATATGACAAGGAGTGTGGGGAGGCATCCTGTGATCAGAAATTATGGATGGAAAGAGTATTTGAAGAAATATTTGGATAATGGTCAAAATTTTGTTTCTTGAGTGTTGGAAATCCTGTCAAAGAGAATCCTGGGCTGACAAGAATCTTTGTAACTCAGGACATTTCCTGTGCAAAATTTGTGTGTGAGGTTGTGTGTGTGTGTGTGTGTGTGTGTGCAGGAAACACAAAAAGGTATGAATTTTGCACAGAATGAATCCTCAACTACAGCATTTTCTGCAAAGGAAACAATAGTTCTGTACAGAAAACACTGTTTCCTTGACATAAAATGTTATTTCCTCTGCAGAAAATACTGTTTTCTATGTTATAAAAAAGTAACATGCATTTTTGCACAGAATAAGTCTTGAAATGAGAACAATCTGCACAGGTTTTGAAGACTATCTCGCAACAGGAAGAAAATTGCTAAAATTACTCATTGCTTTCTTTGAGAATGAGTCCCTACCAGAAATCTTGATCATACAAGGTTGTTGACAGAACCAGCCCTACAGAACAGAGTGAGACTGTGGCCTCAGGCAGCAGCATCTGATAACGAGGTTTTTTTTTATCTAAATGACAAACTTACAAAGATACCTGAGTTTCTACAAATGCAGCAGTTACTCAACCATGGACCGTTTTTTATTGCCGCTGCTGTACAACTATTACAACTTCAGCTGGTATTCTCTTCTTGACTGTACGTACCTTCTCCCTTTCACCACGGCTGACAGGCTGCTAAACCTTAACGGTAAAGCACATAATTGCTCATCTTGCTGGCTACCTAAGTGCATCCTGCTAATGAAAGTTAAGCCTTTAAGGATTACAGGGAGAGCCAAAGTGACAAATTATTATGCCCATCTCATAAAAGAAATATCACTGCAAAAAGAAACTTAAGTGCTGAAAGCCCCTCTTGGTAATGCGCAGCACGCTCTAATTTTAGATGATTCGCTGGTCACCAGAGAGTTTGCAGTGCATACAGCCAAGCCCAGCTCAATCAACTGACTCTCTTTTTTTATCTCTATGGCTGCAGGTCATATTATCTCATGAATGAACTGTTATGTAGGTCAGTTAAGACCAGTCTCTTAATTGAATGCACATTTCAGCAATGGCATTCATGCCCTAGATATCAACATTCATGATAAAGGGGGGGGGGGGGGGGAGAAGCATTGCTCCTAATGGTGGAGAGGAGTGCAGTAAGAAATGGAGAATGTGGATTGGAAGCCAGATTTATTGGGTCATTTTAAGATTCTTCATGTCCCAGATTATTGGAATGGAGTAGGTACAAGTGATGGAAAGAATATTCAGAAATACTTGAAAAATTGCCAAACTATTATTCCCAAGTGGTTGCAAAACCCTGACAAAGAGATTCCTGGACTGACAAGAATCGATATAGTTCGGGATTTATCCTGCACAAAATATGTACTTTTTATGTACAAAATCAGTATTTTCTGCTAAGGAGACAGAATTTTCTGCATAGTAGATTATTTTCTTCACAGAAAATGCTACTTTCTCTCTCTCTCTCTCTCTCTCTCTCTCTGTATATATACCCTGAAAAAACTTTGGGCTGAACTCTAAATTTTCTTGCAGTGGGAAGAAAATTGCTCATGGCTTCCTTTGAGAACAAAACTAGTGAATAATTAAGTCCTTAGGGGGTACAAATGTACAGCACATACCAGTGCAAACTTAATATCAGAAGTAGATAATACTGTATTGAATGGCCTTACTCTCTAATAAGTATATCTAACATTGTAATCTTGTTTTATGAAATTTTTATCTTGTTTTATGTTAAGATTGTTTTGTATAGATTAAATTGTTGAAATAAAGTGTGACTATTGTGAAAAATGCCACTATGGTGTAATATTGGACTATGACTCTGGGAAACAAGGGTTCAAATCCCTGCTCAGCCATGGAAACCCAACTGGATGACATTGGAAAAGTCATACACTTTCATACTAAAAGGAATATAATAACAAACTTCTGAAAAAATCTTGTCAAGAAAAAATATGGATAAAGTTCAGATATCAGTGTTGACTTGAAGGCATGCAACAACAATGTTATAACAACTGTACAGAAACCATCTTATTCTCAAGCAGCAGAGGGGAAAATTCTTGAAATTATCCATTCTTGCATGCAAGAGTCAAATAAGTGAAATGTCACATCCCTAATTCATTATATGAATCAAAGATATAACTGTGAACATGGTTTTCAAAAGCAATAACAACTGGACATTGACGACAGTGTCAGTCAATCAATTTCAGTTCCCAAATGTCTAGGTTTTACTTTCAGTTGCTAAACATATGCAATTTAATTATAATAACAAAATTCAAAAATTCTCGTGTTTGTCCACAATATAATAAAATACTGGATAGACATGGTCAGCTCATCTCTGGCCTGGGTCTGAAATAGTAGCAGAAATGAAGGCTTAACTTCCATTTTATTTTCCAAGTGCCTGAGTCATGCTTGTATTTATATGATGTTTAGAGCTGAGCCTTCAGGGAGTGTTCCACATATAGTTTGTAAAATGCTTAACTAGCCATTTGTTGATTTAATGTCACAATTACGAGAGAGAAGCAAAGCATGCAACTGCTCTTGCACTTAATATCAGCAGAAGTTGACAAGCAGTGCAAAAGGGCTTGACTGAAATAAGGATTTAACAACTCATGCAAAGCAGGGCTCACAAGGATTTGTTAGCTGCAACATGACAAAATGGGGCTTCCAGGATCAGAGTCCAGTGTATCATGACCTTCGTGGAGGCTTCTTGGAGGTATCTGGTAGATCACTGATGGAGACAGATTTTCCATTGTTCTCATCCTTATTTTGATCTCCTTGTGTTCTGCCATTGCCTATCTTATCGTACAGGAAACCCAGAAAGATTAGGAACATTGGAAGTTGCCTTATATCAGCTCAGACTATTTGCCAGTCTAGCCCAGTAGGGGCTGTTCAGGGTGATCACAATTCTCTGATAGACATCCTCTCCATCTCCTGCTATCTGATCCTTTAATCAGACATATTAGGAATTGAACCTGGAACCTGGAACCTTCACGTGCACGAACAAAAGGGCCCTGAGATTTCTGAACCAAAATCTGAGACCTAGGGTTGGCCCCTGGTGAAGTCATTAGGCATTAAGCACCAACCATAGATGATCACAGCTTTTCATTGAAATACACACTCACATATGGTGAGAGCACATATTTTCCCATTTGGAAATTAAGACAGAAATCTTAGCCAAAGGGACTATTCCCAGATTAAGGTGAAATGGAGAGTATAATAACAATAATTTTTATTTCCTGCCTCTCCCTATGGATCAAAGCTTGGAACAACAACAGTGAACACCACATCAGTTAAAATACACATCAATTTAAAAGGACAAATAAGATATACACATACTAAAACGTGTGTTTTAAAAAGGAGCCCAGGTGGCTCAGTGGTTAAATGCCTGTGGTTAAATGCAGCCACCCAGTCACAAACCATAAGATTGTGAGTTCAATACCAGCCAGGGGCTCAGGCTCAACTGAGGCTTGCATCTTTCCAAGGTCACTAAAATGTGTACCCAGATTGTTGGAGACAATTAGCTTACACATTGTAAACCACTTAGGGAGTGCTTAAGTGCACTGATAAGCAGTATAGAAATGTACTTGCTATTGCTATTGGTAAAACAATCCACATTTAAAATTCACTGATTATAATAATCTGGACTCAAACTGTTTAAAGCACAGAAATGGCCCAGTAGCCAATAAAATTGTTGCAACAAGGGGGTTAAATGATCCTTGTAACTAGCCTTGATTTATAAAGCCATTTGTGGTTATGCACATAAAGACGTGTGACACATTTGCACTGGTAACTGGTCTGAGATCACATAGTCTTCAACTGGAGTATGCAGATTTAAGATAGAGAGGGAATGGGGAATGAAGCAGGTTGAAAAGTCAGCTATACTGCCGATCCTCCAGTGACTTATCAGTTAAGCCAGTTCTACTTTTGTTTAGCCATCCATCAAAACAGTCGGAGATCTGATATTATGCTGCCCTTCCATTCTCCAAATAAGATTAAATCAGAGTTTAGAAATGTTAACATTAGTGGAAATACTCCACTGGTTCTAGTTCTGAGCTCTGGAGGAACTGGGAGAAAGTCTACTTTATCTTTTGTGTACCTTAATCAAGGCAAAAAAAAAAAAAATTAACCCAACTGTTCTCAACTGGACTTGGTTTCTAGACACTTCACCACTCTGGTTTCCTCCTCCTCTTCATCCAGAATCTTTCCAGAATAGCAAGATCTTTTTTCTGTATTTCTTTGTCTTGAGAATTTTTCTGGATGTTGTGGGACTTCAAGTCATTTCTGAGGAACTTAAGATTTTTGTTGGCAAGATTTATTCAAAGGGGGTTTGTTATTATCTTACTCTGATACTGAAAGAGTATAACTTGTCCAAGGTCACACCCAGTGGGTTTCCGTGGCCATATGGGTTCAAACCTTGGTCTCCCAGAGTCCTACACTGTAGAAATAATGCAGTTTGACATCACTTTAATTGCCATGTCTCCATCCTACAAAATCCTGGGATTTGTAGTTTTGTGAGGCGCCAGCACTCTTTAGCAGGGAACGATAACAACCTTGCAAAACTACAAATCCCAGGATTCCACAGGATGGAGCTATAGTACTTAAAGTGGCATCAAACTGCATTATTTCTACAATGTAGATGAATCCTCAGTTCAACACCCAGACTACTACACCACCACACTGGTTCCACTCTTCAAAAATTAGAATACCTTGTTTCATGAACTGTACTTCTAAGTTTGGCTGATATAATGATAGAGTTGAAAGTTACCTTGGAGGCCACCTGCATTCACCTTTCAACACAGAAACTACAATACAGGATGACAACTGGACCCTGAAAGCTTCTCCCTAAGCAGATTCAACAAAAGACAACCCACTATGTGTATATGTGTGTGTGTGTGCATGCTATCAAGTTGCTTGTTGACTAATGGAGACTCCATGAATACCAAAGTTTTTTCTTAGGCAAGAAATGCTCAGAGGCAATTTTGCCAGTTCCTTCCTCTAAAATATGGCCTAAAGCACCTGGAATTCATTGTTGGTCTCCTGTCCCAGTACCAGCTAGGGTTATTAACTTGGGATCTACCTTTCGGGCAGGGGTAGGCAACCTTTCCCCTTTAAGGGCCGAGGGATTTCAGCTCCCAGAAGCCTCAGCCATGTTGGCCAATAGCTCCTGGGATTCTGGGAGCTGAAGTCACTTGGCCCTTAAAAGGGAAAGGTTGCCTACCCCTGCTTTAGGGTATTTAGGCTTCCACAGTCTCCAGCATTTCCACAGATGAAAACTAGGATCAGTTAATAAGAGAGGAAAAACTGGGGCTGTCCCTGCCAAATTGGGGTACTTGGAGAGTACCCTTTGAAGAACTGCTATCAATGACTCCCAGACCACAGACTGTACTGAAGAAATCCGAGAAACAAACTATAGTAACTGAGCATTTGTTTACATGAATAATTCCCAGAGTGGCTTGACCATTGGACTGCAGCTCCTGAGATTAAGCTTTAAATTGTCACTCAGCCATGGAAACCCACTGAGTGGCCTTGGGCAAGTCACACTCTCTCAGCTTCAGAGGAAGAGAAAAGCAAACCCACTCTGAATGAATGTTGCCAAGAAAACCCTGTGATAGGTTTGCCTTAGGGTCACCATAAATTGTAAAAGGCACACAACAACAACAACTAGAAAATGAAATTATTAACTATACTGGATTATATAATTTCAGGTTGCAGGAATGGGGACTCACAAATCACAGAGTGGTGCAGTGGTTTGAGTGCTGTACCACAACTCAGGAGACCAAGGTTCGATTCCCCACTTGGCCATGAAACCCACTGGGCAAGTCACATACTCTCAGCCTCAGGGGAATGGTAAACCTCCTATGAACAAATCTTGCCAAGAAAACTCCATGATAGCTTTGCTTTAGGGTCACCATATATGGAAATTACTTGAAGGCATGCAACAGAAGCCTAGGATGTTTAGTATAAAATTTTCTTTATGTAGAACAATTTTTAGGTGGTATAGTTGTTCTTATGCACCAATAGTCTGAAGCCCTATAGTCCCAAAACAGTGTTACTTCATATTTGTTGTGTGATTTACTGGTATGTGTTTTTCCAGTTTGAGTTGGAAATGGGGTGGGGAATAAGAGAATGAGGTTTCTGAAGCAAAGGGAAAACTCAGATGAAATAAGCCAAAAGCAAGGAAAGCACAGAACACTTAGAGGAAAACATCAATTCTGTGGATAGCCAAGCAAGTTGAGTGTTGTTACAACCGATAATATGTTATTTTGAAGGAGAGATCATATGGAAATATGATTTCTGATACATGACACAAACTTAGAAGGGCCTGGCTAATGTATGATCAGGATTGTCACCATGTGAAATGTACTGTTTCTCTCTGAGGGGTGCCTACTCTTTTCATTGATGTGCACACATGTCATTCCAGATTCCTCTCTTCTGAAAATGAAGTATCTGCATCTAAAAGCACTAAGAAAACTATAGTGGATCAAGATGATAGGTATAGACCTGGGATTAAATTGGACTCATTTGGCTTGATTGCAAGTGTGTGTCTGTATGTGTATGTGTGTGATGGCGTTGTTGTTGAGATGCTCCCCAGTGGAAAGCAAACACATTGTGAATTAAATTAGCTTCACTTGGCAAGGAGGAAGCCCCACAATGACTGCCTGGATTACTTTAAAAGCTAAGATGTTCAATTCCTTAAAGCAATCAAATTCCACTAGCTCAGGGACTTTTGCCTCTGTATGTGTCCGTGTGTGTTTGTTTCCTTAGCCTAGTCCATTTCTAACAGTTGGCTGACTGCATACTAAACTAGTCTCAAATTTGCTAAGATGCCAGGCACTTCAAGAGGAAATTGGCACAACAGACTATCTGGGGCTAAAAGAAATACCATTTTCTCCGGTCAGAAAAGAAGGAAGATGATTGATTAGAACAAGTTCACTGCCAAACATGAGAGCCTAGAAAGTTACTTTTCAGGATGAATGAGTCAAATGATACATTGAAGCTATTGATAATTCAACTGTGGAAGAATAATGCTCCAGGTCCCCCCAGTATCATCCTAAAATATGCTCAGTTATAGATGGTTTCAGCATGTAATTCAGCTCATTTTCCTTAAAAGTAGCTTCCCAAGGATTGCACCCTACTGCAATAGCAGAAAGACCGAAAGCCAGACAAGGGGAGTAGGGAAAGTTGGTGCCATGGAAGGCTCCAGCAGGCATCAGTCATGGAAGCCCACTGCTGGATACAGATATTGGCCTGGGTCCACAACCAATTAAGCTTTAATTTTGTTCATAACACAGAGAGTTTTGTTCAATATATATAAAATTCTTTTTTGTTTTTGTTTTCGAAAAAAGGACTAATTGCATAAGCACCTGTCTAGTTGGTGTTCACACAGGAGAAAAGAAATGCTCCCACCCTATTCCCCCACTGACCTGTGCAGATTATTATTGAGGCCAAAATAAACAAGGGCCTAATCCATGCTTCTTTGCTGCTCTGGAGTAAAAAGAGTCTCCTTTTGCTCTGGATCAGGGTAGAATCCCCTGATCATGTGAACTGCGCACTGGTGCAGGGACAGAGAAGGAGCATTCATGGGCAAGTGAATCACTGACCTCTTCTCATTCAGAACTTCCAATTTCCCACCACAGCACATTCACTTTCATGTTTACACAGTTCATCTAGCACCATTCCTTTTGCAGGCATACAAATTGATTGCACAACCACCACCAACATCATCAGTACAGTTCACTTATGGTCAAGAGGATAGCTGCTGCCCTACAAGTCATGGGAAAAGAAGGAGAGAGGTATCCTGGTGAGTGCAGACAATGCTGTGCATATTGACCAGTTGCAGGTGCCAGTTATGTGGACAACTCATCCTCCCCATGGATCTGGAAACCCTGGTGGTAAACTGGGTTTTCCCATCCATGAGATACAGATCTAATCTCTTAAATTTGTTGTTATTGTTGTTGTATGCCTTCAAGTCATTTCCAACTTGAGGCAACTCTAAGGTAAACCTATCATGGGGTTTTCTTGGAAAGATTTGTTCAGAGGAGATTTTAGTGCTAGCCATTTCTGATGCTCCAGAGGCAAGGGGTAGGATGTAGAAGAAAAGAACATATGACACCCCACTTATGGAACAACACTCTATCTATGGAGGTTGAAAAATATGCTGAAGTTTGAATAAAACAGTCAAGGTATAAGGAAGAGGGAAGGGAATATGCTTGCAATATTTACCACCCATGTATCAAGGAATTTCACACCTCTCTCTCTTTCTTCCCCTCCTCTCTTCTCATCCCACCCACCTCAAGGCACTTGCTGGGATTGGAGGAATTAAAACCACCAAAGAGAAAAGCATATTGCTCAAGGATGAGCCCTGTACCCTTCCCAGCATTTTCATCTCCTTTGTGTCTAAAACAGCTGTTATCTTGAAGAGTACAGCAGCAACATTCCTGTCCTTGCTGCAGCAGCAGAAGCTTCTCTGTTTAGTCAATTCCAAGCTTAGTAAGCTTTATTCCCCCCAGGCTTTAAAAAAACACACCGCACAAGAAATAGGGTAAGGGGTGGGGAGAGAAAGAGAGAGGAAACTTCTTTGCTTGGGAAATGCCCCCTACCCAAGGTGGCTAGGTGTTTTCAAAGACACTCTTGCTCTATTGAAAGATTCACAGCTTCTCCCAGAAAAGAGGCCAATTCCTTCTCTCCTCTGGCACACATCTGCAGCTCTCATCTTAATACATAAAAAACCCCAAACACTTTGCAACATTATTGCTCGCCATTCCTGGGAGATGTGAAACATCCACAGTCATTGGCTTAATTAAGAATCTACACCTACATGAGAAGGGTAAATAAGCTTAGTTCTCCAGTGTTGACAAAATGGGTTAAAAAAAACTAGATGGACATTGTGGGGAGCAGGGAGTCCATACCCAAGGGATAGGCCATGGTATCTTGGATGCTAAATTGCAATGTCCCTTTTTTAAAAAAGAAGAGCAACATCAATCCACAACCACCACCACACAAAACCCAACCCAGCACTAAAAGCAAAGCTTAGGTGATGCCACCATACGCTGTGGATGTTCAGCAACTCAAAAAGCTTTCAGAGACAGCCTATTAACTTTCCAGGGAAATATATGTATAAAAATAGCCATTATTGCTGAATAAATTACAGACAAAGGGGGGCAATTTGCAAGAAACAGAACATTAATGTATTTTTAATGGCTGAGCTAAGGGTATGGCAGCATTCAGTGTTTTAATTCTTGTACATTAGCAATGCTTGTATACATTAGCCATGAATACTATAATGTCAAATGTGGTTTCAGAACTGAAATAAGGGGGTATAGACTTTTCAGCTATTATTATTGTTGTTGTTTTGTAAAGTAGAGACATAAGGACATCCATTCCACCCTCCTTCTCAAACCCATTTTGGAGAACTGTAATATCGTTCCCCTTTTTTGCATGGCAAACCAAGGTGCCACAGGAAGGAAGAGGCTAGAATGCTGTAACTTTCCCACTGAGAAGTGTTACCTATCTATCTACTTGCATTTGCATGCTTTCGAACTGCTAGGTTGGCAGAAGCTGGGACTAGTGACAGGAGATCACCCCATCATGCAGCACTCGAGCCTCAAACTGCTAACCTTCAGTTCTTCTGATCATCAGAACTGGTGTCTTAACCACTAAGATTAGACCTCCCCAAATTAGGTAGGTCTTTTAATGTCAGTTCAAAATATTGCCATTTGGGGGCATTTTATATATTCAGTTGTCAACAGATTATTAGATTTAGAGTTAACTCATTATCTCCACTTTCCTGATTTACCAGATATGTTTTAAATACACTGTTATATTACAAAAATCTTAATATAGGTTTATTTTTTTTGGCAAGAAAAATGAACTGAATTCCTGCTGTAACTCTTTCTGGGCTCTCTAGGGCCCACTTTAGAAACATGGTCAGAATTTAAGTCCATTTCTCTATGTGTGTGTGCATGCACACACATACACGAGATCCAGTGTGGTGTAGCATCAGGCTATGAGACTGGAGATCAGTGTTCAATTCCCCACTTAGCCATGGGAATCCACTAGATGACCTTTGGCGAGCCATACACTCTCAGCCCCAGAGAATAAGTTTGTGATAGTTTTGCTTGATTGTTACCATATATATCACAGCACTTTGTTGTTGTGTGTGCCTTCAAGTCATTTCCAACTGATGGCAATCCTAAGGCAAACATATCATGGTTTTTTTTTGGGGGGGGGTGTAAGGCTTGCCATTCTGCTTAGGTTGAGAGAACAACTGTGAAAAGTGAACACATGCACAGTCCCAAAAGTTTCATGCAGGTATCAGTGCACGACTTGACTATAGGACTGCAGGACCTGTGATGATTGGTAGTATTGCAACATTTGGATGCAATCTTAGAATAATAGAAGCATAAAATCATAGAAGAAACCTCAATGGCCATTTGGTCCACCTCCCTGTCATACAATATGCACAATCAAAGCACTCCTGACAGATGGCCATCCAGCTTCTTCTAAAAACCTTCAAAGGAGGAGACTCCCTCACTCTCTGAGGCAGCATGTTCCACTGTTGAACAGCTCCTACCATCAAGAAAGTCTTCGTAACATTTAGGTGGAATCTCTTTTCCTGTCATTTGATTTAAACCCATCATCATCATCATCATCATTATCACCACCACCACCACCACCACGAAATAGATACCAATGCAATACAGAAGTTACACTATAAAGAATTTATCCTTTTGTTCCCTCCTAAATGTATAACTGAAAATTCTCACTACCTTATTCAAGGTGAAAAGGACTTACTCCTCAGCCCTGGCCACTCCAGCTCCAGCTCCAGCTCTCCCTCTCGTTCTGAACTCAACTAACTTAAGGTTTCTACACCAACTGATCCAGATGAATAACTCATAGGGGTCACACTGCCACCATGTTGAATGCAACAGCTATCACCCCCCAACACTCAATTCGAGTAGAACATCAGAACCAGATGTTTCAGTCTGAAACAAGTATGTCCAAATTTGAACCTTCTTCAGTCAAACTCTGCCCTCATCATTAACCATCCAAAGCTTGAGTTGAACTGTTAAGCCAATATAACTGACTGAGGGCCTCGGCAGATGGCTAATAGAGCTGTCCCCGAGGCAGGGAAGAGGAGGGGCAGCCGCACGCTCAGTGCCCCTTCCTCCTCCCGAGGTTGCCCTCGGAACCGCCGGTCCTCCGCATGGTCGGCGCTCCAAGGGCAACCTCCCGCCGCAGCGTCCGCACACGCTGTGGCGGATAAGTCAGTGAAAGTGCATCCTACGCTTTTGGGGTGCACTTTCACTGACTTCTGAAAGAAGTGCTGATTTAGCGCTCCTTTCAGGGGTGCCGACGGTGTGCCGCGGTGCGGATGCCTCGGTCCCGCGGCACACCATCCCGCGGCGTCCCACAGGCCCTTGTCTGCTTCTCCCTAAGGCCTGAAGCTCTATGTGTGGTGGTATCCTATCCTTAGTGATGGGATTTTGATTGATATTACAGGGTCCTAGTCAACTCCCACACCCCAGCACAAAGGATTTGCATCATGTCCTTAACCATCAAATTGTGTGGACATCAAAAGCTAATGAAATTAAGCCTTGATGGGAGAAAATCAGGCCAAGAAAACAGGGAGAGAAGCAAAAAAAAAAAAATGGTCCTGAGAGACTGGTTTTGCAAACAATTGGGATTGTACTTCCAGAGCCTGATAAAAATAGTCAAAACATTGAGGCAGTTTTCAACCCAAGAAAGCAAATTCAAAATAAGATAACTTTTTTGTCTTGGCACTGGTGGAAATGTCCCTCATTTTTTTGAGCTAGGAAGTAATTAAATATATTTGATGAACAATTTACACACACACACACCCCGGTTATTCAAGAACTAAAAAAGAGATTGCTAGAATCTGAATGAGTGTGTCATGACATACCTAGCACTATTTCAAGGACTTCAGATTCACCAGAAAGAATGCAGGATTAACCCTTAACTGAATGGCCCATTTTTCACTATGCATCAGCTGAATCTCTTTGTCCTCTGGGTGAGTCAGCTCCTTACTATTCTTGTGGGGTTGTTTTCTCTTCTGATTCACCCCCTCTCCTTGATAATACTTACTGAAATAAAAATTTCCTGCAGGTAATAGCTCAGCTCCACTTTAAAGCACTCGTGGAGATGCAGTTTCAGTCAGCAAGGGATCACACTGGGCACTAGCATAATAAGATGGTGGATTTTTCTTGAGCGCAAACCAATAGTCTTAATATTCTCTAAATACTTTCACAGTTACCTCCTCTGCATTCAACTCACACCATTGCATTCTTCATGCCCTACACAGGTCAGCAATTCAACACAACAATGTTAGGTCAGTGTGTTTCAGAACAGCGGTACATACATATTTGGATGTTTTGTAATAAAATAGTACAAAGTCCAACAGTATTCCTCAAACACTTTCTGGCTTAGTCTGAGGACTTAGCTGTGCTTCCTATCTTGTGGTAACTTAGCAACATCAACTGGTTGTCTTCTTGCTTGAACCATGCAAATTTATAAGCATTTAAAAAAAAGTGGCGAGAGAAGGTGAGGATGTGTCATGGGTAGAATAGCTCCCTCAGTTCTCATTCCCTTTAGTTTCTTACTCTTTACTTCATTCATGCTCTTCATTTTTGCTTCTGCTCTCTCTCTTTCTTCTCATTCTTGTTCCTGGCCTACTGGCAATAATTGTTGGTCAGAGGAGGTAGAAAAATGGGTTCAGCTTGGTTAGTATTATTATGGGTGGACTGAATGGAGTGGAGAAAAGGTAGAAAGTAGTCTTATACTAGGAACGGAAAGCATTGTTGTTGTTCTTGTGTGCCTTCAAGTCATTTCTGACTTATGGTGAACCTATCATGTGGTCTGATTGGCAAGATTTGTTCAGAAGAGGTTGGTAATTGCCTTCCTCTGAGGTTCAGAGAATATGACTTGCCCAAATTCACCTAGTGGGTTTCCACAACTGAGTGGGGATTTGAATCCTGGTCTCCAGAGTCCAATGCAGAAACTACTACTAGATAATGCTGACTCTAGTAGTATAGAATAATTGTTATTATTTGTTTCCTAAAAGAATAATAGGTTTCTTAATGCTTAAGGAATTCCTGCTGAAAAAACTAGATAATAATAATAATAATAATAATAATAATAATATAAAATTATTCAGCATAAAACATTTTCTGCCGAAAACACCAAATGTTCTGTGCAGAAGAATTCTCCAATTCTCAAAGTTTTATAATTTTATGAAACAAAATTTTTTGCACAGAATAATTTTCAAATTATTATTCTGAAACTTTTACCATTCTACAAATTATAAGTTTCCCATATGTTTTCTGCATAGAAAAGTGTATTATTCTGCAAAATATTTCCCCCCAAAGCTTTGCAAAGACCATATATCCCCCAAAAGTTTGCGAAGAGCAAATGCCTCCTGAGAACTGTCTAGAATCTTTTTCTCCCTCTTGCAGTATGGGAATACTACTGGAAACTATTCATCTTTGAATACGGGCATGAAGAAGGAGAAAGCTTATATCCTTGTCTTATAGGTCCTTTGCAGACTGCCAGAAATAGTGCAAATTGAGTCCACTTTTAAGGATTAGGGTTAGTGCTAGGGAATCATGGGAATTGTTTTTTTCCCCTGAGACATTGAGCCTTCTCTGTCAGAGAGCTCTGGTGCCACAATAAAATGCAGTTCCCATGATTCCCTAACCCTAACCCTTAAAGTGGACTCAATTTGCACTATTTCTAGCAGTCTGCAAAGACCCATAGTGTGTCAGGCCATTGGTCCTTCTAGCTCAGTATTATCAGCTCTGGCAGGCAGTGGCTGTTGTGTTTTCAAGCAGGATTCTTTCTTAGCTATATCCAGAGACTTCTGATATTCTCTGGTGGTCTCCCATATATGTACTAATTGACCCTGATTAGCTTCTGAAATCAGGTGAAATTGGATTTGTTCAGCATGATATTATCACTACTTTGGAAGCAAAGCAAAGCAAAGCAGCTTCATTTATATACCACTTCATATTGCTCTATGGGATGTCTAAGCGGTTTACAACTGTAAGCTCATTGCCCCCCAACAGTTGGGTACTCATTTTAGCAACCTCGGAAGGATGCAGGCCTGAGTCTAGCCTGAACCTTGTGGTCTATGAGTGAGTGGCTGCAGTACAGGCATTTAACCACTGTGCCACCAGGGCTGGAACTCTGGAATGTACCCCATATAGCAAATATGTATTGTTTGCTTTTATATATTAAAGATATCCATTGCTTTCTCTTTGTAAACATACTCTATTGGCTCTGATCTCTCAGGCTTCATTCCCACTATGTTATAAATTGGTTCACTAACCAGTTTGAGGTGGTTTAAATGACCCCAGTTCACACCCGAGCTGAATGGCTGAAGCGGTACTCTCCGTAATTCAAGTAAGCCAAGCTTCTTGTTGCTGTTGTGTGCCTTCAAGCTGTTTATGACTTAGGGTGACCCTAAGCTAGACCTATCATGGGTTGTTTTTTTTTAAAAGGCAAGGTTTGTGCAGAGGTAATTTCCTATTGCCATCCTCTGAGGCTGAGAACATGCCCATCACCATCCTCTGAGGCTGAGAACATTGCCCAATGCCACTCAGCACTTTTCTGCACTGAAGTGCAGGTTTTAACCCCGGGCTTCCTGATTCCTAGGCCCTGTCTGCATGGACCAAATAAAATGTCCTCCCTCTTCCATTCACTTAGCAAGGAGACTGGATGATGCATGGTCCAAACCTTGGTTTCAGTGCAAACAGTCTGATGGCATCCAGCTTGTTCAGCACTCGAAGCAGGGTGTAACCCTCTTATACCAGATTTTTAAAAACCTACCTTTTTGCTCTGGATCTTCCCAGAAGATCCAGAACCTTTTATTCTGATGTTGGGCAGCAGTTCACTTGTGCATCCTGTTGTACTGCCTAGTACAGTTATTGGAGTGGCACAGTACTCATTCTGATGTCAGAACTAGGTGCCCAGTCATTTAATCAATGCTGCATACTTCATTTTGCCCTCAGAGCAAGCGATGTGCCATGGCAGTGGCTGTATCTGGCAGTGCAGTGGAACATGCATGTGAACAGCAGCCCAGTGCAGTGGCTTCACTAGAGAATTGTAGGAGGTGCAGCCCACACTAGGCAACACCCCAGAAAGGGGGTGACCGGTTGGGCCCTCATCCCACTGCACACCTGCTGGGTTTGCTGCAGCAGCAAAGGCAAGGACCAAGTGCACCTCTTCCAGCATTGCCTTGGCGGTGGGGGCCTCCTCACAAGGAGATTTCCGTGAATGAGTGGGAGGCAGGGTGCCCCTTTCCTGGCTTTGCCATGGCGGCAGAAGAGAAGGATGAACATGCCCCCCCCCAACAACCCCCCTGCACTGAGTGACACTCAGGATGGGGATGTTACTGGCCCAGCATTGGAAAAGAGGGCCCCAAGTAATGGGGTAATTGGGGGGAGGTTGGGGCAGCTTTGGGGCCAGGATATTCTGAGCTGTTCCTGGAGTATTGCAACCCATGCAAACACCATTCTAGTCCAACACTACATCACACTGGCTCTCTTAAGCCAGGAAGTTTTTACTAATTTATTGTTTAAAGGAAGGAAAGGATCATATTGGAACAAAAAACTCACCACAGCCTATATTGGTTCTTTTTGTCTTCTGTCTACATGTTTCCGACCATGGTTGGGTTTCTATAGGTATTGGTTAGGAAGTATTCCATACTTTTTTGCAATATGGTCACCACATATTTGCCCCAATTTTCCTCTTCTGTTGCACCTCTCACAAAATGGGAGGCTGGCCTCCAACTGCATTGTTTCCTTCCTCTCACTTCTGTAAGGTCACCTAGAACTTTAGTTAGCATGTAGTTGCTCTTGGACAGGTGCCGTTTTAAGCTTCTCGACCCCAGTCTCAACTGCAGTCAGCTTAAAATCTTCCTTAAAGATCCATCTCTGAGTGTTCACAGGGGGTGGAGAGAAAAAATGACAAGATCAGTTCACAGCCTCTTGATGCTCAAAGTGGAGGCCTGCTGCTTGCTCCTTTCAACCTCACTGATCAGTTTACCTCCATTTATTGTCTTAAAAACCAGCTGTGAACAGAAAATGGTTGGAAAGTTATTCGCACTCGCCTAATATTAATCCACCTGCACTGTATCAAGTGTCTAGAAACTGGCTGCCTTTATGCATGCAGGCACACACACACATACACACAGTTTGGAAAAGTTACTTATTTGGACTACAGCTCTCAGAATCCAACCATAGCCAGCTTTACCAATCTGGGATCTATAATCCAAAATTTGACTTTTCTAAACTCTACACACAGACACACAGATTAGAGATAACAGCAGTAAAAACTGATAGTCTTATCCTCCTTTTACCTTTTCCTCATGGCCTTTGCAAGTGGTCCAAGCTGAGAATGTGATAGTGAACTCCACAATGTAACTTATGCTGTTTCAGGAGTTACTCCTTTTCATTTGTCCTGAATATCTGACCATTCAGCTTGAACAGGTTTTGTGCAAGGGAATGAAAACATTCTCCTCATCCACCTTTTTCAGGCAACGCCTAATTTTGTACAGCTGTTGCTTGCCTTTTTATAAAGCTCAAAGGCCCTAAATGTTATCAGCTTTCCTCTTAGAAGAGTGGCTCAAATCTCCTAATCATTTTGTGTGTGTGTGTGGGGGGGGGGACAGCAGGGATGTCCATAAAAATAGTATATTAGAAAATCATTTGACATATAGTGCTGGAGAAGAAATCTATGGCTACTGTAGAATTACAATAAATCAGTCATAGAGCAATTCAAGCCAGAATTCTCACTAGAAATAAAGATGACTGAGCTGAGGTTGTCATATTTTGGTCACACCATGAGATGACATAACTCATTGCAAAAGACAAAATGCTTGGTAAGGTGGAAGGCAGTAGGGAAAGTGGGGGACCCCACTACATTTGGATTGATTCAGTTAAGTAAGATGCAGCCTGAGTTTGCAAGACCTGAGCATAACAGGTGCTGTCCAGGGGTCTTGGTTGCCATTAAATCAAAGTCAACTTGATGGCAAATAATAATAAAATAGCAGAAAAACATATACAGAAAACAGTATGTGTGGGTGAGCACATTTAGTGTTCAAGCCATGCTTCCATAATTCATGTTGGTGGTGTGTATGCACATGGAAAAAAATCACAGACAACTTCAAAGTTTCCAAGTGACTGAACTTGTGACTTGTGATCTGAATTTGTGACAATTGATTTATAACTTGGTGAACTAATTATGATTTCTCATGGAGCAAATTCACCAACACTTATTAAAATAATCTTCTGTATGATGTCTTATGAAATCTATATAGGTCATTTATTTTTAATTCTTTTTCCATTGGAGGGAAAATCCACATCACCTGCAAATCATGAGCACAGTCCACAGCTTACAGGGCTGGGAAATTTAAGCTTACATCATTCTGTGTGCTTTGACTAGGATTCTAAGAGACTAGAGTTCAAATCCCTACTCAATCATGGAAATGCATTGGGTAACTGTGAGCAAGTCACACTCTCACAGCCGCAGGGGAAGGCCATGGCAAACCCCTTTTGTACAAATCTTCCTAAGAAAATCCTGTCATAGCTTTGGCATAGAATACATTGAAAATGACTGGAAGGCACAACAACAATACAACACTGATCATTAAAAAACAATTCTAAAAACATTTTTCATTAAAAGGCTCAGGATTTGTTAACTACTGATCTAGTGCTCTTTTGCTGACACTGTTGATTGAAGTTCAAGATTTTTCTAAGATTTCGGTAATTATACTTCTTTTTGAACACACCTGTTCCCCCTTAAAGGAACCAGTGTGATGTAATGGTTTGAATGTTGGACTATAACTCTGGAGATCAGGGTTCATGCATAAACAACAGTTCTCCCTTAACTCTATACTGTGCTTAATCATTTCTCACAGTAGATGCACACACGTAGATGCATGTGCGCACACACACACAACAAGACTTTTCAAAATTTAAGATTGTGACCTGGAGATGGTGATGGTGGTGGTG
>CM034708.1:209427035-209437779 GCA_020142125.1 Phrynosoma platyrhinos
TTATTATTATTATTATTATTATTATTATTATATTTATTTGTATCCCGCCTCTTTGTAAACACAACTGGGGTGGCTTACATGATAAAACTTAATGCACACCATATAGCATGGAACAGGTAAACAATGAAACCAGACCTCCTTGGTCAATCAAGTATTTTGAAAACTGGATAATTACACCTTTTGGTGGTGACATTCTCCTCTAAAATGAATTGTTCCCCCACACCTTGATTTTGCCTCATACCAAATTGTTTTGTTATTTCCCCCTATGGAATTGATTGAAAGGTCACTTCCAGTATCATATGGAAGGTCGCCTATGGAAGGTCTTGGGACTAGAAAAATGGCCCTTGGATTTTCCTGTCCTTGCTTTATCAAGCTGCAACAAGCCAAACTATGGTAAATATTGAGCTGGGTGCTGCTAGCAAGATTTTTTTTTTTGATCACTTCACCAGTGATTAAAATAATTAAATTGGCTCAATGTACTAGAATGTACTAAAAATGTGTACAAGGCATGCACAGTACTCCAAGAAAGAAAGAAAGGGAGGGAGGGAGGAAAATAAGAATGAAAGACTCCCAGTCTTTTCACAGCTATCTTGGAATATAAAAGTTAATCACAACAGCAATTTTCCCCTTTTGTAATCTGATTTTGAACACATCTAACAGCAAGCCTTTGTACCTTACTGTGATCCTCCCTACACACACACACACACACACACAGAGAGAGAGAGAGAGAGAGAGAGAGAGAGAGAGAGAGAGAAATGGCATGCCAGAATCTTTTGCAATTTTGCTGAATCTACTCCATCGTCTGCTTCTGCAATTTTGCCAGGTAACCTTTACCAAGAAGCGTTCATACCTTGTTGTGACCTTGTTCCATGCTCCTTATATCACAAATAGAGATATACTGTAAATGAACTTTTACTTATTTCAGTCTCATTCACGAAGTTACAATATTTCAGGTTCTTGTCCTGCTAGTTGAGATTATGAAATGCTTTGTCCATTTTTTCAATGATTTTTAGCATTTCAAAAGAAGATCTTTGTGTGTTTTTAAAAAATCCATTAAGTTTTTTTGCTGCAAAAATATTTCTTGCAGAAATCACAGTATTTTTGGAAAAAGGTTTTCTTCTTGGTTTGATCATTGCTACTGCTGATGATGGTGAGGCAAGCATTTGTCTTTTTGCTATCGAGTGTGGTGAATCATACAATAATACTCAGTAAAGTGTTTAACAGTAATAAAAAGGACTGTTCTTAGTGGAATCCTTTTCTGAATTAAATTTACAGCTTTTAAAACATTTTTTTTAAAAAAAGAATGACAGTAGTCAATTAAAAATGTTACACAGCACAACTTTGATTGGCTTCAATTGGGATTGGCTTTGATTGGTCTCCAGAGTCCAACACTCAAACCACAACACCACACTGGCTTTATTATTAGTAGTATATTCATTTATATCCCACACTTTCCCCAAAACTGGGACCTGGGTGACTAACCGGGAGTCAGGGAAGCTCTATATATATTGTTGTTGTTGTTATATTTATATGCATTTGTATCCCACCTTTTCCCCAGTCTGGCCACCAGCCAGCTTACAAAAGTTAAAATATTTTAGTTCACAATTACTCAAAGCAAGCAGCTTCATTTATATACCGCTTCATATTGTGCTATGAGATGTCTAAGCAGTTTACAACTGTGAGCTGATTGCCCCTTAAAAGCTGGGTACTTATTTTAGCGACCTCGGAAGGATGCAGGCCTGAGTCTAGCCTGAGCCCTGGCTGGTATTGAACTCACAACCTTGTGGTCTATGAGTGAATGGCTGCAGTATAGGCATTTAACCACTGCGCCACCAGGGCTCCTGTTTAATAGAGAATTAATTTACTAATAAAATTTAAAAGCCATAAGAAACAAACCATGAAAAAGAAGAAATATAAACAACACAGTACATGAAAGGCTGTTGTTATTAGTACAGCTGCGGATGAGGATGAGTATCCTGAGTTGCTCCTGAGGCCCCCCCTCACTACCGTGATTAAAAAAAAATATCATTTTGCTTCTTCTGTATTTTCTGTCCAGGAGTGCGAGAGCAAATAAGAGAAACATCACCTCCAGTAAACATACTCAGCTGTGTTTCTGTTCAGTTAATGGTACTTCCTGTGTAAAGGTCAGTGCTCACATGGCGTGCAGAAGCTGTAATGGCTCAATTGAACATCCGGAATACTGAAGTGAAACTCTTTCCTTTCTTTCTCCAAAACCTCTCTGTCAGCTGTTTTCCCATTTGTCTGTCCTGTGCTCAGGGCTGCCAGCTTTGGGGGTATATTATAAAGCATATAATTGCAAAATACGCAAAGCAACAAGAACCCTACTTTTCTTTTATTCCTTTTCTAATTATCCTGTCCTGATCTGGATCTTCATCCAAACTTTAAAGGAGATTTCAAAAATGCCAAACACTATCCCTCAGAGAGAGGGTGCATCTACATTGAGAAATAATGCAGTTTGGCACCACTTAGCTCCATCCTGTCGAATCCTGGGATTTATTGTTTTACAAGGCTTTTAGCCTTCTCAGCCAAAGAATGGAAGTGCTGCACAAAACTACAAATCCCAACATTATGTAGAATGGAGCCATGGCAGTTAAAGTGGTGTCAAACTGCATTGTTTCAACAGTGTAGATGCACCCCAGGGCAGCTTGCAACCGTAACAACAACTATTATAGAATCACAGAGCTGTAGAAAATCCCATCTCTGCCTTTGTTAGTGCAGGAATCCTGTGCTATAGTATGTCTCAGACAGGGTGACCAGATGTCCTAACTGCAAAGGAGGACAAGGCACTGAAAAATGTAGGATGTTTGAGAAAAATGTAGGCCATTGCCAAATAAAATTTACAGACATTGCTTGAAATGTAAATTCATGCTTCTTAGTCATGCTCAAAATGCAGGACATTTGGGAATTCTTCCTGATCTGAGGGTTCAAATGTAGGACATGTCCTGGAAAATCTGATTACCCTGTCCTCAGAAATGGGCATCTAACCCCTGTCTGAAAACTTCCAATAAAAAGGAGTCCATCACCTTCTGATGGTGTCTATTCCACTGT
Source organism: Phrynosoma platyrhinos (assembly GCA_020142125.1). Taxonomy (NCBI): domain Eukaryota; kingdom Metazoa; phylum Chordata; class Lepidosauria; order Squamata; family Phrynosomatidae; genus Phrynosoma; species Phrynosoma platyrhinos. The sequence goes on from CM034708.1 coordinate 209,430,105, forward strand.
TGTAAGATACTCTTGCAACAACTAGGAAGTTCTTCCTTATCTCTAGGTGGAATCTCAGTTCTTGTGATTTGAATTGGCTTAGGTCGTACACCCTGAAGGAGCAGAATCCAAGCTCACTCCATCAGGTTCTACAGGGTGACCACATGCTGAAAACAGGAGAAGGCCCCTGTACCTTTACAAGTCATATAGGAGAGAGAATTTCAGCAGGTGTTGCATATAACACAACCAGATAACCATCAATACCTGATGAAATTCCTTCTTTGCTTGAACCATTAAAATCAGAGAAGCCAGTTTTCACTGTTGTAGCTCTAATCAAGTACAACCCAAACCTATGGACTCAAATGAGAAAGGAAACCAAAATAAATTAAAATAGCCATGCAGGTCACATGTATAATACTATTTAAAAAGAATAAAGGGTTGCATTTCTAAAGGCTTAAGCAACGAAAAAGGCCTGAGAGTGGGCACCAGGTGAGCATCTCTTGGCAATCCAGCTACCATTTGCACCCAGGGTGTGAACTGATGAATTGCATTACATCCAGTTTTGTTTCTCATTGGAAAAAAAAAATCTGAAGCATGGAAACAACCAATTTGGCTGTCAGTAGTGAGAAAGATCACATCCTCCTCTTAACTCCAGGATAATAGTAGATTCTTTCTCTCTCACACACACAGTTTTAGACCATATATGACAACACAGACAATTCTTCACCAAAATTTACTTGAAAGGCTTTTCCATGATACTGCAGTATTTTAAGTCTAAATCTAGTTGTTAGTTACAACTATAGTAGATCCACTGACTCAGTGGAGCTTACATATGTGTTGACTTACCAAGTTCCAATTGATTTAAAATAAGGTGGAAACTAATAATTGGATTTGGGCTTCAGAAGCCATACATTAAAACCAAAGCAGTCGCATTGTGTTTTGAAATTATTGGGATTTTAGTCAATTTCTGCTCTCCCCACTTGAATCATTTCTCTGTTCCCATGGGAAAAGCTGGCAGATGTAGAAAGAAGAACCTATGCAGAGGGACAAACTCATGAAAGCAAAATGTGGAACCTCGCAGTTATAAAACAAGCTTACCAATGAGCAAAGCTATAACAGAATTTTGTTACTTCCACTTGAGAACCCTTTTGCAGCCATTGCTTTTCTGCAATTAGCTGGATGCAGAATGTAAAAAGAGGTTCCATATAACATTTATGCATTGCTGTATTATCCATCCAAGCCCTTCACAGCAACGAAGATCCTTCCATACTGACAGATAGGTTCTGTTCAGCAAAGGTTTCTTCCAAAACTGTTCTGCATGCCCATTTTATTACTTTCTGTTGAATGCATTTTGGAGATTAAAGCAACCTATTATTCACCATTTTTCTTTTCACTTTAATAGAACAAAGTATCCTATTTTGCTATACAAAAATTAAAACAAAAATAGGAAATCACTCATGCCACCCTCTTGTCAGCAGAAACTGGCTTTAGAAGTAGTAGGTTATCACTCATTCACACACACTGTTAGACCACGTATGACAACACAGATATGTTTAGGCTTGCAATTCTTGAGCAAAATTTTATTTGAAATGCTTTTCCAGGATACTGTAATATTTTAAGTCTAAATCCAACTGTTAGTCCCAACTAGAGTAGATCCACTGACTCAGTGGAGTTTACATATGTGTTGATTTACCAAGTCCCTATTGATTTGAAATCAGATGGAAACTAATAATTGGATTAGGCTTTAAAGGTAATTAAGATAAGCTTTTTATTTCCTGCTGGTGTGTTCAAGAGGAAATAAGAAAATGGGCTGAAGCTGGAAGCAAGAAGTTTTTAATTAAAGGCCCAGAAACCCATAATTGTTTTACTCGGGGAGACTTTACAGCTTGAAAAAAGCCTAATGTGCCCCCCAGCCCTCCACAGTTGCCCACCCCTGATTTAAGTACAGCCACTTGGGTGGTCACTGCTGTATGTCAGTCTCAGTGGACCCATCTCTGCCAATGACAATCAGAGCAAACTCATCAAAGTGGGGCTTTTCAAACTGCTGAAGATCTATGGTCAAGAGCTGCATAGGGCAAAAATCTGTTATCCCTGCAATCAGAAATGTCCTATGAACAAGACAACCACAAAGCTTCAACACCCAGCTATTTAAGATGAGCAGTGTTCAAGAAGAGCTAATATTCAAGTGTCCAAAAATCCATCTTCTTGAGAAAGTATGGGAATGACACTTAACCCCCAATGCATGCACTTCTGTCTAATGAAGGAAAGAGGGGGGAGGGAAAAGAGAACCTTCAGCATCTTACAAACATACTACGTTACAGGGAAAATGGCAGGCAAAGTGAACAGGCTGTGTTCTTTCATTGCCAGCAATGCAGGGTAATGGGGTTACACCCAATGTCCTCCTTAAGAGTTTATGTAATTGGCAGGACCTTCTTCTCACTGACATATTTATCTCAATTGCAACAGCCAGCTGGGGGAACGTTGCGTCATTCTGAGTGCTATGTGGACCTGTTGCCAATTGCTCTCCTCATAGCCTGCTGTCGATGCAAAATCTATAGCCTATGCTATAAACCTTGAATGGGGGTGTTGTACATGTGTTCGTTGTAGGCGAGAGGGAGACTGCATACTGTTTGCTGAGTGATGAAAAAGAACATGACTCAATCCACAAAACCCTCCCTGTTAAAGACATAAAAATTTACACATGGATTTCTACTCTCTAAAATGTTGACATTTATTTTGCGGGATCTGCAGATGAGAGAATGGGTATAATTATCTGTGAGAATGTCCATTTATTTATTACATTTTTTATCTGATGACTCATCAAAGAAGATCCATATGTAACTCTTTCTGGGTTCCATGGGGCCAACTATAATTTCATATCTCAAGCCCAATCATAATTTAAGTCCTGGCATATATATATATATATATATATATATATATATATATATATATATATATATATATATATATATATATATATATATATATAAAAAACAACAGTGCAACAGATTGTATATTAAATTGGACACGTATGCATTTTCTTAAAATTTCCATACAGCTAATGAGCTGCAAGTACTGGATTTGACTACAGACTCTTCTGCCTATGCTTTTTTGTAGCTTTACAACATTTGGATGCACCTTAAAGTCCTAAGTAACAATATTTTTTTTTTAAAAAAATAGAATATATGTCAATGCAATGTAGTAATTGTCCTACGAAGAATTTTGTTCCATCCTAAATGCATAACTAAAAATCCCACTACCTTATTTAAGGGCCTACTCCTCAGCCCCATCAACTACAACTCTGTTCCAGCTGTCCTTTTCTTTCTGAACTGAACCAGTAAGTACAGGTCTTTCCTAGGGGTTTCCAGACTCGCTGGGCCAAACCCTGTAAGGGTTAAACATACATGATAGCCTTCATTTTATCCTCACCACAGCTCTAAGCTTAATAACATGGGGGGAAAACCCCTTTATGTGCCTGCTCAAGGATTGAGATCTGGTGGAGGGGGCCTTATCTATAACCCACTAGTGGGATTGAGGATGTGAAGAGGGCTTTCTTGGCTGTGGCACCTCAGGTGTGGAATGTCTTCCCTTTGGAAGCCCAACTGACATCAACACTGGCTTCATTTCAGTGCCAAATCAATACATGGCTGTTTATTTAAGCCTTTGGGGTCTGAATTGTGTCAGTACGCATGGTTTCAGCCTGTTTACCCTGATTTTAAGATGTTCAGTTGTTTCATATGCATTTACTACAGTCTGTTTAAATTGTTTAATCTGATTAAATTGATCCTTCTTGTACACTGTCCTGAGATTTTACAATACAGGGTGTGACATAAATATTTAAACAAGCAAACAAATAATCAATCATAATTGTAATCTCGGGGATAAGGGTCAAACCAGACCACCTCTGCCTACGTCCTGAGAGGAAAATTGTCAGTTTCCTGCTTGGAGGGCTATGGAGAGCACTCTAGCCTACTTCATTCACTGGTGTATCTCTGAAGCATGAGATTTTTGAAAGCAACACTACAGAACATGGAGGCATGCACCTGTTTTGCCACTCCATCTTACTTATTCTTGAGAGAGAAGCAACAATGCTATCATGGTCTAGAGAGTGCAGTGTATGTTTTAGCCTCTAGAGGGAGCTAAAGAAATATAATGTCCAGAAAAATCCAGGGACACAGAAAGAGGTTAATTTATTGGGGTGTGCCAGATACTAGTAAAAGCCAATGTGGAGTAGTGGTTCAAGCACTGAACAACAACTCTTAAAACCAGGGTCGGATTCCCCATTTGGCCATGGAAATCCAAGGCTGGAGAATATGTGACCTTCCAGGTGTTATTAAAACCAATTCAATATCATCACCAGCTAGTATGGCCAATCAGGAAGCACAATGGATGTAGTAGTTCATTAACGTAAGCAAAATCAAAGTCTCCTTGCCTCTGTCATTAATACAAGGCTGATATAAAATGCAAAGTTATACAGTCCACTCTTCGTGTCATATTAGCATATAGAAAATTAGGGGAACCATTTCAGACCCCCCTTGCGGATAAAAAAAATGTGGGAACTTGAGTCCCATTGTACTTAATAGTGGGTGTGACATGTGTGTCCATTGAATTCAATGGGGCTTGCCATCTACAGATGTTTAAATTTGTGGATGGCAAGCCTGTGGATATCAAGAGCCCACAGTATATGGGTTAAAATCTGGTTGGAGGGTATGCAGTCCCACCTTGAGTAGATCCACTGAATCAATTGTTGACTAGTGAAGCACCACATGGGTAAATCCAACAGATTTAATGGCTCTACTGTGGGTGGAACTAAGAATTTAAGTCAGTGATTCCCAAACTTTGATCCTACAGGTATTTTAGACTTCAAGTTCATCCTGGCCAATGGACAGGAATTCTGGCAGCTGTAGTCCCAAACACCTGGAGGACCAAGGTTTGGGAATCACTGATTTAGGCCATGCTTTATATGACTTCAGCAGTTATAGCTTCTTTCTAAGAATTCCAGGGATTGTCATTTGGGAACCCTCTAGGGAGCTCTAACCTCTTCTAAAAGAAAATTCCCAGAGTTAAGGAACAATTGCAAAGCTGGGTTGAGTTGGCAATTTAGGTATGATTTTTGATCAAGATAATTCTAGATACTAAATGATGTTACTGAATAAAAGGGGAAAAGAGGGCAAGGAATGTATTTTTGAAGTCAGATGGTTTAATGATGCTGTTTATAGCTCAGCGGATCTGAACAGTCTCAATGTGCTGTCAAAAGAACAAGCGCTAATTAGTCCCAGAAGTTAATGTTGTCACTTCTAAATGATATGATATAGAGATTTATCTGCTTGACATACCTATGGTGCCAACACTACAAAAACGAAAAATCAATCAAAATCACAATACAAAAGCTATCCATAAGTGACTGGGCCCATTGTGCTTCCTTAGATCTGATATTACATGCCGGGTTTCATCTATCACCATTTATTTACATATAAGCCTACCACAGAAACAGTTAAGAACTAAAGACGTTAACCTAATTAATCTTCTGGAAAAATTGCTTATGTATCTGTTTGCTGTTAAAATGATTCCAGACTGTTACACTGGAGACTCAGAGTAAATGCTAGCTAAACTGAATAGCAAATTTTCCCCTGGATTGTATCATTTTTGAACCGATGGACTATTTTCCTTTCTCTCTCCACATAGTTCCCTGCATGTAGAAGAGGGATGGGTTCAGATATGTGATGTAATTCTTTCCCCAGCCTGTAAAGGGAAATAGTATAGTCCAGGAAAAGCTTTACCAGATGGTTCTGCAGATTATACAGACTTATGATGACTTGCAACAGTGGTGAAAAATTCTGACAAACCTAGAACGAAAGGAACAAGAAGTCCTTTTGCTCTTGTCTTTCCATCATGTTCATCAGGGTCACAATATTCTGCCCTTAGAGTCCTCTGGGGGACATTGGGCCTTTGCAGACTGGCAAAAATAGTACAAATTGAGTCCACTTTATCTGTCCTGGCTCAGTGCTAGGGAATCATGGGAACTGTAGTTTATTGTGGCACCAGAGCTCTCTGACAGAGAAGGCTCAATGTCTCAGAAAAAAATACAATTCCCATGATTCCCTAGCACTGAGCCAGGGCAGTTAAAGTGGACTCAATTTGCACTATTTCTAGCAGTCTGCAAAGGCCCATAATGACTACCAAAAATGCCCCCTAAATCCCAAGAAATGGCTCAAAACTCTACATTTGGTTTTTTGGGGGAAATGATATTGAACAATGCAGGGGAGGGCTCAATATATTTTAAAGGCGAATTGCCATCTGGGAAGCTTCTAGGGGCCCAATTATGCTACACAATTATAACATTATGATTTCACTTTAACTATCATGGCAACATCCTATGGAATTCTGGGATTTGCAGTTTAGGGAGGGACACTTAGAATTCTCCTCCGGAGAGCTCTAGTGCCTCCTCAACTCCACAGAATGCAGCCATGGAACTTGGGACCTTATTGCTCTGCTAAAATAACCTAGTTTACCTCTTCCGAATTGAAGTCTAATTTAGGAGGCAGCCAGGTCCTATCAGAAGGATTTTGCCACCAAAGTCACTGGGCGAGTCAAGCCCGGCTGCAACTTAGGTCCCTGGAGTGCTTTGGCAGCCTTATTTTGAAACCGGGAACTTTCTGACTTGAAAAAATGGTCGTTGAAGCGTGCCGGGAACCTGGGCTACAGCTGGGCTGGACTTGCACATTGGCTTTGGCAGCAAAATCCTTGTGATAGGACCCAGCTGCCTCCCGAATTAGGCTTCAATTTGGAAGAGGTAAGCCAGATTATTTGAACGGTGTGGTAATCGCCTTAAAGTGGAATAATAGTGTTAAAATTGGGTAGTGTAGGGTAAGGCCCTGAAAAAGTAGTCTGCTGAGTTTGGAGGGACTGAATTCTAAAACAAAATAAAACTAACAAAAAAAACAGCCCTTTGCTCCATTATGCTAAAGTGCTAAACACTGCCAGTCTAAAGCTGTAAAGTGACCATACCTGATTCTGCATGCAACAAGTCTCCCTGAGTGCCACAGTGCCAACGTTCTTTTCTACAGAAATCTGATGGTAGGGCACAAAGGCTCCTGTAAATTTCAGTGCTCTCCTGGAGTGCCACATAAATAACATACAGCAGAGCCACATTTCATAAATGACTGGCAGCAATAGCATCACAAAAGCCATTAAGCCTTGCATTTATGGTCCACCTTGTGTCACATTTTATTGATATAGGATGACGCTTATCTGAATGCCTCGAGTTTCCATGGAATATTAAAAAAAGGCGGGAGGAGAAGGCAGAAGAATGAACACATTGTAAACTAGAATTGAGATATATTTCCTCATCTGTCCATTTTGCATTCTGCACATGCAGATTTGTTTTTGGCTCCCCCCATAAATCCATGCTCTCTCAATTTCAAGATGGTTCAGGAATGAAAACAGGGAACTCCCACACACCTGCATGTAAGTGTGTATGACACCTGGCTGCTCCCTGCAAAAATCTCCTAGAATATGGCCAAGATTTTACACTGTCCTTGCATAGTGTAAATCTAAACTCAAATAGTTACACTGATTCATTATACCACCCTTCTCCTGAATACTGACTTTTGACAATCAATTTTCTATATGCTAATATGACACTTTATTGTTCCATTCTAGATCAAGGGAAGTAATAGTGCCACTGTATTCTGCT
>CM034708.1:209457158-209471164 GCA_020142125.1 Phrynosoma platyrhinos
AGAATTCCATAGGATGGAGCCATGACAGTTAAACTGGTGTCAAACTGTCAAACTGCATTAATTCTCCAGTGAATTAATTCTCCATTAATTCTAGTCCTCATAGGAGATAATTCCACAATCATAAGCCACCAAGAATGCTCTTTCCTGGGTCCTTACCGAATGTGCCCATGAGGGTGACAGAAATGAAAGTCCTCTCCCAAGGATGTTAAAATTTGGCAACCTCGTTTAGGAAGTTGCAATCATTTAGCTAGTTGGGACCTTAGCCATGTTCAAGCACACCTGGTTCATGTACAGTCTGAGCACTTGGCAGAAACTGTAATGTTCTACAGATGTAATTCTGTTGAGTTCTGGGTAGCAGAGAGAGAAGACGTAGAGATCCAGGCCAGCAGCTCAAAGGAACTTTTCTGGTACACCTCATAGTCAACCTTTGGGTCAGGTCATGTCCAGTCTGAGCAGTGGAGATTGCATTTAAAGTTCACCAGAGTAAATGCCTTGCATGCCCTAATGGCAGAATGCTGATTCAGAAATCTGCTGTTGACACATGTGCCTGCCAGGTGAGTCGATCATGACCTACCACAACAAATAGCATTTTGCCAGCTTCTCATAAAGTAGGTAAAGTCTGTATTTATGGCTGCTTAAGAATAGGAAAAACGTCTGTTTTGTTATGCCGAAGACTAGCCAAGCCACAAATAGCCTGTGTCAATGAAGACTGTCATTCCACATTCCTTGGGGGAGGAGTTGTCATTCCTCTTTCATGTCCATTCAGTCTTTGGCCTTTCTAGTGAGACAAGATACCACCAAATGCCAGAGAGCTCTTGCAATGTGGACTCATTCTCACTATGAGCTGGATGGAGGCCACTAACCCATCTTGTGCACCAAGTGGCCATTGTGCAGCTGTTGAGATACAACACCCTGCCCCAGTTGTTGTTATCATTACGATTAAGGCATGATAATTGCATTTTCTAGTCTTCAAACTTCTCTAGCCAGTTCAAACCACAGTTAAAAGCACAGATCATCACTACCCACACAGAACAACAATTAAAAAGCAAGCTAGCAGTCCTAGTGAAAGCAACAGCCAGAGCTGCAACAATCAAAACATAAACCAAAACCCAGTATTCAGAACAAACGTTTCAGCAGCACTAGTGCATTAAAATGTCAGCAGTTGAAACACACCTTCTAAACAAGAACACTGTGATTTCATGGACACCGAAGCAGCCCAACTGCTTCAGATGAAGGGTACGTCTTGTCTCACATCCAACTGCCTTCAGCAGTCTGCCAAAAGGCTTCCAGAAAGCCCACACATGCACATAATAGCTTCCACTCATGGTTTCAATTCCTATTCAGGCATCTGCTATTTAAAACTGTACTTCTTATTGGTGTTTGTTTCCTGCCTTGTCCCCAGCACTGGGACTCAAGGAGGCTTATGAAGATTAAAACTGATTCAGATAAAAATATGTATCTGCAAAAATACTGCCATCCTTTAGTGATACAGCAAGACATAAGACCATCTTATGCAGTGGCTCAAGTGGTTAAGACACTGGCTCTGTTGATTGCAAGATCAGCAAGTTGGCAGCCCATGGCCCAGGTGCTGCAAGATGGGATGAGCTCCTATCACTAGTCCCAGCTTTTGTTCAGTTCAGAAGTATGCAAATGCAAGTAGATAAATAGGTACTGCTTTGGTGGGAAGGTTACCGTGTTCTGTTCAGTCATGCTGGCCACATGACCACAGAGTAGTCTCTGACAATGATCTTCCTCCCATACTCAAAGAGAAGGCTGAGTATCCTTTTTAGAACTAAGGGTCACATTTCCTACAGTATAATTTATTAAGAGCCACATGTTTACACTAGGTAGGGCTAAAACAGCTGATGAGCAGGTATAGAGGTTGTAGCTAACTATTCTTCTCTCTTTATTCCACCAATTTTCTCCCCTTTCTTCTTTTCCCTCCACACTCCACACCTCATCTCCTAATGGGTTGTTAGGAAAGGACAGAAAGGGTCTTAGCTGTTGTTGTTGTTGTTGCTGTTGTGTGCCTTCAAGTCATTTTCATGATATGGCAACGCTAAGGTAAGCCTATAAGGGGGTTTTCTTGGCAAGATTTGTTCAGAGGAGGTTTGCCATTGCCTTCCCCTGAGACTGAGAGTATGTAACTTGCTCATAGTCACCCAATGGGTTTCATGGCTGAGCGAGGAATCAAGATTTGGTTTCCAGAGCTGTAGTCCAACACTCAAACCACTACGCCATTAGCAGAGGGCTTTTGAAATGAGGCTGAGGTCACAGATTGCTTACTCTTAACCTGACAGGTCATACCAGATGAAAAGGGGATAGCAATATACCTTCTAACAGTTCTGATTTGGCAAGGACAGTCCTGATTAATCCTCTCTCATACTTTTCCCTTCTCCCTCTGCTTACTTCCATCACTGTAAACTAGCATCAAAGTGCAGAAATAATTTGCAGTGAACTAACAGTGGAGGAGAGGGCAGAATCGTGCCCTTCCCAGTAGGCCTAGGCAAAAGCAAACTGTGGCAGAGTCTCTTAGATTGTGTATTTTCCCCCACTAATAACTTATTTAATCTTGACCACACTCTGATATTATTTGCCCATGTTTTTATCTGCAAAATGTTGGGGCACTTGTAGTAGAGCACTGACTGATGACTGTTGGATGATGACTGAAGGAACTGAGAAGATGTTTATAAATAATGGAGTAGCCAGGATACAGAAGACTCTTGCACAAATGCTCCCAGAAATGGCAAAGTTTACAGCCTTGTTTTATTAGTAATGCTTGAGGAACTCAGAATCAGGGTGCAAATTGAACTGATCTGTATTATGGAGAACTGTACAGATCAGCTCATCAGCCATGGAGTTTTCCATTTCTTCAAATGTTGCGATGTTTAAAAATTAATATTTTGAAATGTAAGGCAGAGGCTGGTGTTTTTTTTTTTGCATTTTTTAAAATAAAAAAAAACCCTCAGATTAATATGGAAATAGAGCAGAATGAGTGTATGAGAGAACATGTACTATAGGTACTTAAGGAGAAAGTGAGGTATAAATAAAGTAACACAATGCAATTCAGTAATATTGTCCAAGACCAGGCAGATCCACCCCAACCTTGCATGGAAATGGCTTATACACATGGAATTCCACCTATGTAAGAGAGAGCCAATGCTGAAGACCAAGGTTTAATTTCCTGGATGGGTTTCACTTGGATGAGTTTCACTTGGATGAGTCATATACACTGGGTTCACACATAACACATAACACATTTTCTACTCATGTCTATTGCATCCATCCAACATTTCACAAATGAAAATTGGGATGTGGCCAAGCAACATTAAAGTGTGGTCAAGAAAACAAAGGTTAACAAGGAAGAACAAGCTAGGGGACTTTACAGTTGCTTGCTTTTGTCTAAGTTTACAGGGAAGATAATCATCATAAATAATAAAATTTATTTATATCCCGCCCTCTGCAAACGCAATCAGGGTGGCTTACAACAATAGAACACCACAACATTCAGTCCCCAAACCCACCCACTCCTTAAAATAGTATTAGACAAGGTTCTTCTCCTTCCTGTCCTCTCCCCCTTCTTCTGAGATGACTGAGTGGAAACTACTTTTGCCTTTTGAATTCCATATGCAACAATTCAAGTAAGCAGCAATTCAAGTGAGTACTAAGGGAAAAGTGGGAGGAGGAGAGAGAAATTGGGACATTTTAAAAGCCACTAAAAAAGCATGATAGAGAAAATCAAGATTATCCCTGGCAGGGTATGATATTATACTTATTCATTTCTGTGACATCGGTCATAAAATAACAAATTCATGTGTACAAAAGGGGCCCATATCTAGGGAACCATCCCAGGGCCCTTAACCACCTTAATCCATCCTTGAGTTATACACAACAGTTTTGCTTACAGACCTTTGCCATAAAGAACTTGTTGCTGCTTCACCCTCACATTTGAGAAAAGAAATGTCAAAAAAAAAAAATCTTGATGTGCAGACTGTCCTGTTAGGAATGAATAAGTCACTGAGATAATAATAATAATAATAATAATAATAATAATAATAATAATAATAATAATAATAATAATAATAATAATAATAAAATTTATTTATACCCCGCCCTCTGGAATTCCAATCTGGGCGGTTTACAATAATAAAACATATACATATCCATAAAAACATATACTATACAACAACCCCCTCCCCCCTTAAAACAGTATTAAATCAGGTAAATTTTAAAATAACATTCACAATAATAAAATCAAACTAAAGGTAAGAGACTAAACCCAGAATGTACGCCCAGCCACAGTAATCCTTCACATCCTTAGGCTGTGCCCACACTGGTCCAACAGTGACTGATGTAGGACTAGAATGTGGCCAGCATCTTCTGACCCACTCAGGGGCAATGCTGGTATGTGTGATCTTCCCATCCCAACATTTTACAAACTCTTTTTTTGGCTTCTTTCCAACAAATTATCCAGAATTAAAATAGCAGAGTGAAAAAGCTCCCCTTTTGAACACTTCATGATTTATAAATCTTGTGATGTTACCATTCATAAAAGAACAATCCATACATCCCTATGAAAGGCTCTGGGTAGTCAAGACATTTTCAACTGCAAGTTCTTTGGAAAGGTACAAATAGATTCTCAAGGCACAGCAACTGACTTTTCATTTTAGAAGCATCTTCTATTTCAGACAGAACAGGAGAAAGGATTTAAAGGATGTTTTGATGCACAGAGAGAGATTTCTGGCAATAACTACCTTTAGCATATTGTCATTTAGCTTTGACTGAGATCCTACATCATGCTTGCAGAGTGTAAACACACACTGATATATTTAACATGGTGGTTGCACTGCACCACCCTTCTGCCAAATACATTGTGCAAAAAACTGTGCATCTACTGACATGCATGGTTCTTGTCCCATTGTACAAATTTTATTTATTTATTTATTTAGCATCCCACCTTTCTCTTCCAACATGGAATCCAAGGAAGCATAGAACCTTCTAAAAACACCATACAACTGATAAGTGTTCATAACAGAAATAAAAGCACAATTAAATCAAACTACTATTTAAAAAACACAAGTTCAAAATGTAGGTTAAAAGCAGTTTCAGAAAAACACATCATAAAATAGAAACACTCCTCTCCATTAAAAGTGCCATCCGCCACAACTTATTAAAAACTATACACCTCCTTAAATAAAAAGGTCTTTTTGCTTGCTGGTGGAAAAAACAGCAGGTAGGGTCCAACTGGATCTTTCAAGAAAGAGAGTTCCACAGCCTTGGGAGCAGTCATTGAGAAAGCTCTTTCCTGTGTCCTCACAAGATCTGCCTGTGAAGGTAGTGGGATTAAGAGAAAGCCTTCCTCTGCACAATTTCAGGGCTATTCACTGTGACAATAATCCATGATGAATTTGGGTAGAATCTTCGTTATTCACATACAACCTGAATGCACCCAATTAAGATTTTTTTTGGGGGGGGGGCTGCCAAAAACCCCACTTAGGGGCTCTGCAGATGGTGCAAAGCGTCTGTAAGCCAGATGCTGGACACCCCAACCCCTTCCTGAGGACATCATTGGAGTGCCCACCATTGCACACAGTGAGTGCTCTGATGACGTCCTCCTGGCTCAGCCACTGCATGGGCTGAGCTGGAAGAACTGCAAAAGAGCTGCATGATGGCTCTTCTGGCACACGACGGCTCTTCTGATGCCGAAAGGGTGGATTGGGGCCGAGGCGTGGGGCAGCCTTGGCCCCAATGCTCGGCTTCTCGGGGAGGCTTATGGCCGCCCCTCTATAGAGGCCCTTAATCCAAGATAATTGGGTTTTTCCCTGAATTTTTTAAAAAAAAAGATTCACATCATTGGTAGTGTGAATATCCAATGCAAACAGGCCCATGTAGACCTGGGATAAAACGCTGTATACCTTGAATATGTACCAAATACATCTGCATCGTTGACTCCATTTTTATTTGAATGCTTGCACGTGTGAGCAACTGAACTTGCAGCGATGCACACTAATGAGGTTCCATAGTGTGAATAACAAACCCAGAATGTGTGAGTGAGCTGATTTGCATCATCATGCTAAAAAAAGTGATGTCTGAATGACCCCTTAGAGCTCAAGCAGGTTCATATAGGGAGATATATTTTTTCAAATAGTCTTGATCTTGTGTTGGGCTTTCAACATAATAACCAGCACCTTGAATTCTGGCAGAAATGGATTAGCAGCTAGTGGAACTTTATCAATATGGAGGCTATAGGATCAACAGTTTGTCCTGCACCAGTCAACAGTTTGTCTGCAGAACTTTGGACCCACATAAGTTCCCAAACAGTTTCCAATGGCAGCACCAGACAGAGTATGAGGAAGAATGCAAATAATGAGGATATGTAGGGGTTCTTTCTTCAATCTTAGCAAACCATATGGCACACTGAAGGCACTGATGAATAATCAAACACCATCGAAGAATGCACAACTGAATGACAATAATCCTGTTGATTATTGAGAGTAGAGTAGACCCATTAAATCAATTGTTGAATAGAGCATTAACATGTAGATAAATCCAATGGATTCAAAGCCTTGATGGTAGTCAGGACTAACAATAAGATTTCACCCCAGTGAAATGGTTACACTTATGGAACTCCATTTACACACCCATGAATTGAATTTGTCTATTTCACAGTGTCCCCAAATCACCACGTAATTTTCTTTTCATAAATGGTGCGGTTCAGAACTCATTGTCACAGTTCTATGCTCCATCTTCCCTTCCCTTCCCTTCCCTTCCCTTCCCTTCCCTTCCCTTCCCTTCCCTTCCCTTCCCTTCCCTTCCCTTCCCTTCCCTTCCCTTCCCTTCCCTTCCCTTCCCTTCCCTTCCCTTCCTTCCTTTTTTCAAAAGTAAGCTCTCACTAACCTTTGAAGAAGTAACTTTTGGGCTGCAGTGTGTGAAGATGGGGAAGGAGATAACATCCCTGCCATTTCTGCTGAATTCTGTGGCTCCAATAGCAGAAGTTTAGCATTGTACAGTTCCTTAAGGCACAACTGATTTATTATCCAAAAGACTATCTATGGCTACACATTAATATTACCTATATCAAGGTAGACAACTGCTTCACCTATGGCCAGCTCTTGAGGCTACTATAATCTAGCATCTTGGCACACAGAGCCTTAGAGGTTAAAGTTAAATAGTGAAAGATTTTAATTAAATAGTTCATTAAATAGCAAAAAAATCTATATGTTGGCTAAGTCATAAATCAAAATGGAAACTGTAGTCAAGAAATCAGAAGAAGACCAGGACTTGGAAAAGCAGCAGTGAAGGAACTAAACAAGATCCTCAAATGGAAAGATATACCATTAAAAGTCAGGATTGTTGATGGCATAATATTTCCAATTTCTATGCATGACTATGAAAGTGGGACAGCAAAGAAAGTTGGTAGGAACAGACTCAAATCATTTGAAAGTTGGTGCTTGATGGAGAGTGCTATGAATACTGTCAAAAAGAGAAACAAATGGGTCCAAGAATAAATTAAACCTGAACTTATCATTCTTTAGACATATCATGAGATGACATACCTCATTAGAAAAGACAACAATGTTTGGTAAGGTGGGGGTTAATAGGAAAAGAGGAGGACCACATCACAGTCTACAAGAACTGAGCAGGGCTGTTGATAGCAGGGTCATAAGTCAAAGTCAATATAGCAGCAATTGACAACAAGCACAAGAGGGCAGGGCTGGATCTAGAAAGCTTAAACTACAAGACGGCAGAGTTCACTTGAACATTAGGAGAAAGAATGGGAACATAAGAGCACTTTGAGAACATAACCATTTATCAAGGGAGGTAAGTCTTCCTTGCAGGATGCCTTTCCAGTAGAGGCTGTTAGGCATCTTTTAGGGGTGTTTTACCTCTGGATATTTTGTACTGGCCAGGGACTTGAATGAGATGACATTGAAAGTCCCTTCCAATTATCTGATTGTGTATCGTAAAGTAATAATTATCACCTGGAAGTTATTATGGTATATTGACGAATTTTTGTCAGTGTCATCATTGGTCACTAAGTGCATGATGTTGAGAAAACCAGCTCATTGTGTCATTTATTTTTGTTACAGATTGTGCCAGAAATGATTAAAGTGTAAGATGGAGAAGACTGAGGCTCACAATGTGATAAAGTTCCTGCATTTGAAGGGTAACAGTGCCCGGCAAATTCATGATGAGATGATGGTAGTTTATGGAAATGATTGCCCATCTTATAACAGTATTGTGAGTTGGAAAATGAATTTCCAAATTGGTCACATGTCCTTCACAGATGAGCCAAGACCTGGAAGATCATAACTGATGGACAATATGGCCACAGTGAAGAAAATGGAGTGTTTAATCCTGGAAGATAGATGAGCAACCATCCAAATGATCATGAATGAAACTGGTCTCAGTTATGGTAGTGTGTGAAAAATTATTCATGATGAACTGCACATGTCTAAGGTGTCTGCACATTGGTTTCCATGTTTGCAACCCCCTTTCCAGAAACAAACATGGTGTGACCTTTCAAGACAGATGTTGACACTGTTGGAACAGGTTGAAGAGGATTTTTTTGGTTGTCTGGTAACCATGGATGAGTCTTGGATCTATCAGTGTGATCCAGAGACCAAAACCATGAGCATGGAGTGGAAGCATGCTGATTCACCTCCCCCAAAAAAGCAAAGGTGCAAAAGTCAGCAGGGAAGGTCATACTCTCAGTTTTTTGGGACTGTCGTGGAGTCGTTCTTACAGGTTACCTAACAAAGGGATAAACGATCACTGGGACATACTACAGCAATCTACTGGACAAGTTGTGAGAAAGAAATGATGTGGTATCCTCTCCAGAGGCATTCGTCTTCTAGATGACAATGCACCAGCTCACTCAGCTCAAGTTGCAGTTAACGAAGCAAAGGCATGTGGCTTTGAGATTTTGCAGCATCTGCCTTATTTTCCTGACCTCACACCAAATGACCTTTTCTTGTTCCCAGAAATGAAAAATTGATTGCCAATTTGACAACACAAATGATGTCATTCATGAAGTGGAAGAGTGGTTTAAGGCGCAGTCTGCAGACTTCTACAATAATGGTATTCGGAGGGTCAAGAAATGCTGGAAAAAAATGTGTGAATATGAATGGTGACTACATAGAGAAAAGTTAAAAACTACAAATCAAAACAATTTTTCTGTCAAAATTTTTTAAAGGTGATAATTAAAACTTTACGATACCCCCTCATATTTCTTCCTCCCTCCCTCCATCTTTCCTCTGCCTCTTTTTCTGTTGCCGCACTTATTAGAGTGGGTAATGTCAAATTCAGGCAGGAATTAACTCTAATAGCTGTTTAATATACCATTACAACCAGGGTTATAGGAAAACACTGAAAGAATGTTATCTATAGCTGGTCCATTACGTGGCTCTCTTAAAATATAGTTATACTGGATTATAACATTTAAAGAGGTTTTTATCATCTCTATTTATACGATTGCAAAGCCATTTTCTACAAAATTATTGTATAAAAAAGGAACACGAAATATGTCGGAAAAAGCAGCATGCATTCAAATTTCACTGTAATCCAGGACACATATCATTACCCTTACAATAGGATAAATCTAGTTATGTTCATCTGTTTGCTATAAGGCAAATATAGATGCAGTTAGTTGGAAGTAAAATCATCCCTTCCCTATTTATAACCCATCAAATCCTGAACTGGAAGCAACTGAACATTACAAAAGAAAGAAAAACTGTGATGCAGTGGAAATTACCCTGGACCTGATCCATAAAGATCTGAGTTCAAATCAAATGGAACATACTGGATGACTTGAGGCACTTGTGTCTACCCTCTTCCTTGTAGCAACAGCTTTACTGGTTGTGGATCTGTGCTTGATTCCCTATAAAGCCCCATAGAGGCTATCTGACAGACTGTATCTCCACATATTTAATAAATTTATTATTATTATTATTATTATTATTATTATTATTATTATTATTATTATATGAACATGGGATCCACAAGAGAGGCCCTTCTTATAATCTTATTGTTTAAACTTCCTAGATCTAACCCTGCCCTGTTGTTTGTTGTTGTTGTTGTTGTGAATTGCTGTAATGCTGACTTTGATTTACAGTGACCCTATGCATGATCCAACTCTCCAGATCAAGTTAAGAGTTTGTTCACTTTTTGTTATGTTTTTATTTACATTGCAATCATTCTAATTTGTAAGACACCTTGAGACCCCATCTTGGGGAAAAGGCAGAATATAAATAAAGTTGAATTGTCATCACCATCACCACCTCTTCTATGTGTCACTCTCATAATAGTACCACAGTCAGAGCTAAAGTCATAAACCAAAAGCAAGCACATTGTATGGATTATGATCTAGTTAACCATGGTCCTTATCATTAGGTAGATAAGGCAATGGCATTAGGCAATGGATGCTAGAAGACAGGAAGCAATAGGAGAGTACTCAAAGACAATCTAGGTGCTACATGCCATGCCCTTCTCCACTGCTCTGCTGCCAGTGGAGGGTGTTATATTATGATTCAAGATTCAACAGCTGTCCATTTGGCTTTTATACATGGAACAGAGCAGTTGGGAAGCATCTTCTTACTTCAGACAGCAAAATGTATTTGGTTCATCTTGTATGCTGCAAATATATCTTTGGACCATGTCACAACAAGATATATTTTTGCTGATGCCAGTAATGTCTAGAATGTCATTCATGTTCTGGGATCAAAAGATTCTGCCAGATAATTTGCTGATGGGGGGAGAACTGAATATTTAGAATCCAATCTTGAAAAGACTCAATTCCTCAATCTCAACATTTATTTTATCAAATATCAATGATGTCTATCCTTTTATTTTATTAAATCTCTACCCCCCCCCCCCGTTTCTTATCCAGCTGTCTTTGATCCATCCCCAAGGAATTCACCAAATAAAGCCACTGTAATATATAGTTGCCATCATAGCAACAAAAATCCTGATTAAAAAGAGTAGATTGTTTTAAATAACTAGGGATAGCTGGCAATCTTAGTAGCTGAGGAAACACACAAACATGTTTTATTACTCTACACTAGGAACTCAACCTCCTGACAAGAACTTTAGGGAGGTTAACATAATTCTTCTCAGCCCTCCACTTTCATTTCATCTAAACAACAATCCTTTAATATAGGTTGGGGCCTACTTGTCCAAGATGACAAGTTGTGGCAGTGTGAGGATTTTTGTACCCCAGTCACTGTAGCACCAGGGCTCACCCTCTCTTCTGTTCTGCATCCACCTCCTTTCTAGAAGCAAGTAGGCTAGATTTAATGCTCCTTATCCCATCTCCCTTAGTGAGAATAAATAATCTGGGAATATGATTCTCTCTCTCTCTCTCTCTCTCTCTGTATTTGAATGACAGGCTATGAGCAACTGTGTTTGTACTGAATGCACAACACCCAATAGCATCACCAGACACCATCCCTGAGGTTGTGTCTGCACACAGGAAAAGAAACGTTCCCAACCCGATCCTACATTGACCTGTTTAATGAAGCATGAAGCCAAAATGGACAAAACACAGGTCCAATCCACACTCCAGGGTGATTCTCCAGAATAAAAAGAATCCCTGTTTGCTCTGAATCAGGCCAGAAACTCAGAGGAATTGCCTGAGCATGCAGACTGCACACTGATGCAAGGAGGGGAAAGGACCATCAGCAGGCAAGCAGGTAGAGGAAGTCGGCAGGCGTCCTGGGCAAGGTGAGCTGCCGACCTCTTCCTGTTTGGCAATTCCAGCTCCTGCTACAGCACTGTCACTTCCAAGATCACATAGATCCTCGGGCATATAGGGGCCAGTGCTGCCTGTATTGTCCTGTTGTGGGTTCTGGCTATGCAGACAGCAAGTCCTCCCTGTGGATCTGGAAGCCCCGATGGTAAACCTAGTGTGGACACAGCCTAGATATCAAGTTTTGGTCTGAAATCTCAGGTCTTTGGACAATCTTGAATTGGCAACCATAACCATGACCCACACCAGCTTAATCTGATGTAGCAAAGCCCCTTGATGGCTTTGTTCAGGGTCAGCATCAGCATATGATGGTCTAGAGCAGTTGACAGGATACAGGAGTTCTGCTAGGACTTACCATTGAAGTAGTTAGGTAGTTGGCTCTTGGAATTGTAATCAGAAATTCCTACAATGCCTGCCCTAGAACATATCTCTAGGGCATAGTGGGAATTTTAAATGTTAACTGCCACTTCCTGCTCTTACTCATGGTTTCGATCAGAGCATCTGGATCTGGTTTAGGGTTCCCCTCAAACTGGAAAGTACCCTCAATTTAGCTATCTCTTTTCTGTACCTTTCCCAGCTCTCAAATACATAACAGTTCTTATTTTCCAGCAGTCAGTCTCCATTTCAGACGATGGCAATATCACAATTAAACCAACACGAGGGAAATTCAGCTTTAATGCACACAAATGAATTAAACTAGACATAAGCTGGTTATGAAACAATGACAGAGCTGGGAGGGGAAGAGAGGCAGAGAGAGAAGTAAAGAGTGAATTTAACCATTATTAAAATGACAAACCTTGGGATTGCTGACTGTAAACAATTTTTGCCACCCAATTAAACAGCCCATTAAGTATTTCTCTTCCCCTCTGAAAGAGACATTTGGTGCCGGCCAATTGGAAAACTGTTGACTTTGCAATGGTTAAGGTTTGGATTTAATGGTATTGATTTAAAAAAACCTGCATTTCTCTTATAGAATTCATTACAACTGCAGAACCCCCACCCCCACAACCTTCTGTGTAATACTTTTCATTCTGAGGGGAGAAAAATCAACAACAACAGGGACATGCCAACACTCAACCACCCTGTGCAAAAAGTTACAACCCTCCTACTTGGTGGACTATATAAATACCAGAGGGGGGGAAGAAAGTGAGAGAGAGAGAAAGTAGCACAGAACATTTTCTGCTAAACACTTTTAAAATGTGCATCTGACAAATGAACTCTGATGGATGGGCTACACACACACACTTGAATATATAATTCAAAATAGGAGGTGGGGGGAGGCTTAAATATGAATAGACTGAATCTGCTCTGTAGAAATAATGCAGTTTGGCACTACTTTAATTGCCATACCTCCTTGCTATGGAACCCTGGGATTTGTAGTTTGTTGTGGCACCAGAACTCTCTGACAGAGAAGGCTAAATATCTCACAAAACGACAAATCCTAGAATTCCATAGCATGAAGCCATGACAGTAAAAGTAGCACCAATCTGCATTAATTCTGCAGTGCAGATTCAGCCATAGAGGATGATGGTGATTCAACAACTAGGGACTGCCAAACTTACAAATACATGATTCTTTAAAAAGAAGAAGAGGAGGAACTAAAGAAAAAGGACTCTTGTGGCCACTTTTGAGACTAGGCTACATCTACATTGATGAATTAATGCAATTTGACACTACCAAGGCCTCTTTTGGACCTCAGAGTGAAGTGAAATATTTGATGGGATGCCATATTGAGGATGGAGCAAGCTTGCTTTCTACCTCTCTAGAGAACAGTACATGGAACAATGGATTCAAGTGACAGGAAAAGAGATTCCACCTAAACATTAGGAAGAGCTTCCTGATAATAAGAGTGGAACACACTCCCTTGGAGTGTGGTGGAGTCTCCTTCTTTGGGGGTCTTTAAACAGAGGTTGGATGGCCATCTGTTGGGATGCATTGATTGAGTCTTCCTGCATGGCAGGAGGTTGGACTGGATGGCCTTTGGCCTCTCTTCCAACTCTACGATTCTATGATACAGTCTACCTTGTATGGTGATCCCCTGTTTTTTTATTGAACAGCACCAAAGGTCAACAGTGGAACCCTAAATGCTCCTGTGCCTATTTTTTGCTAAGGTCTCTGTTAACAAATGTTGTAGACTTCTAGAGGATGTCTAGCTTTTCCCTGGCTGACCAATTTGGCTGGAGGCAGAGGATAACACACCCTTACACACATGCCTACCATTCCTTTTCCACCTTTCTTCCAGCTGCAAAGCATCTAAGGA
>CM034708.1:209471264-209491324 GCA_020142125.1 Phrynosoma platyrhinos
TTCTGTTTGGGTTTTGTGTGGATTAACCAGCAGATTACCCCCGTGTGATAACGTCCTAAGAGGGGTGAGTCGGAGACAAACACACCAAACAGCAAGAAAGAATGCTCCTTCTGTCAAAATTAGCATATTTCCCTGGATTGTAGCTTGGAAAGCTACTTTTAAAAAGTTTTAATTATTATTCCAAGATGTGCACACATACACACATGCAATACTAAATATCACAACAGAAATCCTGTTATAAAAGGTAACTGTAGCTTCGGGTTTCTCAAAATAAACTTTTTTTTAAAAAAAGGAAACTATTTGAAGTTTTTCATTCAGTAGCCTAAGGCAGAGGTGATGTTGGTGACATTACCAGATAAGGATGCTTTTCACCTTTGTAGGATATCATTAAGTTCTACTTGCGCATATGTACATGCATTTCTCATTCAGCTGAGCATTATGCTCAAAATGTATTTGCTTATGTAGATTGCAATCGTCCTGCTATTTGAATTAACAATGTAACTGTATTGGTGTAGGCCTATGCCGGCATATTTAATGTCAACATTTCTAGGGTCACTAGAGATAGGGGAAATATTGCTTTACTTGTTGGCCATAGAATAAATTTGCCCAAACAGTATCAGCATCGCTCCAGAGTCAAAATTAGCACAAGCAACTGAGTTATTGCAGTCGTCTTTAGCCTGCCACTCCATGCTTCTAAAAGAAACACTTTGAAAGTGGAAGTGTTACATCTGGCTACAGCTGCATATTACATGGTCCATTGAGACTCCGATGCTGATGGCTGAACTGAATAACAAACAGCTGGGCAGAGATGCAAAGATCAGGAAATCACAAGGAAATGCTTGTGTGGTATCTCAGCAGCCTCCAAACACCATAAATGGTGTATCAGGAACCATTAGCATTTCAGAACATAACCTGAGGAGCTGAGTTCAGCTTCCTCACTAAGAAAAAAACAACACCCCAGCCATATTGTCAGAGGTAGCATCTCTGACATAAATAAAACAGCCTAATATTTTTGTTCATACAGGATGCATTTACACTGTGACATATATGAGCATACAAATGTGTGTCTGCTACTTTTGCTGGCATTCAGGCCAACTAACAAACATGTATCTTGCTGCAGTATCACTGAGAACTATATTCGGTGTTTATCTCACATAAAGTAGACCCACTTGAATCAATTAAATGTACATAAGTGGTGATTAATAAGTCCCATCTATTTCAGTGGGTCTACTTTAGCTGGGACAAACTTTGGATTTTGCCAACATGAAGCTGGTTTATATCAGATGATTTTCCCACTGGGCCTATGCATTGGAACTGAGAGCCCTCTAGATTTTGTTGTACTGTCGCAGGCATTGTATGATGATTATTTGATGTTTTTAATTTGTTGCTTTCTTTGTATTAATATGTATTTTATTACTTTGTAGAATGTATGCCATCGGCAGGCTTTTTAAAAATCTTTTTTTTATCTATTTTATTAACTGTATGTACAGTGCTGTGTAAATCTACAGTGCTATATAAATAAACTATAATAATAATAATAATAATAATAATAATAATAATAATAATAATAATAATAAATTTGAAAATAGTAAAAAATATGTTTATAATGTGTTTCCCAAGTTTGGAGACACCCAGAGGAGAAGAAGTCATGGATTTCAATCAGTCCTCTCTCAAAAAGAACTAATTCTGGATTTAACCCATGGATCTCCATTTCCATACATTTGCCTTATTTATATCTAATATCAAAAGTTTGCAATTTTCTCCCTGAAAGCCAGAGGTTTCTAGTTTTGTTCCCAAAAAGCTTAAAGGAAGCTGGAAGATTATGACAATTACTTAAGGTTTACTGTCTGTGAAATAAAACTAGTTCAATTACATCTTTTAAATATGGTGACATTGTCCTTGCTAGTATTGGCTGAATACTCTATATTCAAACTCAGACTTGTTATGTCTGAGTCCATATAGGATTGTGAATTTTGTCTCTGCAAGAAATGTCTACATATTTTGATGCACATTTTTCAAATCTTCACATTTTTGTATCCATTTTCTCATTGGCAAATGCATTATCTGCATGCATTTTTCAAAGATATGCATTTCTCCAGAGGAGATATTCATGTTTAAATTTTGTGAGCGCATTGGAACAGGTACAGTGGGTGCCTGTACCAGCTGTCGAAATCTAGAACTGCTACAATCATTTGGAGGCTTCTGATTACACAGCAATGTATTTATGGGCTCTTCTGTGTACCAATCCTCAATCACATGGAGTGTCACCACATCAGCACCACCCACTTCTAGGAATGTGCAAGAGTGGTGTGAAAAGATGCCATGTGACTTGGGAAGCTACATGGCAAACATCTCAAAATACTACTGCTCTCCCACTTGGAGTTGCTGCCACAGTGTTCCACTATTTGGTAGCTTTCATAAGTCACTAAAAATGTTAAACAATTTAAGGATGTGTGTGTATATGTGTGTGTGTTGTGGGGCATGCCCTTCCTGAGTTCCCTATGACTTGGTGTCTTATTTAAAGGGGTTTTCACTCTTTCAGTCACGGCATTCTCATGCCAACAAGCTCTGACTAAAAAACTCAGGCTGCATTGGCATGCAAACAGAAACCTGAACATGGGTTAAGAATCCTTTCAGGGAGAAACCAGACTCTGCAAAACCCTGCTTCAGTAAGCTTTTCATGCACCTGGCAGGTTGCATAAATCTTCCCCCGTTTTCTGATTTTCTAAGCTCAGCATATTCTACCACAGTTGTCAGACTTGTTACCAGAGCAGGAAAACTTATTCTATGAGATAGAGAATGCATTTGCAGTACATGTGCCAGCTCTGGCTATTCAGAATGAATCGGCACAACTGGCATCACTAAAGCTATTGGCAGCAATCCTGCATCCAGCTGGGCTGCTGAAATCTCACTGAGGTCATTATTATGGAGGTGTGTATGCCATCCATGAGCATGGTGTTTGAAGGAGTACCTTAAGCAAAAGAGAAGTCTCTGCCCCAAGGAACCTACCACCTCCATTTAGCAATTAGGAAAAGAGTTAATGTTGCCACCATTGTCAGTTTAAACAATGCAATACCATCATTATTAATTTATACTCATCACAGAAAAGCTGAACACATTTTAAAATATTTGTTTGACTACGTATCTTCTCCAGATAGGTGTTTGAGCCTAGTTTTGTCTAGCTGAGGGCCATTCTTTTGGGGCCTTATATGCTTACTCTTTGAAGTCTTTTTTTACAGAGGGTGGAAAGGATATACATTTCATTCTTTAGCAGCAATTTTGTGCAACAAAGGGCTGCAATTTTCAGTCTCTTGAAAATGTAATTATAGATAATGTTTGCATCAGTGGCATGCACACAATGAGCACATGGGGCATGAAAATGCCACTCCAACAACATCCTTCTTATGTTATGATGCTTGCCTTCTGCCAAGAGCAATAGCTTTTCAAAAAAGCTAACATTTGGCACAAGCCAGCCGGTGTGTTGAGATACCAACCTGTGCATTTAATCTTCTCATTCCTTCCTTCTCCAATCGACCTATCTATCCAAAACACTGAGGGACACTCTTAAAATTGGATCAACAACAATAGCAACAACACCAATTTGTAAGTGGGACTAAAATTACGATGTCAAAGTTTCCATTTATAGATTCCATTTATAGACTGTTTTTCTTTGAAAGAACTCAACCCAGTGTACATCAATCCCCATACTCCCAGCATAGATTTTACCTGCATAACTACTCTGTGAGTAACATTAGGCCAAGTGATAGGGACCAGACCAAGATTATTCAAATGATTTATAGCTGAGCAGATATTTCAAGATGGATCTTTCCTGTGCTAGCAGAATGGTGTACCTACTATACCAGCAATGGAGAATCTGTAGACCATGAGGGAGCACAGGGTAGCCTGAAGGCCACATATGACCTGCAACCCTCCCTATTGCAGCCTCCTAAATCCCCATTCCCCTCAAAACTGTATTTTTTTTTTAGATGAAAAATTGCCCTCAGACTGCACACATTGCCCCCAAACATCTGTAATGTAGTTTCTCAAAAAGAACTATACTTTCCAGCCCCAGCTACTTCTCATTCAAGGAGGAAAAATCAGTAAACCTAGAGCCTGCTGGGCTACAAAACAGATAAAGCTTAGCTTCTGTTCATTTTGCATGTTCAGCACTGACCTACTTCAGAGCTCAGAAGAAACGATGCATTACACACACCCAGCCACGAGAATGAGTCTCGCTTCCTTCCACCTGCAAATCACCTCGTTACATTCACCTTCTGTAATTTAAATGCACTCTGAGTGTATCTATTTTAATAAAGACCGCCTCTGGTCATCCCTGTCCTCAGATTGAAAGTGTGCATTACATTTCTAAAGAGGACTAGCTTTATCCCTGTGTGCTAGCCACTGAGCTGACACAAACAGATTTAGCAGCTAGATCCCAAATCTGATACTGAGTATGGAATTTTGCACCCCTGAACAGTCCAATCAGTATCAAAATGTTCAAACCATATATGTTGAGGAACAGTATTCCTGGTTATGGGAAGGTGACCATTCATGGGCTGGCCAGTTTCCCTTGCATTGCACAGACACACATCCAGCTTCTGAACCACACCCCATACCAAAAAAAAAAAAAAAAAAAAGGTGGGTGGGCTTATACTGAAATAACCAGAGAAAGGAGACTGTTGCCTAGTGATGACTCCAGTTGAAATGTCAAACATCTCATCAACCTATTTCCTAGATCTATTCAATGGTGAATATGGGGACTAGCAAGGGATTGTTGTTAAACAATCCATTGCTTTTAAAAATCTAGAGGCAAGCAGCCAGCCAGGACTAGAAGGTTATGCAAATACATTTGGAAAAATGGCTCAATTTTGCAGATTTTCAAATATCATTCAACCTTCGCCACAAGTTAATAACCCTCAATTACCAGGACCCATTTCAGACAAATGAAGTGCACTTGTCTGGAACCAGGCCACACTGTCTCAGCACTGCTCTGCCATGCATCAATGAGGTCTAAAGTCGATGAGGGAACTGAATGGTCAGGTCAAGTAAACTTGTGGATCATTGTTGTGCTTGCCAGTTAGAAAAGTGCCAAGGGCAAAGATGAAGAAGTGGGAGCAATCCATTTTAGGGTGGTCAACAAATAAACACTTTAGCCAAAAAAAAAAAAATCTTTGAGTAAAGATGAACATAGGTTATTTTCTGTAATAAAAACAAGTCTTATGAGGAATGACTTTTCAGTTTGGAAAAGAGAACACTGAAACGTGACATGAAATCCAGTGTTAAATATCTGAAGAGATGTCATGGAGAAGATAGAGCCAGCTTATTTTCTGCTGCTGCAGAGAGCAGAACAGGAATCAGAGGATTCAAATTACCAAAAAAAGAAAAAGAAAAAAAGGATGTTCTACCTAAACATTAGGAAGAAATTCTTTACTGTAGGAGTTGTCAACAGTGGAGTAAACTCTCTCACAGGATGCGGACTCTCCTTTGGAGATCTTTAAACAAAGATCAGATGGGCATTTTTCAGGAGTGTTTTAATTTTGTATTCCTGCATGGCAGTCACTTCCAATTCTCTGATTCTATGAATAAACCCAGTGGGTTTCAGATTTTTATGTCCCAGATAACATTTTCTCCACCAATTTCTCCAGGAACCTTTTCATATGTGTCTTGAAAATTTACTATGCTGCAAGAGATTCTAGGTAGTGTTCCTCAGTACATGTGTTTTGTTTTTTGGGCTTCAGTGTTACAGTATGTAAACCCTAGAAACACCCAGCATTCTGAAGTATTTGACCTTCCCAAACTTCTTCCCAAAGTCCTAACTGAGGAATTTCTAATATCTTAAGGAACCATGTGATTTCCCAGATTTAATGTTGACTGGCGGCTTCCATATCAGTGGGGCAATGGGTCTGCTTTGAATTTTAATATGAACTCTGCAATAGTTCTCTTGGATATCTTCCAAAGAGGGTAAGAACTTCAGATATCTCCTTTAAAGTATAGACTGAATTTTGGAGTGGATTCAATGGCCCACTGACATGGAACTCACCAGCTGCCACTGACCAGACCACAGTCTAAAAATGATAGGATTCATGAAAAATATAGAAAGTCTCACCTCATTAAAATGACCAACCATGGAATCAATACATCTTGCAAACTGAAGAAAATACAGGAAGAAAATAGCTTGGAAGCGGATAAAGCAGTGGGCAGTAATATATTCAATTTTTTTCTCCAAGTTGCAAATCAAGTCTCAAGTCTCTAATGTCAAGTCTCAAGTTGAGTCTCAAGTCTGGGAGTGAACTTTAACAAGAAAAAAAAAGGTGGTGGCGATGTGTGTTTGTTGGGGGTGGCGTTTCAATAATTAGAAAACAAGAAGATGTGAACAAAGTTAGGTAACAGCAAACTTTGGAGGGGAACAGAAATGCATCAGGTAATGGGCTTGAGGTGGAAAAATCCTTCTAAAGCTTTAGAAGCCTTCTCCAATGTGTAGCGGGGACAGACTGACAGCTAAACATAAAGTGGCTTCAGCAGCCTGTCCCCACTGAACACTGAGCCTTATAAAACATTTCCTAGGAGCAGTACTTGGCAAGACTTGCCTCCATAGCATGGCACAGAAGGGCACATTTCTTGAAGGGGAACAGCAAACATATTCCGCTTGTTCCGTTGTTTTTGGATAAAGTTAGGTCAGCAAGTTGGTCGCTAAAAATATACATATTTTTATGTATATACAAATCGAGTTGAGTCACTATTTCATTTATTGCCGAGTCAAGTCCAAGTTGAGTCATTGAAACGACTTGAGTCCGACTTGAGTCTACATCATTGCTGATAAACCCTGGGTGACCTTCAATAGAGTGGCAAAGAGTTTAGATTCCCAGTTGCTTAGCAACTACTACAACAAAAAAGAGACTTCATTGTTAAAATAAAGTAAAATAAAATAGGTTGATAGATTCTCAGATTTTCAGTAGCCCAGGTATAGGATCATGTGTGTGTTTATGGATCATCCTAGCTTACAGCACTTGGAGTAGACAAAGCAATTCAATCTCTCCTTCCTCTTCAAGTCATTCTTTTCCATTCAAGTCTGCTTGGATGGCCTTCTACTTAAAAAAATAAAATAAAAGTAGCTGTGCCTAGTATAAAATCTACATATACACACATATATAGTAAGACAATTTATGATCTGTCCCAAGTTTCCCTATACATATATATTCACACAGCAGATTCATATTCACTAAAGCATTTCTATCACACCTTTCAGAACAACTCTCAGTGCAGCTAACAAGCATGCATTCCTCCAGGTAGAACTGGGATTGAAAGAGCCAATCTATTCAGCTGCTGTGTGTACTCACTCCCAATGGAAAACAGCCTAAAAGGATGTGTTAGCATCCCAGTTTAACAGCGCCATTTCTGAGCAGATGGATGAGTCGAACAAGAATTGATCCGTCGTCTCTCTGGACACCAGCAACTAATGCATGGCATCTAAAGATAGACTGCTGCTATTAATGCAGTGTCAGAGCACGTGTGGAGCACTCATCCTTTGAAATACTGTCAGCAGGTTATTTGCTGGAGCTTTCTAATATCAATTAATTGATGAAGTGTAGGCTCACCACCGACATTGTGAGTCATCCTCAACCAGCACGAGTGGAAAGCGCTCTGGACAATTAGGGTGAAATGGCAGCTGCAACTGTAATGCTAACACACAAAATAGATTGTATCTTACTCTGAAAGTTCACGAAGGAAGATTGGGGATGAAAAATACGTGTAGACTCATAAGTGGTGTCATAATAGGTTGAAAGGCTCTCCTGTACAGATGATTCCTAAGCCCTATCTCTAAGCAGATATCATTTTACGTATTCCCAGGGAAGCAATTCTTTGCTAATTTTCTACTTCAAGGGGCAAAAATATGACTAATTTCAGCAATTTCCTTCTGGTTGCAAGAAAGGCTTTGAAAACGGCAGTTTTCAAAGACTATTCACAGTTTGAGACTTATTCTGTGCAAAATCTGCATGTGTTTTTTTTTTTTTTTGTGCATCAAGCAGGATTTTCTAAATAGGGAAAGGGATTTTATGGACTGGAAGATTATTGTTTTCTGTGCAGAAATATTATTTTCTGTCCAGGAAATGCTGTTTTCTGTGCAAAACCTTGTGTGCATTAAGTTTTGCAATAAGTCTACAACTGTGAAGATTCACATCAGCCAGGGTTTCTTGATTCTTAAGAACTATATTTTTCAACCTTAGTATTAATCAACACCTATTTATACAGGTGTATCGCTGAAGATTCCAAATGCTTCACAGGCATTATCCCAATAATGCTTACAACTATTCTATCAAGTGTTTTAACCCCAATATGAGAGTCTAGGGAGAGAGGCTAAGAAATTGTGGCTTACTTTCTACCAAATGAGTTCATGGCATCTTTTCATCCTGCTTTTTTTTTGGGGGGGGGCATTGTTTTACTGTTTTATTCTGAACCCCCTCTAACTCATGTAAACTAAAACTCCTTGAAAATTTTTTTGATTCATATGTCCTATGTGCATTTCAGAAAAAAGGGAGCCATTGTAAACCATTTCATCAGGAGTATATTTTAGCTTTAGAATAGTTTTTAGTTATCAGAACAGGTAATTCTTAATACACATATAGACACATATGCAAATACACCCTTGATGCATGTCTTCCATCATGAGCCAGCCCATGCTCTGAGATTTTGCTGAGGAGACCCTTCTCTCTGTCTCACCTTCCTCATAAGTACATCAGCTGGGAACATGGAAAACAGGGCCTTCTCAGTGGCTGCTCCAGGTTCTGGAACTCCTTTCCCAGAGAACTTAAACTGGCACCCTTCCTGCTTTGTTTCTGCAGGTAAGTAAATATTTTTCTGTTCCGACAGGCATTTGATGAGTGATTATATAAGGCTCTTCTTACATAATATACTGGCTATTGCTCATTGTTGTGTTGGTCTGTGCGTCCGCTTTAATGATATATGCTTTACCTTGGTTTAATTGTTTTTTTCTGATTGTGTAATAGTGTTTTTTTTTATCTTGTGGATTTTAAACATTTTTTTTAAAAAAATAATTGCAAGTGACTTTCAGTCCCAGTCTGATAAAAATGTAGGCTAAAGCAATAACAGCAACAACTACAATGCACCTCACACTCTCAAATATCATGATTTCTCTCTTTGTGTTAGGGAAGAAACTTATTCAGTTTGTACTTAAAGTGAATTTGCATGATTCAGATTTCCTTGAACTCATATTCATACTAAAAGATATAATTTGCTGTTCATGCATCCCTAGATTTTGTGACACTGTTTGTTTGTTTATTGAATTTTACACCCTGCTTGTCTCCTGGGATGGAATCCAGGATGGATGCACATGTATTAAAAATGTACATAATGGCAGGATGTCAACAAAAATGTGTATATTTCTTAAAATAATATGCAAAATGTAATATATTAGGGTGAAACAGTTGGATAAATGGATATGAGAGGGTATAATAAAGTAATAATTATCACAAGGAAGTTATTACGGTATATTGATGAAATTTGGTCAGTGGCATCATTGGTCCCTAAATGAATGAAGTTGAGAAAATCAGCTCATTGCATCCTAAGTGACTTTTTCTTTTCTCAAAAATGAAAAATCTGTTGCGACAACACAGATGATGTCATTCATGAAGTGGAAGAGTGGTTTAAAGTGCAATCTGGTGATTTCTGCAATAATGGTATTTGGAGGATCAATAAATTCTGGGGAAAATGTGTAAATCTGGATGGTGGCTGTGTAGAGATATGTTAACAACTACAAATCAAAACAAACTTTCTGTCAATTTTTTTTAAAGATGATAATTAAAACTTTACGATACCCACTTGTATATTAGAGGAAACTGTGCACAGAAATGTGTATTTTGAAAGCTTGTAACGAAAAAGGTGTACAGTTTCAAGGGGCCTTCTAAAAAAAAACATCCCAAACTGGTACAGAAATAGGATAAAAGAATTTAAGACTGAGAAGATGAAAAAGTGAATGAAATTAACATTCAGAGAGTCATCAATTCCTACTCATCTTTTCCTTTATTTGTGTTCTCTTGCTTTGCTTTGGAAATGCCATGGTAACTGCGGAAACAGAGTATCTGTACTTGTACATTTTACAAAATACTACATCTTCCATTCCCTTATCTATCTCTATTGTTGTTTGCTTTGGACAAGGTCATCTCTTTTTAGCATTAATCTCTGTCAAGGGACCAGAAATAATACAGTGAATTCCATAGTTTTGTCTGAGAGTAACATCCACTCCCTATTCTAGAGCAAAACTATCCATAGCTTTCATGTGAAAATAGCCAATTTCCTTAGAAATTTGGAGCCAACCTTTTGTCAGTACTCTTGACTTGCATAGGATTTTATCTGCAAAGATCAATCATAAAATGATAGGTTAACAATCAACTTCTCCAATGACTCCTCAGTCCCTATCTGGCAAGTCAGTATTTTTACATGGTCAGTAAATTTGGCCAGAATTTGAATTTTTAAAACTCATATTTCCAATTTAATACTATCTAAACCTGAAGACGAATTTTGTTGAATTTGAAAGCCTGCCTTCTTTGTAACCTATTAGTGATTTAAGAAAGTGCATATTCATTCCTGATTTTTGCTTTTACTCATGAGATATATTTGCTTGTTTCTAACAATGTTGAAGCATTCAGTTCCATTATGTCACTCTGGATTTTACTCTGGATTTTAAAAAAGCTATGCTAGGTGCTAACTCTATTTTCAGGATAGAGTTCAGCACCTTGGATAGCTCCCACAGAATACAGATTTAAATGGTGGATTCACTATCCTCACTGATATAAAAACCACCAGTGTCCAGTGAATGCAGCACCAGTTCCAGAAACAGTCTTGTGTTCTGTTAAGGTGTCCTTGCCAAGCTAGTCCCGAATGAAGCCATTCGGACTGCATCAAGGAATGCTTTTTAAGAAGCCGAAATGCAAAGCACAAGAAAAGGTGTCTTGTGGACTATGGTCATTCATAAGACAGAAATCCTGGTACTAATTCTCAGACAAGTACATTGGCGGGAAGGGAGGAGAACGTGTTTTGGAAGAGCCTTGTGTTCAGTGGTGAATCAAAAGCTTCACATATGTATGGTCTCAATCCAAGTTCATTTCCTGATATCACCAATTAAAGTTTGTAGATGGGGCAAATTTCTGACAGAAGTATTGTTGCTAGCTCCTGCTAAGTTACACAACTGGGCTAGATGAACCAATTGGTGGACTCAGTACCAGAAGGTAACTTCTTCCATCCAAAACACCCTGCATTTGTCCCTGATGTGTGAACCTAAAAAAAAATCATCATTTTTACCTAGCATGGCCAATATTAATTCTGCAATCATAACCCTAGTGTTGTGAAGCTTATCCACCTTCCTACACTTCAAATAAAGTCTAGGGCACGATGTCATAGGGAAACATCTCTCATAAGGCTTGTTGAGATCCTTGGTCACTGACTGGGGATGATGGGTACTTGTAGTCCTGAATGTCTGGATAACATTGGGCTACAGAAGGCTTTGTTCAAGACATGCTGACAGAACCATCTTCTAGGGGAAGCAGTCTTTATACTGAGGATGGGCAGGTGGGTGATACACTTGACCTGCTGTGACCTATTGTTGCAAAGACGTTTCCTTGGCTTCTTTTCTCTCCATCAGTTCAAGCTTGGTGCTACCACCTCAGCTGAAGCCCCATTTTGGAAGTCACCAGGTCAAGACCTACTGCACACCTGACACTCTGCTGGATTGGGATCTAGGAGTCCAGGTGGACCACAAGTTGAACAGTGTGATGCAGCAGCTTAAAAGGCCAATGCGATTTTAGGCTGCATCAATAGAAGTATAGTGTCTA
Source organism: Phrynosoma platyrhinos (assembly GCA_020142125.1). NCBI lineage: Eukaryota > Metazoa > Chordata > Lepidosauria > Squamata > Phrynosomatidae > Phrynosoma > Phrynosoma platyrhinos. Next base: position 209,483,111 of record CM034708.1, read on the forward strand.
AATCAAGAGAAGTGATAGTGCCACACTATTCTGTTTTGGTCAGGCTGCTTTTGAATGGTATTTTAAATAACAGACAACCATATTGCCTCTCTTATAATTTTAAAGTTATTATCTGAAGGGGACCAAGCTGTGAACAAAAGTATATGCTAGCAAGGAGTGTCACGTTTCTATGATATATGCTTGCATTATGGGGAGAAATTGATTATCAGACTGGATCCTCTGGAGAATGATCGAAACAGGGACCACAAATATCTAGGCACAGCAATAGCAAGGCCAATGTGTAGACCATGTTCTGCAACTGACAGCATCTTTCCCAAATGATGCAGAGGGGAAATGTCTATCTGAACCAGAACATGTAAGGATAATCTTTAAAAATTCTCATAGAAACAACAGAAGCTGCCTTAGTCCTGTCAAATCACTGGTCCATCTTGCTCATCTAGAATTCAGTCTTTGCAATTGCAATGCAATCTGATTTAATCTATACCACCTAGACTAATTAGTTAACTGGAAATCAAGGTATCCTCCAGCTTTCCCAAAAATGTCCTGACAGTTTTCTGCTCCAGAAGAAATATGTATCAAAGTACACGGAATTACATTTTGAAATGCTTTTAAATTAGCATTTAGGAGCATATTTTTGTACATTTAACCCACACCTATGAGATGGACCATTTTATTACATTGGAGTCACATTTTGTGGTACAATTCATGAGACTATAAGGCAGGTATTTCACATGAAGAGTGGTAAAAAAAAAATGTCCCAGAGTTTCAATCACTTCCAACACAGAGGAGTTTTTATTTGGTCACTGACAAAAACTAGCTGAGACAAAAACTGTCCCAACAGTTTATATTTGCCTTAGTTGCCTCCCCACCAAAACAATGAGGACTGACACTAAGTTCTTGCCCTCTGTATTTCTGTATTCCGGAATATCTTTGATTCCAAACCCCAAAACGCATCTGTGGACATGTTTTTTTGTTTTTTATTTTTGTTTTGTTTTTATTTTTGTTTTATTTTTATTTTTTACTACTCCACAAATATATTGGAATTCTCACTGGGATCAGAAAATGCCTCTTTTTAAGGCACAAAATGGAGGAAAATTTATATTCCTGGATGAGTGTGTGTGTGTGTGTGTGTTTCTTTTTTTTAAAAAAACCATCAAATGAATTTAGAAATAAGAAAGAAAGACTCAAGGGTGATACAGATCGAAACAGATTGATTTGTCCATCCGATTTGTTTATACTGATTTCAGACTGGGGTCTTTCCCAGCTGGATCTGGAGATGCATGGATCGGACGTCAGGCTTTTTGCAAGTAAAATATAAATGGGGTGATATAGGGTTTATGCAAAAGGTCACCACATTAGGAGGTTGTCATCTTGCAAGAAATATAGTGCTATTCTTTCATATACATATATTGATCATGGGAATGCACATTAAAACAACTAAAGGCTGATGATTTTAAATGGGAATAATTATTCCACTATTACTTTAAAGTGTAACTTTTATTGCTCTAATTACTTTTTATATTTTCCCCCAAATAGACTCTGCGCCTTTCCCTGCTTCTTCTTCTTCTTCTTCTTCTTCAAGAGCTGTTCGCCAACAACACTGCAAGGAATTGTGTTGTGTTTTACTACAACAGTTGCTCTGTAGCATTTCTGCATAAATTCCCTTATCACACAAAGATAATCTGCTCAGAAAAAATATATCTGCAGCAATAATTGGTTTAAGGGCAAGATAAAATTTCAAAAAAAAAAAAAAAAGGGAGGGGAAGAAAAAATTGTGCTAAAACAGATGAGAGTGGGTTAGAATGTAAGAGTTTATGTGATATCCATTTTTTGTGGGGTGTCAACGGCTTCACTCACGCTCTAGAGGGTCATTTCTTGCTGATATACATTCCTAACATTCCATGAATTCATAAAGAGCCAAGATATGCCTGCATAATTTACCCTAGTCTGTAATTCATGGGCATTTATTTATTTCAAGAACATTAGGGATTAATTATGAAACCTGATTGCCTTTGCCAAACATCTTTATAATAACAATTAAAAATAACTCAAACCGATTTAAAAATATTTAGAAGACTTTTCTTTTCTTCTTCTTCTTCTTTTCAATAACAGGGGAAAAATAGAAGTAAATCATATCTGCCATTTGTTTATAGTTTGGATGAAGAGAAACAAGCAAATGAAAGACATGAGATTAAAGCAAAAAGTGACATATCCAACAAACAGATGCCAGTATGATGAAAAAACAGGGTAATATTATTATTAATAATAATCAAATGGGAATAGTTTATTGATCAAGTCATGTCATATTTTAATCTCTGGCATTCCCATTTTCAGAAATTTGTTTATTTTCTATCAGATTAAAACCTGTGACTGCTTTTGGTTTGTACAATGCAGTTTTGCAGGCATTGTAATCATCATAATAACGGTCTGTGAATTGGGGCATTATACAATGTAAAATTAACATTGTGGTCTTTATTATCTTATAACAATGGTTAAGAATGTGCAAGGGAGAAAAAAAGGAAACTGCCCCCTGCTCTACATCTTAATTACCATGTATATCATTTAAAATCCTTATTCTGTTTTGATGCTGTTAATCTTCATTGAGAAATGTTAAATAAACTTTCATTTTTATGCATCCCTTCATTGACTGCCAAAGGAATATGAACAGAGTAACCCATCACCGTGCAACAATTTAAAATGACGCAGCTAAGCAGATGAATGTTAGACCCACCTGCCAAAACAAAAATAAGGTAATGTGATTTCTTTCTGGCAATAAACAGATGGACATTTTGGAAGGGGGGATTTTCAAAGTGTTTTTGCAATGCATATTTCATGTTTTAATATAGTTTAATGTAGTCAAAAATTTCCTCTTGTACAGTAATCTGCAAAAGCTGGGTTCCTCTCCACAGAAATGTCTGGAAGATCTTTCATATCGCATCCTTAGAAATATACTTCACAGACAATCAAATTCTATATAGATTAAATTCTGTACTGCAGTGATTGTATTAAGAGAAAAATATGCCATCTCTTCAAATAAATCTTTGACCACCACTTAATTAGCACATTGTGCATACATGTGAGAGAATTTGACTCATCACACAGATGAGAAAGATAATTCAAAGACTAATTTTAATGGATAACTCATAGCACTTTTCTGTGGCACCCAATCAGCTGCACGTGATTCTTCCAAAGAAATGCCCAACTTGAATGATTTTTTTCTGAGTCACTGAAACATCCACTCATTGTCTGTAGAACTCAGCTCATTAACTTTCAAGGTATCCCAATAGAGTGGAGTGAATCTTGTCCCATGAGATCTAAGATAGGATACAGAGTTGCCAAGCTGACAAACTGACACATTGGAGCTCACAGTCCAAAATGAACAATGGCAATCCTACTAGTTAAAAAGGAAATCTAGAACAAAATGTAAGAGCTCCAATACACATTCAAGTCCCTCTGGAGTACAAGGTATTAACCTCATTTCAAAAGGAACAGTAGATCCACATATAGAATTATAAGTGGATCTCTGGCTTCCATTGATGTGAATGTTACTTTTCCCAGAAATCACTAGATCGATGGAGTGAAATCCACTAGGAATCATGCTTCCCATTAATTTCCATGAGGCTTTTTTAAGATATGGAAGATGTCTTTGCCCATGCATTCATATCTACCATGGAATAAACCCAACTGCCTTGATTTTTTTTAAAAATAAATCAATATGTTCCATTCATCACTTGAGTTGCCCAAACTTTGTTTTACTCCCTGGAAACATACTGCTCCTTCATTCAGGGCAATTTCCATCCCTCAATCTAATTTTTCTAATATGTAAAATGATGTTAATCTGTTGTCATAATGGATGTTGCTACAAATATCAGTTTTGTTTTTTTTAAAAAAAAACTATGATAAAACATGCTCAATCTGAATGACTGTTTTGTCATTATCTGAACTCCAATGACTCTATGGAACTCTTTAGATGCCAAAGGCTATTCCGCTTTGAAAGAAGAGAAAGCTGAACATAGACATTCCTTCATGCACAATCCAACAATTTAAGAGGCACGAAAGAGCCTTCTTGAATCAGGATAATTGTGCATAGGGTGATCTGAAACTTAACTACAATGCTAGAAATGGCTAAGACAATGATGGAAAATATGTTGATGGTGTCTGGTCCTAGGAACAGCTGTGCCATTAATGAATTGGTCAGGATGGTAGGAGATGCGATTATAATTTATGAACTCTTAATATGGTAAGCTGGTCCAAGAATGAAGAAACAGAAGGCAAGGTAGTGCTTCTACCATCAGCTACAGATTTAGCCCTTGGTCAAGACATGCTCAGTAAATCTCCTTACCTTAATTTTGAGTTTGGCAAACTAAAAGTCATCTAGCCTTCCCGAGTGTTCCATGCAAAGGAAAAAAAGTGGTGATTTTGTGTGATGTTGGCAGCTTTTGCAAGCCTTAGCACTCTAACTTGTGCCACCTTTTGAAGGTGGGTCCAAATGGTTCTCCATCAAGGATAGCTACTACTGGATGTTAAACCAAAGCATCATATTTGAGATTATTGAGATTGAAAAAGCTAATTAAAGTCCACAGAGGTCATCGCAAAGAGATTATTCATTCCCATTTCAGCCTAAACAGCCAACTCTAGTATTCTCCTCCTTCACATTTGGTATGTTTTATGACTGTATCATAACAGGTTGTATTACAAAATTGCCTTTTCCTGCTCATCTTGCCCAGGCTGGGGCAGTAGCAACTTCAGCAGAAGTGACAGAATTGAATGCCTAGACTTTTAAAATCAGTGTAGATACACCAATAAAAACAAGCACTAGAGCATAATAACCCTATTTAAGTGTTGCTCAGTAGCTATTAACTGTATCGCCCAACTATAATTTTTTTTGAAATATGAAAATGACAAGAACTTAGTCTCCTCATGGGGAGGTGGGGAAAGAGTCCACTGGCTTCCTGCTGATTACCTATGTTGTAAATAAAACTCCAAAAGTGTTGACAAAAAATGATGTACATTTCCAACCTGCAGCATTTAATGATAAAGCTGCTCCAGAAACATATGTAATACTTTTGACTGATATACTATGATACATTTTTCCCTGAACAAAGAATCTACCTTGACAAAACTACAGAAGATATATTTTCTAATAGTAGAAAAAGATCTAAAAGCACATAACCTTGCTCTTTTCCATCTGCACCCAGATACCATTATATCACATTTAAAAACATTACGTTACGGCTTACAAAAGACAACAATGATATTCTAGCTATTGAGATAAACTTAAAGGTCAGAGATGGAACCCATAGTCTGTCTTCCAAGCACATTCCCATATTTCTCAACATGCCCTTGGTCAAAAGCATTATGAAATTGTTGTGCCCTTTGTTTTAAACAGCAAGAACCACGCAACACCACAACAGTTAAGCAGCTCACCCCAAAGGGAGTATCCGCAAAATTAAACTGGTTCAGATACTTGATATCACTTTGGGTATCACCTAAAAAGGCAACAAACTGGCATGGTAAGCAGCCCATTGAGTTCAATAAAACAACACAACTGTTTGTCAGTTGGCTTTAATGAACCCCAAGCCTTCCTGAAGAGGATCATATGTAGATTTGCAATACTGCATGTAGGGAGGAGGATACTGTTGAAAGTAGTGACAAAATTATTTTCTGTTCCACAGGAACTGCAAGGCCAAGCATCCTTATTTAAGGACACACATACACATAGATACACACAGATACATACATGCAGGCACACAGAGAGAGTATGCCTGGGAATCCAACCAAGTATTTTACATTCATTGTGCATACATGATATGCAATTTCTGGAAAGCAACAGCCCTTACAGTTATTTAGACCATTTGCAAAGCTGTATTTCTGCATTGTCATGACCTCCCTTAACATGATCATGTAGACAGAAAATGTAGACTTATTGCTGCTACCCCTCATGTTTCTTTACTGGGGGAAGAAGACCCCCAGAGTGAATCAAAGACTTTCTAAATATAATTTTTGACAAGAGGTAAAGAATGGGTATTCTGACGGTCCCCAGCTCAATAATAATAATAAGAAAGGCAACAACAACTGTTGTGGAATAACTGTGTGTTACAGCAGAAAGCTGGGATCCTGTCATAGCTTTGACACCTCATGAAAGATCAGTAAATAAAATTCGAAAGAAGCAATTTGGCTTGATTCTTGTCCAGCAATGCATGGTTTCAGGAATCATTTCCAATAAGCTTAAGTGACAGCCAAGTCACTACCAGATTCAGAACCTAGCCTTCCAAGATGCTTATTAGCCAGATATTTTCTGACTGAATGGAGGGCCAGGAGGGAGATTGTATAAGCCTAAGAGAGGGGGATGTGAATACTCATTCCCCCCCCACAAGAAGTTCCCATGAACTGCTTGAGAGCATAAGCTTTGTACTTGACACTCTAATAAGCTAAGGAAGTGTTACCTAAAAGTGTGTGTTGAAGGTAAGCAACTATGGCATGTATTGTTCTTCCAACCACAAATGCGGCATTCTACATTTAGGATTCAAACACGGACAACGGAAAGAGCCAGTTACACACAATATATACAACAAAGAGGGTCACTGATATTAAATATGACCCCCTGTCTCACCATAATGTATTAATCCACAGCAGCTGAAACAGATGGCTGTTTCATGAATAGCTCTTCTCAGTCAATTGCATGAGCTTCAAGCAATCAAACATCTCAAGAGACAATTTACAAGGGATGGGGTGGGGTGAGGAATGAGATGCTAGGATTTACAGTTAGTGGTGTGACCAATGCCAGACCATAGGGGGAGGGAAGTTAAATTAAAAACTATAGTTTTGAAAACCACATACAAACTTCTAATAATCCTTATGCATTAAGCACACTTTCTTCTAAACAGAGGAACCAATATCACAATCTCCTTTCCTGCTTTTCCTTTGTAAACATTCAGCCTGATGTTGTTGTTATTGTTGTTGGTTACTATTATTATTATTATTACAACATAAAATCTTAAGTAGCTTTCTACTCATAATGTTATAGTTTGCTTCTTCTGTAAATTCTTTTTCTTCTTTAATTTTTTTAAAAACATAGGTTTGCCCTACATTTCTGAAACACCCAAAATAGAGTACTTTTCTTGACAGTGCCCAGCCTTAGGAGATGATATAGCAATAGAAACTTTAAGATCCATGGGAAAAGCAGAAAAAATAACTTAATATTTTTTTTCCTTTCCTGAAATAGCAGCATGCAGCCTTGCCCCATCAACCTCAGTAGCATTTTCATCTCAATGTAGAATAAACATCTCCATGATAATTAACATTAAATTTTCCATGCATTCAGCAGCCTTGTTAGCATTGCTTGATTTAATTTCCTTCCTGTTTGACATGACCAAACAACAACAACAACAACAACAACAACAACAACAACAAAACCCTGGTTGCTTTTATATTTGCATACACTTCATCCCTGTGACTAATTTATGGTTAAGTGAATTTTCTTTCTTAATCTGACCAGGTTATGCCACACGCACCCCAATTGAGTTGAAATTTCTGGGCAGAAGACAAAATATCTGTATAGGAATTTCTAATGGATATCAAGAGGACATTTCATTAAAAATGATTCTTTTTTCCTCCCTGCAAGACTCTGCATGCATTTCCCCACATTATTGAAGTAGAATATAAATCATACTTATCGTTCTCCGCTTTCCTCCCTAGTTGCCTTTTGAAGCAGTATTCTTGATACAGAATGTTACCAATCAAACACAATAGCCTTCTCGATGGTTGAGGAAATGGGGACACACACACACATACACATACACACGAGACCACAAAAGAATTTGCAAGTGACAAGAGAGGGAGAATCAATCCTTACTCTGCCACACAGCCACTCCAAGGAGCAAGTCAGTTTCTCTCCGAGAGAGAAGACACAAACCCACAACGCTTTTGTTAGACCATAACAAAACCTCTAGGAAAATAATGATGGTAAGAATAATAATGGTAAGATGATCAACCAAGAACCTCAGCCATTCAAACCCTGGATCTGAGGTTCCCATGGTGTCAGGCGAGCAAATTGGTACTTACATTCTGTCGGAAACTAGCAAACGGCTATCTACCATCATCTCCGGCAGAAAATCCAGCTTGAATGAAGAAGTCATATTCTCTCTTGCTCTCTCTTCTCTCTGGCTTTCTTTCTTTCTTTCTTTCTTGCTCTCTCTCTCTCTCTCTCTCTCT
>CM034708.1:209500854-209512044 GCA_020142125.1 Phrynosoma platyrhinos
CACATATGGACATGAGAGTTGGACAATGAAGAAAACAGATAAGAAGAAAATTACTTCTCTTGAGATGTGATGGTGGAGAAGAGTGCTGAGGATACTGCGGACAGCCAAAACACAAACAACCAAATGGGTCTTTGAACAGATCAAGCCTAAAATCTCCCTGGAAGCCAAGATGATCAAACTGAGGCTGTCGTACTTTGGCTATGTAATGAGAAAGTATGGCTCAGGAGAAAAGACAATAATGCTAGGAAATGTGGAGGGAGGTAGAAAGAGAGGAAGACTGCATGCTACATGGATGAGACTCTATTAAGCAGGTCATGGGTATAAATCTGCAGAAACTAAGCAGAATACTGGAGGACAGGGAGTCTTGGAGATGTCTCATCCACAGGATCACCACGTGCTGAGATTGACTCAAAGGCAGTTAACAATAACAACAACAACAAGGTAAAGTGAGATCTTATTCATCCATCAAAGAGCTTTTTCACACTACATCTTTACAGCACTTTGATTCCATAATTAACTATCCTAGCTCCATCCTATAAAATCCTGGGAGCTTTAGTTTGGTGAAGCACTAGAGAGTTCTTGCACAAAACTACACAGCACATGATCCTATAGGAAGGAACTATTAAAGTAGAATTAAAGTAGAATCACAGTGTTATATTTGTGGGGTTTAAAGTGGCACCACATCTCTTTCAAATGAGGCATTCTTGGGATACTAGGATGCCCCAACAATTGCAAAATACAAAAGTAATAGTTTAACATATTTTTAAGGGGCGGGTGGGTTAGGGAAAGGATTCTTGGATTTGTTTTAACTTGTGAAGTTGTTTTAATTAGTTGTACGCCACCCCGATTGCGCTGCAGAGGGGCGGGATAATAACAACAACAACAACAACAACAACAACAACAACAACAACAACTATTATTATTATTATTATTATTATTATTATTATTATTATTATTATTATTATTTCATTGCCTCCTGGAAAAGATACTTTTGTTAAGAATATACAGAATAAGAGAAAACCACCATCCATCTGAATTTTTAAAGTATAACATTTTAATCTCATTTCCAAATATTATGCAGTTTATTTTTTTAATGTCCAATGTGTACTACAAAGGTCACTCAGTTTGGCACCAGAACAAGGAGGGTACTATCTTTTCAAGGAGAAGAGGCATGGCTAGAGGATGTGCCAGAGTACAGCTGCATTAAACTTAGTACATGCCCTCCAACGTTTGTCAGATGCCATTATTTTTTGTTTTATTTCATGTGAAGGAGTAATTGTTCCTGGTAGTGGGAGACCAAGAAGCATTAGAAATAAGCTGCTTCTTTGAGAGTGTAATTGAAGGATTTGTATTTATTTATTTTTTAAAGGCTAAAAAGTCACAAAGAGTTTCTGAAATTAAAAAAACAGTTACATGCAACACATTATTATGTAGTCAAGAAGATCCGGCAGCAATAATCCCATAAACAACAGCTTTTTAAAGCCAGTGGAAAGCTGAAATACACACTCAAACTTAATTTTCCCTGCTCAGAGCCTGCAAATGGGGAAGGGAATATTTTTGTACCTGGGAGTAAGGGTGTGAACAGCAAGGTAAAAAGAGGGAAACTTTATTTATTTATTTATTTATTTATTTAGTTATTTATATGCTGCCTTTCTTCCCAGAGTGACCCAAGGTGGTTCAAAATTAAAACATTTAGAATAGCAATAAAATTCAAAACAATTAAAACATATCCAATATAAAATTGCATAAAATATACAAAAGTTAAAAACATATTCTAAAACAATTCACTCCCCAATAAAACCAGACTTGCATGATTTCAGAAAGCCTGCCTGCATAGGAATGTCTTTACCTGCCGGCAAAAGACTGGCAGGGAGGAGGCCAGTCTAGCCTCCCATGGAAGGGCATTCAAAAGAGTGAGAGCAACCACCAAGAAGGAGCTCTCTTGTGTCTTCACCAGGTGAGCCTGTGATCTTGGTGGGACTGAGAGAAAGCCTTCTCCTGCAGATCTTAGGGCTCTCGCAGGTTCATATGGGATGATACAGTCTCTCAAGTAGTATGGACCTAAGTCCTGTTTGTGGAGATGACTTTAGTAAATGATAGCAGAGCACATGTTTTGCATCTAAAAGGTACCAAAGCCTACCATCTCTAAACAAGGCTTTTATTTAAAACACTGGATAGTAATAATTAACTAGATGGACTTTAATACAGCCATACAGGATACTCTGACTGGTTATATGGCAACTTTATTTCTGTTGTTGCTATGTGACTTCAAGTCATTTCTGACTTACAATGAGTCTAAGGTGAACCTATCATGGCATTTTCTCAGTCAGATTTGCTCAGAGGGAGTTTGCCATTGCCATCCTCTTAGGCTGAGAGACTCTGACTTGTCCAAAGTCACCCAGTGGGTTTCCATAGCTGAGTGCAGTTACAAACTCGGCTCTTCCAGAGTCCTAGTCCAACACTCCAAACATCACCTGCACTAGATCTGCTTCCTATAGTTCAGCTGCTTCTGAATTATATATTTCTTCTATGCAAGTTTAACTTGCTATCCTAAATCACCCAGATAAGAATGTAATTCTTCGCCAAGTTTCTTCCTGAAGGTAGCAATGAACAATGTCAGCAATTTCTTATTTGCAGAAAAAAAAGGTGTTGAAAACCATGCAGTTTTGGAAGGCTATATGCAACTCAGGACTTATTTCAAGTGTGTGTGGGGGGACCCATATAGTTGCTTCGCATAGAAATTACTATTCCTAAAAATAATAATTAAATTTCTTATGTAGGGTTTTTTTGGCTGTTTTGTGTGCAAAAATTGTGTAATTGGGGTTCTGTTCTGCATAGAATTCATACATATTTGATTTGCATAGAAAACAGGATTGCCTGCACTGAAAACATTCATTTTCTGCATGGGAATTAATATTTCTGTGTTGAAATATTTCTCCATGCAGAAAACCCTTTTTCCTGCACAGAAAATGCTGCTTTCTACACAAAATAACCATGTGAAGATTGTGTGCAGAATAAATCCTGAACTGCGAAGAGTGTCATCAGTCCAGGATTCTTCTCATCATAGTTTCTCAGCATTCATTTTTAAACTACTTTTCAAATATTTTCAAATATTATTTCCATATGCCAGAGTGAGGGTAGGAGGCAATATCTTTCATTCCCATTCTTACACTGTTCAGAACTTGGAAAAGTTGCATTTTAGACAGATTGGGCCATTCTAGATGGAAGATCCTGGGAACTGAAGTCAAAAAATGCAATCCCTCCTGTTGAGTACTGCTCTTCTTTTATTTCATGAGACATTGGTGACAACTACCAAACAGGTAGGCAGGAACTGTTCTGAAACATAATATCAAGCTGTTCTTCCATTAGTTAAATATGCACACTGGAATTTTTATTTTTAAATCCGCAGTAACATCATAAGACTTAGCTCTTATGTAGCCCTTTCCAAAAGCATCTCAAATAGTCACCATGACACTACACATGAAGATTCGGTACAAATTTGACAGCTAACTGATTAGGCACAAACTGGATATGTAGCAGAAAAGCAGCAACTGTTCATGTGAAAAATACTGTCACTAATGTTATCCAAAGAACTGAGAAACCAGACCCACACACCAAAGAGGGGCTTTGGTCTTGTGATTCTCAAGCCATCTGCCAGGCTGCTTTTGAAATGGAGGTGGCTTCGGATAGGATATTTGGGCAAAATTAGCTCTGCAGGAAGGCAAGGTTGATTTTTTTCCCCCATGCCTCCGAAACCATCAGATGGGCCAGGATTATAACAGTGCTGCCACTTCCAGTTTGTACAGAGTATTCAAGAAGAGCAAATGGCATCACACAAGATTCTCAGTTTGCAACTCTGCCCTGTTCTATATTAGAGGTGCTCAGGTGGTGAGGATGGAAATAATATTTATAAATATTCAAAAAATGTTTGTTTGGGATTTATTCTATACAAAATTCATACTTTCTAAGCAGAAAACAGCATGTTCTATGCAAGTAATAGCATCCTCTATACAGAAAATATTGCTGCACAGAAAACTCCTATTATCTACACAGAAAATGCTGTTTCTTGCACAAACAACCATGCAAATTTTGCACTTAATAAATCTCTAATTACAGCATTTTCTTCTTCACCAAGATACCATGTGCAAATTTTACATGGAATAATTTATGAACTGCAAATAGTCCTCAAAAACTGCATAGCTCTTGCGGTGGAAAGAAGATTGCTGAAATTACTCATTGCTTCCTGCAAGAACAAAATTAGCAAAGAATTATAACACTATCACGGTGTCATGCCTAGGGATGGAAAAGACATTTCCATTAACTGAGATTGCATTATCCAATTGCATTACCCAATGGATTGAATTACCCAATCCATAGTCTGCGAGACTCTTAACAAAAGTATATCTTTTGGTTTCCTCTCATTCATACCAAACTATGAGCAATGGATTATTGTTATTATACTCTTTAGACTAATACACCAGTAAATGTGCCTATCTATAAATATGTCTATTTGAAAAATGCAGACATAGAGGCTGTAGTAAATGGAGGAAAATGTATTCATAAAGCCACCATGGTATAGTGATTTGAGCATTGGACTACAACTCTGGACACCAGGGTTCCAGTCCCAGGTCTGTCATGGAAACCCACTGCGTGACCTTAGGCATATCACACTCTGTCAGCCTCAGAGAAAGACAAAGACATCTCCTGAATAAATCTTGCCAAGAAACCCTTGTGATAATGCCTTAGGGTCACCATAGGTTGGAAATGACTTGAAGGCACACAAGATGAAGAAGAAGGAGAAGGAGAAGGAGAAGGAGAAGGAGAAGGAGAAGGAGAAGGAGAAGGAGAAGGAGAAGGAGAAGGAGAAGGAGGAGTAATTAAAATACATATATTAGGAAGCACGCACACCAAAATATGCATATATTTCAATATGATAAAGGAAGGGGACAAAGACATCTTACAACCTGACACAGAATTAAGTTATAACATGATAGGCTTGACAGATTAGAGAACTGGGCCAAAACTACAAAATTAATTTCATCATGGATAATTATTAGGTACTACATCTAGGCAGGAAAAAAGCAATGCACAGTTGTAGAAAGGATGATACCTGCTTTAAAGTGGTACATATGAAAGAGATCTAGGGGTGTTGCATTGAGAGTATAGAGCCCAGAGCAAGGGAAATAGTAGTGCCACTCTACTGTGCTTTGGTCAGATCTCACCTGGAATATTGTGCCCAGTTCTGGGCACCACAATTCAAGAAGGATCTTGATGAGCTGGAATGTGTCCAGAGAAGGGTGATCAAGATGATCAAAGGTCTGGAAACCAAATCTTATGAGGAACAACTTAGGGAGCTGTTTAGCTTGGAGAAGAGAAGACTGAAAAGTGACATGGTATCTACCTGTAGATATATGAGGGGATATCAGGCAGATGGAGCAAGCTTGTTGTCTGCTGCTCCAAAGACTATAGCACAAACTAATGAATTTAAATTAGAGGAAAAGAGATTCCAACACAGCATTATGAATAACTTTTTTTTACTATAAAAGCTGTTCATGAATGAACTAGGGTGGTGGACCTTCTTTTGGACCTCTTTAAACAGAGAGTAGACAGACATCTTTCCAGAGTGCTTTGCTATGTATTTTTGTATGGTCAGGGATTGGATTAATTGCCCTTGAGGTCCCTTCCAACTTTATGATTCTATGAGTCTAATTGAGCAGGCCCCTGAATCTATTATTGCAGATGGTTCCACTATTTAGATGGGGGGGGGAGATCTCTCTGGATATGACCATGATTTTCAGTACCAGCTATTAATTATCATTAGCTGCCTTAAATCCCATTCTGGGGAAAGGCAGGATATAAATTCCATAAATAAATAAAATAAAATAAACAAATTAGCATTTCTTTTATTGCTACATAATGTTTAATGTGTTAAAAATTGAACCGACCTTCATTACAACTCAATCTAGTGTTTTTGTGCTTTGGGAAATGTCCTGTGGTGCTTTTCTCAACCCAAGGGTATGGAATAAGATCCACTAGTAGGATAGACACAGTTTGAGCAGGGAGGGGTAGATAAGGTGATCACGGAACATTCTGGAACACACGTTTTCAACACAAATCTCTCAGCATTGGTTTCTTCTCTCCATGTGCCCTTCCCTTGCAATGTACCTGAAAACAACATTTGTGAGAAACGTGAGAGGAGGGAAATGAAGCCGGGGGAGGGAAGGAAAAGTCATTACAACTTTCTCCAGATGAACACTGCCACCTGATTCTTGATCCGAGGCCTCTATGGTGGTTAATCCAGCCTAGAGTAGAGGAGGATTAACTTTCAATTTTAAAAAAAAATCTTGTGACTGCAGAAAAGGGCAGCTTTTAGTACTCTGCTGAAGGAGACAAGAGCTGAATAAAGAAAGAAATGAAGAGAATCATTTAAATAAGAAGCCTCCACCCTCTGGTTTTAACCTGCCAGGATCTCCCTATAAAATTTCATATTTTCTTCCCCCAGGAAATAGGGCAGGAGAAAGGCCGAAGATGGTGGAATTCTGTGGTCCATTTTTCCTCTCAATAAATAGGTCAGAAACCTAATTTGCTGGCCTCATTTTGAAGAGGTCACTTTGGAGCCAACAAAGGCTATCTTATCTATAGCATCAGGACACAACTGCAGGCAACCTTAGACACACAAACACACACATAATCTCAATTTTGAAATATGCTCTCCGCTGTCCATATTTTTTTTCCCTCTTTCCCACATGGCAGAAGTGGTGGGAGAAATGGCTGTTTTGTTTTGTTTCCAAACTAGGGTCCCTTTTTTCTTGCAATATTTATTTCCCCATTTAATTACATGTGAATTAGCTAGGAGAAACTGTAGGGAAGCCCTCTTACCATCTTAAGCCTTCTGAGCAGTTTGTTAAATTCTAGCCTCAAATCCCTTGAGGGAATAGTGGATTCAAAGGAGCTTTTAATCATACTATAAGGAGGGTGAAGTAGTATGTAAGTAGGTCATAGTGAAAGCATTACAAGTGCATAGGTTATTGCTTTATTTAACAACTCACAGAGCGGTGCACTCCTCGGAATGTGTTTGCTTTCACCATTTCTTTAAAATACAAAAACAAATAGGGCCTGGAAAAATGAAAGCCAGGGATAGGCCTTGCGTAAAGAAGGAAAATACTGCTCCTAAGAACACCATTGTAGTGATCATAATTCATAAATAAAGAGCCATCCAAAGGACTGCCATCTCACACTACCTTGCCTGATGGTTAAAATGTCCTCAGAGCTGGGGCTGACACTACTATAGAAGAGTGTGGCATCCACCTCAGGCAGCTGATTTCACACAATTTCACACAATTGGAGCTCTATGGTGACATTTAACTGCTGTGGCTGCATCCCATGGAATGTAATTTGGGGAGGCACTAGAACTCTCTGTCTCAGCCGTCCCGATTGTCCTGCAGAAGGGTGGGATATAAATATTATTATTATTATTAGAATTCTAAATTTGTTGTTGCATGCCTTCAAGTCCTTATTGTCTTATGGTGACCCTATAATGTTTTTTTCTTGACAGGTTTACGGGGGGGGAGGGGGGTTGCCATTGCCATCATCTGAGGCTGTGTGACTTGCCAAGGCCACCCAGCAGGTTGCCATGGTTGAGCGGGGATTCGAATCCTGCTTTCCAGAGTCATAGTTCAATGCTCAAACCTATACACCATACTTGCACACTGTTCTTTAGTATTCTAAACTTTTTGTTGTGTGACTTCAAGTCATTTCCAAATTAAGGTGAACCTATCATGGGGTTTTCTTGGCAAGTTTCTTCAGAGGGGGTTTGCCATTGCCATCCTCTGAGGTTGAGAGTGTGTGTCTTGCCCAAGGCCTAGTGGGTTTCCACAGTTAAGCCAGGATATTCCTCCCTAAACTACTACTCCCAGAATTCTATAGACTGTGGCCATGGCATTTAAGGTAAACTCATTATGTTATGAGCTATGGAAGAGTCAATCTAGATAATTGTTCTGTATTCACAATGGCTATGTAATGATTTTGACACTATTGGCATGATCATAACTCAACCTCAATCTGCTTTATTGGGCATCAGCTGCATGAGGAGAAGGATGTCCTTTCTGCCAGTGATCACTGCATGGTTGAATGAAGTTTTTGTCAGGTTTTGTTGGTGAGTACAGGAGAAGTTACTTAAAGCTGGAACAGATCAGCAAAAAAGCCAGCTTTCCGGCATCTTGAGGGCATGGCGTACACATGACGAATGCCCCCAAGCCGACAAGAAGCTGGAGTCAGCTTCCCAACCATTTTACATGGCAGATACTTTACAGAACTCCAGCAGGAGTGCTTCAAAGGCTCCATGGCAGCGGTGGTGGAAAAGCCGGCTTTTTGCAGCTCAAAAAGGAGCAGCTTTTTGCCGCTTTATTTTTGTGCCAGCAAATAACCAGATTAGGGCTGTGGTGTGTGGTTGCCACAGTGCCATGGCATGTGGCTCTGCGGCAGCCCCAATCTGGCATTTTTCGGCAGTATGTTTGACAACTATACTTAATTAAGTAGCTGATAAAGGATTCTCGCCTATACAAATGTTCCCCCCATCTTCACCAGTTTCCCCCTTTATCTCCTCTTCCTCCAACCAAAGGGATCAACATAATAACTCTGGCCAGAAAATGTACATTGGATTATTTTTGGGCAGCTGTATTTATTATTTGTAATGTCTTATTTGATCCAGGGAGATTTATATACTGACTCTTTGGCCTGTATTAGCAGAAACAAACATATTAATATCAACAGCCCATGGACAGTTGACAGAGGCTGGGATTTTAACTAATGAAGGCTCATTGAATGAAATGTTGACACTTAGGTAAAACCCACTCATTGAATGAGTTTCATTCTATAGAATTTGGGGGTTTGTAGTTTGGTTACGCACTGGAACTTTCTGGCTGAGAACTGTAAATGTTTGTCTCTAAACTGTCAGTCCAAAGATTCCATAGGAGAGAAGTATGGCAATTAAAGTGGAATCATAATGCTGCAGTTCTGTAGTGTGAATGGGTATCTGGCCATACTTCTGGAGTCTTGGGAGCTTTCTGGAGAAGAAGGGAGGAACTGTATCAGGGACTCAGCCATTCCAAAATCAGTCAAAAAGAGCCAGTAAAAATGATAAACACTACCACAAGGAAAAGACAGTGAGATGTACAACTTAATCCAGTTCAAGGATAAGGAATCTAAACAAATCCATGAACATCAGTGGATGAATGTTTGCAAAAGAATTCCCTCCAGCTACTGAGCAGAAATTCACCTCATTTGTAGCCCTCCCCTCTGTTAAACATCTAAAATACCCACATTTCAAAATCAGAAATGGGCTTCTGGTCACTTCTACCCACCCAGCCACTCCACATCATTTTTGGCAGTTAATGGGGTCTTTGGAAGATCCCAGGGGAGAAAAATGCCCCTGCAGTCCACCTGCAGTTGCTTAGATCTGATCTACATATTTTGGAGTGCAAATTCCATCAGCCCTCATCAATATGTCTATTGGTTTGGGATAACAGGAGCTGTAGCCAAAAGCATTTGAAGCTTCCTTGGCTAGGAAAGGTGTCTTGGAGATGAGAATAGATGGATTTTTCATGCACAGAGCAATCACAAAGCAGTGGGGCTCTCAAATTGTTTTGGTTTTGGACTCAACTTTAAAGGAGATATCCAAAGTGCTGAGGCTATAGAGGGAGAGGGGTGCTTAACCTTGGACCTTTTAAAATTTGGATAAAAACCCAGAGTGGATTCACCACCAGTGGCATAGGAAAGAGTAGCTGGCTCTGTTGATGGGTCTCATTTAAGCATAACTTGATTAGCAGCTTTCCTGGCATTTGCATGCCACCTGTCTCACAGGACTCCATCTTATACCACCTCGGTCTTTTCACTCATCTAATCCAGTATTGTCTGCCCTGACTGATACAGATTTTCCAGAATCTCAAGCATAGCTTGTTTACTCCCATTGACTGCTATTTGATCTCTTTATGCAGGAAATGCAGACAGTTTAAGAAACCCCTGACCTAGGCAATCTCTTTCAGAAGCTGATTGAAACTGCTTATATATACATGGTTGTTTTTTTATTGTTTTTTTTCCCCCTGAGTTCTGGAGTTGGCTGTTATCTTAATTAATGATTGGCAGAAGTAAATGTTGCTCAGAATTAGCACAGTGAAAAAGGTGACTAGAATAAAGATTTGCTGCAGCATTCTGCTTCAAAGTGTGGGGGTGATGGGGGAGAGGTTTGCAATCTTGGTTGCTATAGAGGACTTCAACTCATCTCTCTTCCTGTTTTAGGCACAGATGAAAAGATGTTTTCACCATCATGTTCCAGAGAGATTGCTGAGTAATAACTCAGCCTTTCCAAAAACAATTAGGCAAGATTCTGAGACAAAATGCAGGCTTTTTCAATAGCTGACTCAAAACTTTAAACAATCCCCCCCCCCCAAGTACTCGGCTTTCAACTAGGCTTGTTCAGAGGCTAATGGGAAGATAGACTCAGATAAAACCTGCAAAGTTGTTTCATTCCTTTTGTTTGGAATACTTCTGCAAGTTCCTCTCATAGGGCTTAGAGAAAACGAAGCAGATGAAAGCCTTGCTGTACTTTCCTCCATTTGGGCAGGACTGGTCCTACCATTGGGCATAGTGAGGCTGCTATCTCAGCCAGCAGATTGGAAGGGTTTCACCAAATAGATAGTCCATACTGTAGTAGTAACAGTACCAGTACCATCTAATTGCTTGTTGACCTATATCAACCCCATTAATTTGAGAGGGTTTTCTTAGGCAAGGAATATTCAGAGATGGTTTGCTATAGCATTCCTCTGATTACACCCTACAGCACCTGATTTTCCATTGTGGTCACTTTCTAAGTACCACCAAATCTGATCCTACCCAATTCTGAAGGTATGAATCAAGATCTATAGCCTTCAAGGGAACCCTGGTGGTGCAGTGGTTAAATGCTGGTACTGGAGCCAAAATGTTGTAAGTTCGATCCTAGAGGGTTCCAGGTTGACTCAGCTTTCCATCCTTTCATAAGTCAGTAAAATGAGTACTCAGCTTGTTGGGGGCAATTGGCTTACAGATTGCAAACTGCTTAAAGAGTGCTGAGTTCATGATAAAGTGGTATAGAAATAGAAACACTGTTATTATTCAAGTATTTAGGCTTCTAAAAGTTATTATTTAGTTTCTTAT
>CM034708.1:209512144-209523126 GCA_020142125.1 Phrynosoma platyrhinos
GTACATTGATGCAAATTTAGCATCTGGACTCAATACTTCCATCCCACCATTAAGCTGAACCAGTCTATTCACAGTCAAAGCACCCATTGTACCATAATGAATGCCTGCCTACACATCTTATAATCCACTGTCTTCAGTCAAGCTCTATGATTCAACCTCATTTGTCTGGGATTCTGAATAATTTTAGATCAACCAGCCTTTAAACTACAGATTGATATGTCCATCACTGAAGAGAAGTATATAGGCTAAAGGACAAAGAGAATGGAGTTCACAATATTTATATGAAGCCGCTGGGAGAGATCATCAGGAGACATGAAGCAGGATGTTACCAATATGCTGATGACACTCAAATATTCTGCTCCATGTCTCGGTCAACTGCTATGATGGCAGATGGCGGTTCTCCCCTCAATCAATGCCTTGAAGCGATAATGGATTGGATGAGGAAAAACCGACTCAAATTGAATCCAGACAAAACAGAGGTACTTACAGTAGGGGCCCCCAAACCAGAGATTGGGTTGTGACCACCAGTCTTGGATGGGGTCACGCTCTCCACCAAGGACTGTGTCCGCAGTCTGGTGCTCCTAGACCCGTAGCTTCACATGATAAATCAGGTGAATGCGATGGTCAGGAGTGCCTGTCATCAGCTTTGGCTGATATGCCAGCTGCGCCCTTTTCTGGAGGTAAAGGACCTAGAAACTGTAGTACATGCTCTGGTAACCTCACGACTCGACTTCTGCTACGCACTCTACATGGGGCTACCCTTATACCTAACTCAGAAACTGCAATTAATACAAACTATGGCAGCCAGGCTGATCACTGAAACATCACGAAATGATCATATTACTCCAGTTTTAAAATCTGTGTACTGGCTGCCAGTTAGTTTCCAGGCACAGTATAAGGTGTTGGTATTAACCTTTAAAGCCCAACATGGTGTGGGCCCATCTTACCTAAGGAGTCGCCTACCTCCATATAATCTGCCCCGTTCCCTCAGGTCCTCTGGGAGGAAGTTGCTTCAACCGATAAGAACTAGATTGGCAACAACCTGCCAGAGGACTGTCTCTGCCACGTCCCCTAGACTGCGGAATGCCCTGCCAGAGGAGATCTGTCAGATAACCAACTTAGATGGCTTTAAAAAAGCCATCAAGATGAATCTCTTCTGGCAGGCATTCCCAGAATGATACTTTCCACAATCTCTCCCCCACCATTAGATCACTCCTTTATAGAGTGCCCTGTCTAACTGTATTAGATTTGTAATTTTGTTTTAAGTTAAAGTGTAATGTTATGGATTTAATATATTTTTAAGAGGGGGTGATATGTCCTTTGTATTGTATTGATCTCTTCCGGCAGGCCTTACCTGATTAGTTTCCCCAGCCTCAGGAGTCTCCTTATCCCTCCTTTATTCAGCTACAATTACTGCCCCCCCACTATTTGTATGTTTGTCTATGGATTGTTTTTTAATTATGTGTTTTAACCATCTTGTTGTAACACCAAGATTGTTTAATTCTCTTTTAAGGGGTGGGAGGGTTGTATGATCTTGGATTGTATTTTAATATTGTATAAGTTTTTAAATTGTTGTGAGCCGCCTTGATTTCTTGACAGAGGAGCGAGATATAAATAAAACTTAATAATATTATTATTATTAAAAATCCAAATCCTAGAACTACTAAAGGATGGATTTTTATTTATCGCTTCTGATGTGTCCTCCTCAGCTTTTTTTGTTATTAAAATTGTGCTATAGTTTGATTTATTCACATTTTTATTCTGTATGCCACCATGAGCTTTGGCACAGAAAGGCAGGGCATAATAAACAAACAAAGATTACAATTGTGTGTAAGTTGTCACCAGGCATGATTTCCAAGCCTGGTGAGGCTCTGAAGCCACATATGTCCTGAATGCCATATGATCACAAGCAATTTTCAGCATTTATTTGTTTCAATTTATACTCCACTTTTTTCTTTTGGCGAAAGGGAACCTTGAAGGGTATTCCATTATAGTTTCACTGAACAGGTTAAATGTCGAGTTTACAGGGAAAAAAATGCTAAAAGTACAGCTATCAAGTGAACTCTAGGGCTGGCAACAGATGGAGGGGAAATGAAAAGAAATAACCAAAACCTGATCGATATTTGGATCTCTTGTCTCACTGGTATAGGTCAGCATGGGTCGAGAGATCAAGCTTCTGCATTGTACTTGTGTAGTGTCAATCTACATGCACATAATTATATGGTGGTTATGCTACACACCATCCTTCTGCTGAATAGCAACATCATGAACTAATTATGCTATTTATCAAAATGTCTGCTTACTGTCCCATTGTGCAATGTGGAAAGCTTCTTTAATCCCAGAGAATGAAGAAGTGCATTGAAGACCCTGACAAACATTTATGCACCATCTTAAGTGCATAATACACTTATGTATTATGACTGAATGATTGAATTTTTGTTCATCAATCCCAGCTACAGTAGACTCACTGAATTAACTGTTGAATAGTGAATCTAAACATAAGTAAATCCAACTGATGAAACAGCTCTACTCCAGTTAGGACCAAAAAGATATAGGCCCATATGAAATGAGCCAGTGTGGTATAATGGTTTGAGCATTGAACTATGACTCTGGAGACCAGGGTTCACATTCCTGCTCAATCGTGTAAATCCAGTCTGTGACCTTGGGTAAGTCATACTCTGAGTCTCAGAAGATGTCAATGGCAAACCCCCTCTGAAGAAACTTGACAAGAAAAACCCATGATAGGTTTGACTTAGGATCGCCATAAGTTGGAAACAACTTAAAGGCATCTAACAACAACAATGAAATGATTACACTTGTGGAGCTTCTTTGCACTACAGTCAAAAAAGTATAATTGCATATTACAGGCAGCTTACATTTGTATAGGACAATAAGATTCCAGCCAGAACTTTAGGCTGATAGCATTATTTTTAAAAAGATACAATTGGCATCAATATTTTCCCCATAGAATGCACATATGTATCCCAGCTGCCTGAACTAAGGAGAGAGGTTATTGAGCCCATACCCATTGCTCACTGTTTCATGTACTACCCTCATGTGCACTGATTTATATGCATATATATTAGAGACAAGGTGATCCTGCTCCCATATCAGAAATTAAACTTCTAGAGCTGGGGTAGGTACCATATACTCCCTAAATGTTGCTGGGTCACATGTCCCAGCAATCTTAGTTAGCATACTAAATGGTGAGGTCTGCTGTGTAACATAATATTCTGAAAAGTAAATTAAGAGGACAAGATACAGGGCTAGGGATTTACTTGGGAAAATTAAGGAAACCTGGACTGCCACTCATTAACAGGAATGGATGGAGTGTATGAACCAACCTAAAGCACAGAATTTGGTGTAGAGCAGTCAAGAAATGCATGTTCAAATTAGGCTTTAGCTTTCACCTTAAATAAAAATACAAACTGTACTGGAGTGTTGGGAGGTGGGTGGGTGAAGTCAATATGCCTGCATTCAGAGAAAGTGTCCTGATCTAGATCCAGAAAGACCTGAACAGCAACTAATGGTTCTGCTGCAGTTCATCAACCATGAGTCTTTCAGATATTTAAAAAAAGGATTTATATAACCTCATTAAAATTAAATGTGGGCTGAAATGCTGCAGACAGGCTCTTCAAAGAGAGAAAGAGAATGCTTCTAAATCAGGGAAGCATTTTGAGCCGGGGGCCAGGTTGCTGTCCCTCAGACAATTGGGGGCCGAAGCACCAAAAATAAATAAATAAATAAATAAAATATTTTTAATTTTTTTTAAATTAAAAAAAAATGTATGCACACTCTCTCAGTCCCAGAAAAGCCATGACAAAACCCCTGTGGAGATTTTGCCAAGAAAACCCCAAGAACAAGTAATAACAACAATAATCAATATCATCATGGCGGGCGGCGGCGGCAGGACTGGCCTGAGGCCGGTCCAAAGACCTCGGGGGGCCGCATCCGGCCCCCGGGCCTTAGGTTGCCTACCTCTGTTCTAAATTATTATTATTATTATTATTATTATTATTTATATCCCGCCCCTCTGCAGTGCAATCGCAATATGACTCCTTAATAGTGATGATGGTGGTGATAGTGAAACTTTTTGGAAGTCTTTAAGGAAGGGAGCACATCTTAGCATTTTAATCTCAATCCATTGGTTTTCAGATAGGGAGGCAGTTGGTGAAAATACATTTTAACAAATGCATAGATTTATCTTTCCATTAAACATTACATTCATTGATGTCCAATAGGTGTCTTATGAAAAATGGCTAACAGAACATCAGATTTCTGACTTGGAAAAGTGGTGTCATTCACTGGTTTGCATTGGTTCATCCAAATCTGTTGTTAAAATTTGTCATGTTTGCCAAACCACAACTTGTGGGGACAGAAAAATGGAAAATCACAGTTATTCTTGCAAGCTTGCTAGATGTTTTACAACAGGAGTTGGCAACGTTAACCTACCTGGGGCCGGTCGCTGGTCCCCAGGTCTTCCAGCAGGCTGGGGGGGGGGGGGGGGAATGGCAGCACGCACACTCATGCATGTGTGCACACCCCTGCCATCACCGCCACCAGCCGCTGCCGCCACGTGCGCTGCCGCTGCCGCCATTTTGTTTGCCAGAATGGCGGCCATGACTCGTTTGTGCATGCGCAGGAGTACTGTGCATGCGCAAATGAGTCACAGCTGCCATTTTGGCAAACAAAATGGCAGCCGTGACGTGCGCGCGGCGGTGGGGTTCGGCAGGCCAGGTGCAGCCCGTGGGCTATAGGTTGCTAACCAGCTTTACAATATAAATGAAATGAAAACAATACTGTACTAAATTATTATAGGGGTTGCACGTGGGCCAAATAGGCAACTTGAGTTAATCTACATCCAACAGTTATAGAAGTCTGATGCCAGACCAGGTGTCATGGTTCCATTTTAAAGAATCCTGGGGTTTGTAGTTTGGTGCAGTACTGAGTATTCTCTGCTAGAGAGGTTTAGTAGAGCTACAGTCCAGGGGTATGAACTATAGCTTGCTAACAGAAAAAATCAAGTTGCTCAGATCCTTACCAAAGCAGCTTCATTTATATACCACTTCATATCGCGCTATGGGATGTCTAAGCGGTTTACAACTGTAAGCTCATTGCCCCCCAACAGCTGGGTACTCAGTTTAGTGACCTCAGAAGGATGCAGACCTGAGTCTAACCTGAGCCCTGGCTAGTATTGAACTCGCAACTTTGTGGTCTATGAGTGAGTGGCTGCAGTACAGGCATTTAACCACTGCGCCACCAGGGCTCTTCAAACTACAGATCCCACGATTCCACAAGCTAGTGGCATTACAATTAAAATGGGACAAAGTGTGATTATTCAGTGTACATAATTTCCTGGACATGTAAAAATGGGATATATATTCAAATAAGGGAGGCTTGCATACAGGCAAGTCGTTCCAAGACTTTTCTGCACTTTTGAAGAGCTTCATACTCTAATAGGTGGATCACCCATACCTAAAAATCATGCCATACTATGCATTTTTTAGAGCTATGTAAGTAAGCAAGAAAAATGGCAGATGAAAACTTTTGCTAAGAGGCTCTGTGCGGGTAGCAGCTCTATTGGAGTGGTTCCACTGAAGCATCTCATTGGCTTTGTGGCCAAAAAGTATAGCTGGAGGAAGGACAGGAGGAAAAAAATGTATTCAACAATTATGTGTAGCAGAGAAAAAGAAAAAAATATCTTCAGAGGAATATATATCCAGGGTGGCTGAGTGGGGCAATTAACAAACTGTAACAAAATCCAAAATATACATTCTGGTGTTAGCTTTATTTGTTGTTGTCATTGTTATTTTGTGCCTTCAAGTGATTTCCAACTTATGGCAATTAAGGCAAACCTATCTTGGGTTCCCTAGACAAGATTTGTTCAGAGGTGGTTTGCCTTTGCTTTCTTCTGAGGCTGAGGCAATGTAACTCACTTAAGATCATCCAGTGGTTTTCCATGGTCAAGTGGGGATTTGAACCCTTGTCTTTGAGACTCCTAGTCCAACATTCAAACTATAGCACCATGCTGGCCTGATGACTTTATTAGGCTGACCAAAAAGCACAAAAAGACACTACACAAAATTTCAAAGCTCATGTTAAAATTCAGTTTTAGTGGGAAAATGTGGTGGTAGAGAGTCACAGATCTTGAAATGTTAAAGGTGTTGTTGAAGATCATCTCAGAGGGAGGGCAGATGCCAGTAGAGGCCAGACCCCTTGTTGGACGTGAGGTAGATTGTGATGAAATAGCCAATGTAAGACAATAAACTTTCCTTCTCCATTGATAGAAACAAGATGACTTCCTTGGAGATGTAGGATGTATGTGTCCCACTTGGGAAAAGTGGAGAAAGAGGGCAGTGGAGAACATGGGCAGGAGGCTCAGAAGAGTTTGAGAATGTAACATTTTGGCTGCTTTCAAAGATATAGCTGTGTTAGTCTGTAGAATCAGTTCATTGAGAGATCCCGTAGCACTTTTGGCTGCTGACTTTTCAAAATACCCACAGTTTCTTTCTGGGCTCAACGTAGGAGGAGGGGAGATGCAGTGAGAATGTTTTTCATTTCAATCAAAACCAAAGTCAATCAAAACTGTTGAAAAGATGGTGGGATGATTTTACATCTCCCAGAAAAGAAGTGAGATGGCCTCCTACATCATGATGGGTAAGAATTTGGTTTCAGATTATTTTTAAATATGTAATTTAAATGTTAATATTAGAGATGGAAATGACTTTTTTTTTAATCTGAATGAAGGAGAAACCAATATTTATGCATTCATTTACCCAGGCTATAGGGAACTTTGCTCTTTAAGGTCTGGGTTTGAATCATTATGTCTGAATAGTGTGACTATGGGCCTTTGCAGACTGCTAGAAATAGTGCAAATTGAGTCCACTTTAAGGTTTAGGGTTAGGGAATCATGGGAACTGTATTTTATTGTGGCAGCACAGCTCTCTGACAGAGAAGGCTCAATGTCTCAGAAAAAAAAAACCAATTTCCATGATTCCCTAGCACTAACCCTAACCCTTAAAGTGGACTCAATTTGCACTATTTCTGGCAGTCTGCAAAGGCCCATCGTTAGCTAAGAATTAAGCTGTCCACCCCTTTTCTTCTTCTGTTCTCCAAGAAGCTTGTCTTCTTTAAAACGACTATAGTGGGCAAATTTTAAAATAAGTATTTCATGCTACAGATTGGATTTGGTCTGCACAAATGCAAGGTATTCCTTCTGTTCATTTTTGTAGAATCCAATGAAATACACATGTTGCATATCTTCCTGATTTGTCCTGATTTGTTAGAGACTGCTAATTAATCCTTTAGCATCCCACTTTGAAAGTGGCTTTTAAAATGTCCCAGTTACTCTCTCCTCCTCTCACTTTCCCCCTTTTTCTTCAGCTTTTTACAATTGCTGCAAACTGAGTTTAAAGTGAAAAAGTTGTTTGCACTCAGTTAACTCAGCAATGGGGAGAAGAGGGGGCAGAATTTTGGACTTCCCTGTAGGCTCAGGCAAAATGAAACTGCTGCAATCTCTCAAAGCTTGTTTGTTCTCCCCCATTAATACCTTTTGACATATTGGCCACACTTTGATGTTTGTTTGGCCACATGTATCCCAGTTTCCATCTGTAAAATGTTGGAGGATATAAAGTTGCATTTTTGAGGCAGAAGGAATTTAATTGTTTTTTAAAGCTGAGCAGAGGAGAAATGAAATTTGATCTTCCCTTTTCTAATCCCACCACCCATTTTTTCTTTAAGCAGTGATGATTCTTAATTTTCCCAGATAGGAGGTTGTGAAAAGTGGCATATAAGTGGGAGCACACACTGGTTATTTAAAAATTCCAGCAATATTTTCAGTGAACAAATCAATGTGGAACTTTTGGATAATCAGATAAGATGTACATTGATGTGGGAAGATCTAAGAAATGACAGGTATGAGATTTAGTGGGAGAACAGCTCACAGAATTTGAACCAACACAAAAGAAGTAATATTAATATTCTTATGAATCATTTAAATTGCTATGAATGTAAAATGTGTCTACGTCTTTACACTCCTACCCTGTTGCTGGCTTTATCTTGGCTACATAGTCTAGTGTCTTTGGTAATGTCTTTATAGGGGTGTAATTCATCATTAATTTTTGTCTTGAAAGAAGCAATGACTAAGTGTCTTTCCGCTATGAGAAGGACTGAAAACATCACATTTTTTCGAAGCCTATGTGTAATACAGGACTTGTTCTGCACAATATTAACATGCTGTTATGCACTGAAATTAGCATTTTCTATGAAGAAAATGAATATTATGCACAGAAAATGAATATCATGCACAAAAAAGCCAGTTTCCTGCATAGAAAATGCTGTTTTTTGAGCAAAACAACCACATGCAAATTTTGCACAGAATAAGTCCTGAACTTTAGAGATTCTCATCAGTTCATGCTTCTTCTCACCAGGGTTTCTCGATACTTGAAATACATGACTTCCATCACTTTCCAAATATTTTTGAATATATTTTCCATCCCTATTCTTTTATTGTATTAATACATTATTGTTGTACTGACTTTTAAAAATGTAATGAATTTTTTTCAATAATTTAAACTGATGTTATTTGTATGCCTTCCCCATGATGATGATGCTTTATTTGTATTTTGCTTTTCTCACAAGATTTTCTCAATGTAAAAAGGAATATACAGACTTTTATAGATACACTAATAAATAAAATATTTTATATTTTTAACATGATTCAGAACTTTGGTAAGTGTTTTAAAAGTGCAATATGTCAAGAAATGGAGGATTCTATTATATATTGCAAATACAGGAATAGATACCTACCCTGCATTTCACCAAAATACAATATAAAAGTGAAAAGCTTTGGATGGAAAACAAGGATTTCCTATCCTATAGAGAAAATGCAACCACAGTTGGAAGCTCTGAGTCAGTAGTATGAACAGAGAATACATATAGCTTGTGCTAAGCACGCAGTTCTGAAGCTTGTCAAATATATGTTTAGTTACACTTTACAAGAACTTGGTACCTGTTAAATCTCTTTTATTTACTCTTTCCCATTTAATGAGGCAGAGGTTTGATAATGGATAATGACTGACAAGAGAAATAGCTGATGAAATTTAGAAATGTTGCATGCTTTCTATGGCATCTGTGGGACTGTGGAATTTGTCACCAGTGTAGCGCATCTTTAGGGAAATCTCTCCTGCTGCCTTACTTGGGTTTGGTGTATTTTGTTTTTATTGTATTATATTATTATTAAGGGAAAGAAGGTATATTCTCATTGCCTTCAGTTACAAGCATATACAACATATGGCACAGTGGTTAAATGTCTGTAGTGCAGCCACTCACTCACAAACCACAAGGTTGTGAGTTCAATCCCAGCCAGGGGCTCAGGGTCAACTCAGTCTGGCATCCTTCTGAGATCACTAAAATGAGTACCCAGCTTGTTGGGGGCAATTAGCTTACAGTTGTAAACCACCTTGAGACTGCTTAATGTGGTATGAAGTAGTATATTAATGAAGTTGGTATTGCTATCTAATAAAGCTGAGTGATGGGAGTTTCAGGACAGATAAATGGACATGCTTTTTCACACAGCAGTAGGCTAAACCATGGAATTTGCTGCCACCACACATAAATGATGGCCATCAACTTCCATGTCTAGAAGATGGTATTAGATTGATTTGAGCAGGTTAAGCCACTCACTCATAAACCACAGGTTGCGAGTTCAATACTAGCCAGGGCTCAGGCTAGAATCAGGCCTGCATCCTTCCGAGGTTGCTAATATGAGTACCCAACTGTTGGGGGCCAATGAGCTTACAGTTGTAAACCACTTAGACATCCCATAGCACAATATGAAGCGGTATATAAATGAAGCTGCTGCTTTGCTTTGGTATAGTGGTTTGAGTGTCAGACTAGGACTTTGGGAGACCAGGGTTTGAATCCCTGCTTGGCCATGGATGTTTATTGGGTGACCTTGGCCAAGTGACGCTCTCTCAGCCTCAGAAGAAGGCCATGACACATTTTATCTGAACAAATCTTGGGGAGAAAAAAACCCAAAACAATCCAAAAACCAATGGTAGTTTTGCCTCCTATATCACTGGCAGAAAACAAATACCAGTTTCTGGTGAACAACCATGAGAGACCTTTGTATTTTTTTATGGGTGCTCTTTATTCATCTTGAGTGAACAGGACTGCTGCTAACAGGTAAAAATGGCATGAATTCTGAGTAGAAATATTATTTTCTATGCAGAAAAAGTGGTTTCCTGTTGTTGTTGTTGTTGTTGTTGTTTGTTCTATATCTACAATAGATGGCAGATGGCTGAAATTTGGAGACACTGTTTAAACCTGTTCCAGTGATGGTGCCACACAATGCTTACCTTGTAGTTCTAGTTTTGTGTGGATTTTGCAACACAATTTAATTCTGGGCTAGTAAAATTTCCCATTTCCTAGAATGAGGGTTAATTCTCTCCTGTTCAAATGAGAAGAATTTCATGATAATTAACTTTGGATAAATCTTATCCAGCAATACTGTGGGGGGTTGTGCATAATTAGCCAATCAAAGATGGCTTCCCTGTTTTTTTTTTCTTTCTCCCTTCTTTCCTCTTCTCCTCAATTCCATCCACTCCAAATTAATCATCATAAACAGTTTCATTAACTATAATGGCCACAAGTTGTTTAGCATATTATACGGCAATAATACAACCAAGTTTATTATGCAATTTTAATTATTATGGGAAGTGTATAAAAAGAGACAGTAGATAAAAAACAAAACAAAAAACAGCTATTAAAAGCCAATTTTCTACCCAAGCTTTTAGTGGTTAAAAACCACTACCATAAAAATTAAAACCATATTGTTGAGCAGACAAAAAAAAAAAATATAACTTTTAACATATCATTCTGTGATGATATTTGCATCCCTTCTGAGTTATAATGCTAATCTTCCCAATGCCCTTTTTGTTTGCTTCTTTTGAGTTGTAACCATCCATACAGTGGAAAGGAGA
>CM034708.1:209523226-209540917 GCA_020142125.1 Phrynosoma platyrhinos
TATGATTCTTTTTAAAAATATACTTTGATTTTGCAGAAAATACTCTAGGCTCTCATGTCTTCTACAATCAATAAAACAGTAACAGTAACATAATAGTAGCCATATTCAGACATCAGGATGGATGAATCAGTAGCTTTATGCTCCTATTGATAAGTCCATACTAGAATAGACCCATTAAATCAACTTTTGAATGTGTGTCAACACTTGAGTAAATCCAATGTATTCAATACGGACATTTGAAAAATGTTCATTGAACAAAGTGTACATTTCAAGGGTGCCTAAAACTCTGCTTAAACACACTTATCTGAATGGTAGAAATGTGTTCAGTTTTTCAAATGTACACAGGAATGTACAGATTGAAAAGATACACAAAAAGATTAGATTTTCTCCCACAAAATATATGAAGAAAAACCCAGCAGAACTGGAAAGGAAATGGAGATGGGAAAGATATAATGCAAGAGGATGTGGACTTTGCAAGTATGCATTTCTGCAGACATTTGAATATGCTACAGTGCACATGACCTACATTTCATATATTGTCAGTTTTGCATGCATACTGGAGTAATGTGCAGAAATAATAATATTTTTAAAGATTTACTAGCTTTTTTTCTTTCTTAAAATATTTATATCCAGCACTCTAATTAAAGATCCCACAATGGCCTGCAATATCACCTTTTTAAAAAAAACCACATGAAACAAGATTTAAAAAGGCTAAATACATAATAAACAATTAGCAAATTAAAAGAAAACAGATCAAAACCAGTTAAAATGCTTTAAGACAACTGAAAACTGTGCACGTAGGTGGATCTGGAAAACCCCCAAAGGCTTTTGTTAAAAAAAAATGTTTACACTTGATGACAGAATGATAGATGCTGTGAGGGATCCCCTCTCCAGGCTGGACCAACAACTCTAAATCCTTGGGCTTCTGTTACTCATCTTGCCCCTTTTCCCTAAAGATACCTCCCTAGATCAAGTACTTGGGCCTAAAGGTGATCCCAATATGGACAGGTGGATGTGTTATTCCATGGGTCTACTGTGGTAAATGCGATCAGAGTCTGTCAAAATTTAACAGGAACAGCCAGACACAGTAGGAAAGAAAGAAAGAAAGAAAGAAAGAAAGAAAGAAAGAAAGAAAGAAAGAAAGAAAGAAAGAATCAGAAGTTTATTAATACACAATTGGATCAAACATTTACCCCTTGTACCATTTAATCATTCACAGTTTCCCAAAATCATCTTCAGTTCTTTCCCCTGGCTGACTGTCTCCTGTCTCTATTACAGCTTTTCCAAATCTCTATGCCATTTTTCTCCTATCTTCCTGCAAACTTATCCCTACCTCTATGCCATCTTTCCTCTATCGCTCTGCAAACTTTTTCCCTATCTCTATGCCATCTTTCTCCTATCTTCCTGCAATCCTATCCTTATCTCTATGTCATCATTCCCCTGTCTGCCTACTGTCAGAAGCAAGCTTCAGTTTGGGATCTTTCCTCTCCCACAGCCAGCCTTTCACATCTTTCTTTGAGCTGTGAGTAGGTGGCACCAACCAGGCTTGCCCAGCTTTTCTCTTCATGGTGCCAATTGGGCATCTGAGGAAATGATGTTCCATAATTACGTTGTCACATTAGAGAAGGCCCTCTTTCATGTCCTCTGAAGCATATTGTCCTGACTGATGGGACACAGATGAGGGCCCACTACCAGACCTCAGTCATGTCTATATAGAGAAAATCAATTTAAATTCATAGTCTACATAAAAGGAAGTATTTATTTCTGCAGATCTCTTCCCTCAAAGTTTAGAACACACATTGTGCATCTATTTTTCCTTCTCAAGAGGGATGCCTAGCTCTTCATCTATTCACGTAGAAGGAACTGGGTAAGGAAATTGGCCCAGCACAGCATCATATCGTGCCAGAAGTGCCACAGAATCCAGAACATCAGCCTAATGAGCATCTCTGCTTTTATCGATTGTAACTATATCAGCTCTAAGAAGTGGCAGGAGCAAGCTTCAATGTCTATACCTCCACTGGCATGCCAGACTCCCAAGCTTATTCCTGGACTACTTCTTGAGCAAAGGATATTAGGCCCCACATAGCATAAAGACCCCATGCAGAAATAAACAGGAACTACTTCTTTTTTAAAATAATGTAATTTTTTCTTCTTTTCTCCAGTGGCTGAGAAAGAACTCTACTCCCTCCCTTTGATTTCCTCACCTTCTCATTTATCCTCCCTGTCTTGTTTAGACTATGCAGCATTTCCCAACCATCCTTCCCCATGGCTGCTTACCAAAGATAACCTGCTGATCTGCTCACCTGGGGATCTGCTCAAGGTGTCAGCAATGTTTGTCAGTCATCTTGATGGTGCCCCTCAGGTCAACACATCCATTACACACTCATTGTGTGGAGACAGAGGAAAACCCCTTCCTTCCAGCCCATCTGAGATAAAAAATTATGAGTGTGATGAAAAGGGCTGTGATCATATCCTGGATAAGCCAATGCAACTGGGCAAAAGAGGTTGGCACTTTTTAAGTGGGCTCTGAGCATAATGATAGAGTGCATGTTTTGCATGCATAATGTCTCATATTCAATCCTAGGCATCTTCATATACAAAGAAATGAGCAGCCATGGATCAGAAGGTCCTTTCATTTTGAGTGACACTGCTACTCAAAGCAGGAAGTACAAAGACATAAACAGTCCAGCCCCATGGTGCTTGTGATGCCATCTCTCTTCTTTCATTCAAATCCTGCCTCAAAGGTCAACATTCCCATCAAGTCTTTGACACCATTGGCAATTCCCTTGCTCTACTGACCATGCTAGGCACAGAATCACATGTTGCTTCCCTTTTTACCTCCACTTTTTCTATCTTCCCTCTCCCATTTTTTCCCCGTGTAATGCTAGATTGTGAAAGTCTTAGCTCAAGGGACCTGTCCTCTCATATTCTGTACAGTACAATGTACATTGATGTGCTAAATGAATAAATAAATGCATAAATGGAGTTTATTGACAGCTGTTCCCAATTAACTGTACAGAATTGCAGGCCTATTTGGCTCTTACTTCATCAAGAACCATGAGATGTCATGCCCTGTCTGGAGGAGACCTCCTTGGATGAGGAAGGGGAAGAAATGAGCTCAGATAACAAACTCCAGCCAGAGCCAGAGAAGAGTGGCAGCCCTGCCTTGGAGTTAAAGAAAGCTGGTAGCCCTACTCTAGAAGCAGAGCCTGGATCATCTCATGTTGACCTTGAAGATAATGAGTTGGAGGCCAAGCTACTCGATCCTCTGGAGCACTGCAGACTAAAACAACAGCATGGATAAGTGTGTGTCCTGCCTTAAAAGGAAATGTTGGGATAATGAGTACATCTGGCTATAGATTAAAAGAGCAATGGTATATCTGTGCTGAAGAACAATAGCTTCATTATCTTTGGCAGTCCCTGTTTTCAGGTTTCATGAACTTTGGCTTGCTTAGTGGGGTTTTCCCCATTCTCTGACAGAATTTTGACCCTGCTTGGACTGCCTTTTGTATGTAGCCCCTGGACTGTTTTGAGTGCATATTTTGGATCTTCTCTTTATGACCCTGGATTGACTTTGTTTCTCTTTTGCTTCTCAAAATAAAGATGTACTCTCCTAGACACTTACTACTCTGAAATAGGAGATTCTTACCCATTCCCCTGTCAGATGCAAAAATGCTCAGGAAGTAGCTATCCCACTGCCCCAGGATTCAGATATCTTAGACTGCTCAATGCATTTCTCACCTCCTGTTCTGCCTTTGAATATATGGTTGTTAGGGTCCCCCCCCCCCCATAATGGTTTGTACATGCATGAGGCCATATTCAGCAAACTCACACATTTTCTTTCTCTCAGTATGAGTTTGAGTTATCTGTTTGGACTACAACTTCCAGAATTTCTCAACCAACATGGCTGGTGGTTGTCCAGAAAGTATTTTTCCTCAACTAATGCCTCCAAAATGAAAAGAAATATCTCCCCAAACCCTGCTACCATTGGTCCTTTGGGCTGTAATGTTAAGCACTGGCTCAACAAGAAAGTGAGAAAAATCCTTGCTGAATTTGCACTTCCCAAATCAATATAGAAATGGAAATGCAGCTCTCCTTCATAATTCCCACTACTCTAAATTGGGCATTGCAGTTCTCCTGCTCAATAATGTGTTGGCATTAGGAATAACAACAATAACAACAATGACAACATTTTACCTGTGTTTCCTCATAGATCAACAGCACAGAATAATGCATATATTAGTGAAAATATAAAGGATGATTAAAATGCTGCCAAAATCACAAACAAAAATACAGATGTTACTGTACAAAAAAAAAAGCTATAACCCTACAAACAGACCCATGTTTAGGCAAGGTTAGGGGGGTACCTCAGGCAGCAGATGTGGAGGGGGGATAGAAAATGATCACAAGATGTTGAAGGACAGTGCTTATATGCCACTAGACTTATTCTGTCTGCTGCCCCCAACAAGCCTTCTGCCCTGAAGTGCATGTTTTTTGAATGTCAAAAAGCCCTGATGAGAAGAACCCAGGACTGATGAGACCAGGAAGTATTTCTGCCTAGAACAGAATATTTGTGCCTATAAATAGAGAAGACGATTCCTGCAATGAAAAATGCCATTTTTGTGTGTGCAAAATAACCATGTGTGAATTTCACACAGGAAAAGTCCTGGGCTGAACATTGTGAATAGGCTTTAAAAACAGTGTGGTTTTCTAAGATTTTCTCACACTGGGTTGAAAATTGACAAACTTAATCATTGCTTTCTTAGAGAAGAAACATAGGGTGCATCTTCATTGTAGAAATAATGTAGTCTGACACTATTTTAAGTGCTGTAGCTCCATCCTATGGAATCCTGGCATTTGTAGTTTTACATGATCTTTAGCTTTTCCTGCCATAGCATTGAGCCATGACCAGTTAAAGTGGTGTCAGACTGCATCATTTCTACAGTATAGATACAAGCTGAGTAAAGATTTACACCCTTAATCATTAGCTGTCTGATAAGATGTGGATCCTGGGACTCATAGTGCATCTGCCCCATGTCTAGTCAAAACATTGCAGACAGAGAATGCTATGCATAAAATGTTTGCTGGAGCAGACTCCTTAAACCTCCTTGGGGGAGGCCTTTTGTCCTTTCTCCCAGGAAACAAATATTCTTAATAAATGCATCTGTGCCACTGCTTGGAAAAGCAATGCTACCACTGCTGCCTAAGAAGTTGGAAGGGAGCTGGGTTGACACTGCAGGTGGAGGATACACTGTAACTTAAGTATTATGCCTGTCTTCACCTGGAGGCATTGCCACAGCTGGCGGCAGTAGAAACTCCAAGTTAAAGAGGTATTTTGAGAAGAAGAAGAAAAAAATGGAACAATGCAGTGAAGTGTGAGGAAGGGAGAAGTTCCAAGAAAAAGAAGAAGATATGAACACAAATAGAAAACAGGACCCACATTTTGCCCCCTTGATTGTGTTAAGGAGGGGCAATTCCAATTTGGCTTCCCTCTATGGGGGAGCCAGGAGCCATCTTTCATGAAGTTGAACAATTCCTCGTTCTCTCCGGCAACCAATCATTCGGCAGGTCAAGTTGAAATGGGCTATGGTGCCAGCAGCTCCTGCTGCCCCGATAATCCATTTCATTCCAGGCATGGTGACATCCC
The DNA here is from genome assembly GCA_020142125.1 of Phrynosoma platyrhinos. Taxonomy (NCBI): domain Eukaryota; kingdom Metazoa; phylum Chordata; class Lepidosauria; order Squamata; family Phrynosomatidae; genus Phrynosoma; species Phrynosoma platyrhinos. The sequence continues at coordinate 209,528,874 of CM034708.1, forward strand.
CTCTCACCAGCTGCCATTTTCAGTTACCTTTTATACAGCTGACATAATGTGTCAATATGTTGGAAGCAGTAAAACCGTCACAGGGAAACTATTGCAAAGATAAATAGCAACTGGGTACTTGATCATCCTTAATGATATTAAAGTGCAAAGAATGACACTTAAGAGAAAAAAAGAGAATGTCTCATTTCTTGAAATGGTGTTGCACTGTCTTTGAGTTGTACTCTTGTGTAAAACCAGACAAAGCCCTTTACTCTATAATCTTCACTAAAATGACCATCAAAGAAAATCAAACAACCCATTCATACCTCTCCATAGACAGTTGCATTAAAAAACTTTCCATGACTCTAGTCTTCCTGAAGACAGACCACACCTTTTAACTGTGTGAATGCGGCATGAGTTACCCATATTAATCCAGGAAAATCATTTGTAAAGTGGAACTATCACTCCTTGCATCATCACTGTACATATGTTGTGGTGCACAGAATAAAAGGTAAACAAAAAGAGACAGGGCATAAATATTATATGTATATGTATATAGGTATAGGTATATAACACATAGAATAAAGCACTAAAATAATAAGTTTATCAAATCAACACTGTATTGTGTGGGGAGTGAAGGAGAAAAGACATTCTTATTTTATATAAGTATATACTCTGGTGTTGCCTTTTATTTGGAGGAAGTACTGGACAACATAAGATTCATACTGGCCCCTGATGAAAAGCGATAGTCAAAACACATCTAATATTTGTTTAAATGAAAAATTGGCTGAGACTTTGGGCCACTTTCTTCCTTTGACAAATGATTTATGTCATATGGACCTTTTCCCATACTGCTATTTATATAGTGTGGACTGTGAAATGTTAATCTGCATTACTGATTATTTTAGTGTTTTATTATGTTATATACTTTTCGTAGGCCCTTGGTATCTGCTGGGGTTTGGTTCCAGGACTCCCCAATGATACTAGAATGTGTGGGTGCTTAAGTCCCATTATATACAATAGTATAGTAAAATGGTGTTCCTTATATAAAATGGCAAAATCAAAAATTGCTTTTGGGAATTTATTTTTTTTTAAATATTTTTGAGCCATGGATGTTTGAATACATGGATGCAGAATCTGTGGATCCAGGGGAGGGGATGGGTACTGGTATCCACTGGGGTTTGGCTCCAGGTCCCTCCGTGGATACCGAAATCTGTGGATTCCCAAGTCCCATTAAATACAATGGCATAGTAAAATGGTATCCCCATATGAAATGGCAAAATCAAGGTTTGCTTTCAAGTTGTGGATGTTTGAATCCATGGATACAGAGAGCTGACTGTACACATATATTTTATACTCATAACTCTTTTTTGTTTAACTTTTGCTATTTAAACAAGTTAGGTTTTATCCTTTCCTTTTATAGTGCAAAGAGTTCCTGTTCAGGATCCCAGTGATTGTGCCCCTTCCTATTCTAATTTCCCCTCCCACAATTGTGAGAGAAAACAAAATACTTCCTCTCCAATATTCTTCTCATTTTGGAACATCCAGAAATGTTCTAGAGGAATTATTCTGCAAAGAAAAACACATGGTTAGTGTGTGTGTGTGAAAATGTGTTTTCTGCACAGGAAACCCATGTTTTTTACAGGAAGCAGGCTTTTTGTTGTTGGGATGACTGAGTAACAAAATAAAATTGTTGAAAATTCTAATTGGTCTTTCATTCTTCCTGATGGGTTTCCCTGCTGTCAGCAAACCTATTTTTCAACCTGGGAACTGGTAACCCACTGTGGAGGACATCTTGCAAAGAAAACTCCAGGATGAGGTGTCATAAGTCAGGATTGACTTAAAGGCACAGAACAATCAATGGATTTTTGAACTGAATCCAGCACTGGTGCTACACCACAGTTATAACCACTGTCAGGAAAAAAATATTGTATAAATGCTTTGAAATAAATGGATGAAGGAATCTGGCCTCTTGCATTTTCAAGTGAGCCACTCTAATTCACATTTTCCAGATGACTATACTTTGGATTCCACAATTCTCTGTACTGCATGATGCAGATCCCTGTTTATAAACTGTGTACAAAATTGTAAAAGATTATCATAAGGATAAACAACTGTCCTGTGGCAATTGTACAATTTTAGTATGTATGTGGCCTACAGGATCACATTGGTGTTATTGTTTCCATGACACCTCACCACTACCACCACCATGGGCCACATAGATGTAAGACCAATGATTAAAAAAAAAAAGCTGGTGAAATTTTCAAGATTTTTTTTCCTTATAAACTGATCTGTTCATTCCTAAATGTAGCCCTTCCTAGTTACCCAGTATTTTTTTCTCCAAACTGCAGGTTGTTCAGAACACAAAAAACAAAACCTCTCTATTTACAGTACCCTCCCTGCTTCCAGACTTCATCAACCTAGGTGTTTTCAGGCCTGAAAAGCAATGAACTTTCCGTCAGTCTCATCGTCAGCTAATTAGCCCTCCTGATTACAGTAATTACTATTGATTCACTCCAGAATGACTTCTTAAGTAGCCAAGTGCAAGTTATGCTTGAAAGTAAAGACCCACATATGAATATTAATCCAGTCATTTCCTTTTGTTTATGTTATCTTTCCCACCTCTCTTCCCCATTCAATCCCTGAATTATCGCACACAGTTTTATATATGCTTCAATTTGATAAGGGGAGGCTGCCCAAGGAGGGGGTAAAGCTCACTTCACTGACATTAAAATCTCACAAGAGAGTAACATATTGGGAGAGAAAGAAGATGTTTTGCATGATCTGGGAAGCAAACTTGTAAAGCAAATGAAACACAGATCACTTTATAGTGTTTAACCTGGAAAGTTCAGGAGGAGCCGCATTCTGCTAAAACCTGAACCACTTTTGGGTTTGATGCATAGCAAGATTTAGTCTAGCTCAATGGGATCATTGACCTTCTTCATTAGAAGAGTCAGGGGTATAGGTATGGGAGACAAAATTAAGGCATTGAAATAAAGAGACCAATTGTAATCTGGGACTTATTCTGTGTAAAATTCACATTTGAATTTGTTTGGAAGGTGTAGATCAAAAACAGCATGTTTTATACATAGGAAACAGCATTTTCTATGCAGAAAATTGTGCTTTTGGCATAAAAATACCACAATCAAATTTTGTGCAGAATAAGTCCCTCACTGTGAAGACTTGTCAGTCCAAGACAGTCCTTGTCTTGGTTTCCTGCACCAGAAACATGCTTTCTGCTCATTTTAAAAAAATATATATTGTTGACATTCTTTCCATTCCTACATACCAGCTTTCAGAATTCATTCACATGTGGATCCAAATGAGATCCACTTTTCAATTCACATTTGAATTTTTTTGGAAGGTGTAGATCAGGTGAGCTCACTTCAAAATTCCGCTAGCACCTTGAAACATAATACAAAGCTTCTCCAAACATTTTGCTTCCTGAGACAGAGCAACAAATGGTCCTTCACCAACCCTAGTCAGCCCTAGTTGAAGTAATGAAAGCCTGCCAATTTATTTTGTTGCATAAAGCAGAAATCCCCTGAGTGTTTCTCCTCCTCTCTAGCAATAAAAACAGAATAAAAACAGAATAAGACAGAGCCAGCTTGGTATAATGGTTTGAGTCGTGGACTACAACTGTGGAGACTAGGGTTCAATTTCCCCCTTGGCAATGGAGACCTATGATCTTGGGCAAAACATACAGTCTGGCGGAGATTTAGCACACTTCCCCATTTGTTGACATTCACAGGTATACTGCCTTTTGTGCATAGCTGTTCCATTTACTTGCCACATGAAAAAAAAAAACCATTTACATTGATGGGCCTTATCTTCTATTTATTTATATTCTCCTTTTGTTTAAGGAATGTAAACTAATGGCCATTCAGCAAGTCAGGTGGATGTGGATTCCACAAGTAAATTATTTAATGTGTGAATAAGTACACTGTTAGTAATCTTGAATCTACTACCAACTGTTTTTATTGGTTGACTCTGGATTCAGTTATACGGGACAGAAAAAAATTACTTTGCCTATTTTCACAAACACAGGCAAGGGATGCATTCATTTATCTCAACAAAAGAAGCAAGGAGATTTATACTCAGCCCAAGCACAATTGGAATGAATAGATTTACCCCAACAAATAAACTCACAAATGAAACACTCATGTTAGATTATCCTCATTAATCTGATCAAAATATGCATATAGGTTTGTCTGAAATAACCCAATTAATATTGAAAACCACTGATAGCTCTGATTAAATTCTGATTTAAAACCCACATTTGTAACCTGTGGTTGATGGCTTTGCTTCCATTGATTATTATCTAAACAATCAATTAATGGTTCAGCGGAAAACAAAACTACCTGTTGAAGCATAAAAGCATAGCATGCATTTAGATGTTTATATCTAAAAAGACCAGGAACCTCTGTATGTCTGAAGACTTTGAAGCAACCTATTTAAGGATTTTTGTTTTCAGAAGAAAAGGCCTCAAAGAGGGGGCCTTCCTTTTGTAAAAAGTGGATGAAATTACATTCTGAAACACAGGTATGATTTTGAGAATCCTTCAAGAAGCTAACAAGGTAACTATATGTCGGCACAGCAATTCTTTGTGAAAACTTCACAAGTGTAATCCAAATTTTCATGCTAGATGGATAGACCCTATTAGGGAGGTCACAGGTATGACATTATAAGACCTATGCAGAGCAGTAGAAGACAGGGGGTCTAAAGGATGTCACATCCACAGGGTCACCATGAGTCGGTGTCAACTTGAAGGCATTTAACAACAACAATACACACTTTCTCTGTACACAGAGGACACATAAAACCAGGTAGCCCAATAGAAATTCATCTGTCAGGGGGGACTTTAGGGAAGATGCAGTGTCCCAGTTTCATCACAAACCATAGTTGGACTGGCAGAAGAAATGACACATTCACCTTAATAGGGAAGGCCATTATTAAACTGTGTTGGTCTATGCACTGAGCTTGTCTATTCACAGCCAAACATGAGCAACAGTAGTCAATAGAACACACCCTCAATAGAGGCAGAAAAAGCCAGAAGCTAAAGAAAACTGTTTTCATGGTATATGGTTGGTAACACTTATCTGGGGAAAAAAACTTATCCTGAAACACTAATGAAGAGGGTCTCATTTGAGAAATGAAGAGTAAGAATCCATTAAGGTCAAAATGAATTATTCTCTCACCATCGAATGTTATGTGTTCAAGATGTTGCAAAGCTGTTTAAGGACTCTTGCATCTGTTCTTAAGACATCCTCTGCTCCCAGCAGTGTGTTGACAGAAACATACAATCCAACCGAACACAAAATAATTCCATACTGAACATGAACAAATCTTTGCAGGAAAGCTTGTTTTAACATGCAGTTGGAAAGCAAAACAAAACATTACATTCTTGTGATAGTAAACCCTTCAACTTTTTAGTAACAATATATACAAAGTTTTCCCACAGGTTAATAAAAGCAGCATCAGCTTCCATTTCATAAACCTAGCAAAGCATGCTCAGATTTTTAAATTCTTGCAAATCAGATGCATTTTTACAGAGCTGTGTATCTTGTATGAACCTTGAACAATGGTTGGAACTGGGGCAGTTTTCAATATTGCATTCATGAGGCTACAATCATAGACTCATTTTCTTGGGAATAATTCCCTGATGACCTCAATGGGACTTACTTCCGAGCAAATGCATATAGGATTTTGCTGTACTTCTGAAAGTGGAATATTTATTATTTGTTATTTTAATTAATTAATTAGTATTCCACCGTTCTCCCAGCATCTTAGCAGAGAGCTAAAGCAGAGAATAGCCAAAATTGGTCAGAATAGTAAAAAAGAGACCCCAGATTAAAAGAAATGAGGTAACCTCTTAAAATGACATTGAATTAAAAAAAAACCCATGAAAACATTTTATTGACATTGATCCCTTAAGTATAATGAAATGCTAAATAATTGGATATTGCATTCCCCAACCCTGCAAAACAGTCAAAAAGGTTGAAATAATCAAAAAATAAAAGTACAAGGAAGACTACAACAAGATGCATGTCCTGCTGAAATGTTTTAAGACAGGAAATCATTAAGTTTCCTTTCTCAAACTGAGGAAGAAGTCTCTACAAGCTTTGTTTCCCTTGGTAGACAAAGTCCCAATACAATGAGGGAAACAAAAATAATAATAATAGTGGATATCATTATTGTCCCTTCTCCACCTTCTATTTTTTAAAAGAAACAAACAATAATAACACAGTTCATATCACAGTCTATGCAAACAAGTTAAGAGGAAATTAATAAAGGGCAGGCATTTTAAAAAGAGATTACAAAATAATTGCAATAATAATTGCAAATAAACAAAAAGCAACCCGAACCCCAGACATGCATTAAGCTAGCCTGACAGCTCTATTGTTCGGTTGTCCCATTGTTGGTCAAAAAGATATATTCACACGCTTGACTGTCTGCTAGAAAATAGACAAAAGGCTTGTCTCCCCCCTCCCTGCCCTGAAGCAGAGTGCCAGTTTCAGCAGAATTCAGCCACTCTTGTTCTCTTGCTCTTCCCCGCCTCCTTTCCTTGCTCTGAAAAGCTTCTCTTCATGGTTGGCTCTTCACTAGCCCCCCAGAATATTAAAAATCCATTCATCTATGCAATATGTGTTTTTCCCTATTAATCACATTTATCTCCCTCTCTTCTCTCTCTTCTTCCCCCAAAACAGCATCCGGTGGTTAAATGCAGAACTCAAATGATTATTTATATAACCCAAGTCCAAATTAAAGTGGTATTTAGAGCACTGGCACTAATATGGAATCTTGCTCAGTTGCTCCTCCTATGCATATTCTAAGCCCAAATGGATAATAATGAAGTAGATGATAGAAGAGCCCCCACAAACCAGTTGTTTGGGTTTGTGAGATTTATTTTTGGTTAACTTCTTGTTTGCCAGTCCTGCTTTAGCTTGTGCAGAACTGGAGGCTTGTGATTCATAAACACCATTCATACAAAAGCACGGTCTTTGCATGATCCGAAAAGCAGCCTTCCCTCACCTCCCCCTCCAAAAGGGAATTGGGGCGGGAGCAGAGCACTTGGTAGCAAGTGCACCTCTGAGCTGTAATGGGCCCAGGCAACTGGGAAAGACCCCCATAAAACAAAGGAGGAATCAACCTACCTTAAAAGCAGCTCCTCATTTCTCATAGTAACAGCGGATTTGGGACAGCGCATGCTTTCTACACCGATCTTTGCAACAAAAGCCAGTGCAGAAGTGCGCTCAAACATCAATGCCACACTCGCTACTCACTAATGGCTACTCTCTCTCTCTCTTTCTCTCCTTCTGTCTCTTGCCAGATGCTGAGTGGCAGAGCAAGGGGGCCCCTGCAGATTCACTGAACAGAAATAATCCTCTCTGACAAGTTATGTTGTCTGGGCATATTTTACATTAATGCACAAGGCTGCCTATAGGGGTCTTGTTTGTGTTCACTCTTCCTTAGCTGGTGTGAGGTTCTTCTTCTAATTGCCATTGAGGAAAATAAAAGAAAGGATATGTAGTATCTTTCAAAGATGGGGAGGGAACACTCACACAGAGAAGGGGGAAACACAAAGGGAAGAAAATCACTCAAGGAGCCATTCTTTCTTCTCTCTCATTTGCCTAAGCTGAGAAACCACTGGTGATTTCACAAGCATTTTGAATGCTTGCAGCCGGACAAAAGTTTTGCATACTTTTGTGCAAACTTTTTTTCTGAAGCTAGAGATTCCCAGGGTGAGGATTTTCTGCACACTCGAGAATAGCTTTTTTGGGATGCACCCACAAAAATCAAGAAAACAGAGCAAAAGTTTCATTGAGGGGATTAGAATTATTTTCCTTTTGCCATTTTTAGCAAGCCATTTTCTGTTTTAATGAACCGCTCCATTGGTATTCTATGATGGAGATTACTTCAATTGAAACAGTACAGGTTTGTCAAGGAAACAGCTATCCTTTTTTCTTTCTGAAACAAGATGAAGCATTACTCCTTAATAAAGTTGGGCCCCAAAGCATTACCTCATATTTAGGAGTAGACTTTACAGAATGTGAAAGGTTTTCTCAAGTATTGGGGAAGCCACTGTTCTGCCAAAAAAAAAACAAATATGTTTTTCCCCATTTAGTATATATTGTATAAAGCAGCCTGTAACGATTGGAGTATTTTAAAAAGAAACTTCTTGCTTTCCCTTTTGGAAGCAATTTTTTTTTATAGTGCTTGCTATATACTTTGAAGGGAGAAGTAAGAAATGATAATAAGGATAATCATCATGATCATCATCTGTCTGTCTTTGTCTTTCACACATTTGTACATATGTAGCATTTCTGTTTTAGCATGAAAAGATGGAAATGAATCCAGTAACACATGTGAAACTAACTGATGTATGTTTTATCTGTTTTTAACTTTTGTATAACTTTTAATCAATTTTATAGTGTTTTAATGTGGTTTATTTAAATTGGTCTTAAACATTTTGTAAATGTTTTTAATGTGTTAGGGAAGCCGGCTTGAGACCTGGCCTGGAAGAAAGGTGGCCAATAAAGAGATAAATAAAATGGGGGCAGGGAAAGAAATTTCTAGCATAAATATTTATACATAGACAACAATCTACTTCTTCAGATGAAGCAGCACATCTTTATCTTTTTTTTTAATGCTGAAACAGATGAATGCAGCTATGTCTTTGATGCTACTAAATCTAAAAGCACCAAATTCAATCAAATAGAGTAGAAATCCATCCATCTTTTCAAGATACTTGCCCAGCTGCAGACAGACATCACTATTCTTAAGAAATACAAACTGCAAGGACATCTTTCCCAAGGGACAGATGGTGAAAGCTCAACAAGGGATAATGATGTACCACACACACTACAGTGACAAATTGTGTAGTACTCTCTCCAAGGAACTACTGGATGCTGTGTATTCTGTACAACAAAGAAGGAAATATCAAGAAAGAAATCCCTAATTTAGAGCCTCATGTAGTAAACCAGTCTTCTGCACAACTCAGCAATGGACAAATCTTTTCCAAGAACAGGGAGGGGAAAGCGCATATATCAGATGCATTTTGTTTTCTAAAGGAAAAAAAAGAGAGAAACTTAATACTATAGGCTTCCATGACCCACAAAAGGAACACCATGAACTTTGGTAATGATATTGTAAACCTATCCAGCCTCACACTAAGCCAAGTATAGGAGTTTGTTCTAGGGAAGGGGAAAATCTGATTATTTTTTGTGTGTGTCTCTGTGTGAAAAATACTGAAAGTGTTTTAGTTTTTTTTTTTTTTTTTTTGGAAATCAAGAAACCCTCATGAGAATAATCCTGTACTAATGAGAATTTTTGCAGTTCAGGACTTTGTACAAAATTTGCTTGCACTTGTTTTGCACAGAAAGCAGCATTTTATGCAGTGCAAATAGCTTTTTCTCTGCAGAAAAAAAAGTTGTTTTAGTGCAAAACAACCATGTGCATGCTTTGCATTGAAAAGTCCCAAATTGTGAATAGGTTTAGAAAACTTTGGTTTTCAGTCTTTCTCAAAATGGAAAGAAACTTGCCAAAATTACTTGTTGCTTCTTTGTAGAAGAAAATAACTTCCTGTCTTAATTCAAGGTGACAATGATAACATTCAAATCACTAAATGTCTTGGTACCTCAATGCTTGAAAGAACCACCCTCCCTATATATGTTTGCCAGAGGACTGAAAAGAGGGTTCCCCTTTGTTCTAACAGTGGGAAATATATGATGGTGGAGGACACAGAAGAGTGCCTTCTTGATTGTGAGACCCCACTTGTCGAATGCCCTCTCCTTGGAGATCTGACTGGTGCCAAGACTGATTTATTTTCAATGTCAAGTCAAGACATGCCTTTTTATGAAAGCCTTTGGGGCTTAATCTATTTCTAAACTTGCACATGATTTTAAAAATACATTTGATCTTTTGATACTTGTTTAACTTGTTGAGTTTTCATATTTTTTTAAAAAAAATCTTTCTAACAATATTCATTGATTTTATTCAGGAAGTGGTCAATTTTTTTCTCTCTCTTTGGTCTTCTGAGATCTCACTAGAAAAGGTGGATTGAAAATTTTTGAATAAATAAAATAAAACAAGTAGCAAATCGCAGGTTATATCTGAAGAGAACTATCCAAGGTGCTGAATCTTATTATCAAAACAGGTTCTTGAAGTTCAAAATTAGATCCTTTACAGTTCCAACAAAAATTGAGAGCAGATTCACCACCACAAGGACATGGATGCCACCAGGTGCCTCTGCTGCCAGAGAGGTACAAAATGAGCTGAAAACATAGTAAGTGCCAATCATTAGTTCCTTCTATATCCCTTTACAAAACTTTGCAATAATTGGAAGAAAAAGGGAGAGCCGTGGTAGGAAATTAGAACTGTCAGTCACACAGCCATTCCCTTCTTCACTTTCTCACATTTTTCAGGCATGGAGGGCTAGTGCAGAATATATCCATTTTGAGGGCCTCATTGTTCAAGTGTCTGTGTTTTCCCAACCTCAAACCTTTATTAAAAGGGTGGGGCAACTGCAGGGGTCACAGGAGGCATCTCCTCCCCCCAAAAAAATTCCCACGGGCTGCACCCCCTTACAAGCCCAAATACTCATTTTCCTTTGCAGTTCTTCTAGAGATGGTGACAAGAATTGACACTGCATTACTTCATTTCACCATTTTGACAGGAACTAAAGAGAAAAACTTGGGCATGGGGGTAGTACAGAGTTTTAGGGTGCTTGGGTAGGTGAGGTAGGGTATTTTCATGTGTTTTTATATGTTTGGGTGGTGGCTTTGTGCAATGTTTGGAGGCAAAATTAGTCTGAATATTGCAATTTTTTAAAATGGGGGGAATTGAGAGCTTTGGGGGATTTTTGAGGAGCTTCTGTGGGTGTGAAAGGTTGAGAAGAATAGGGGCCACATGTGTAGGCTGCTCCAGCTCCTGCTTTAGGAGGTGCTAGGTTCTCTTTTTGAGCAATTCAGACTTGGCTTCAGAGAAATCCTAGATCTTTCAAAATCTATCCAATTTGGCTCAAGAACTGGGACTTTCTGAATTTGATGCTCATGCCAAGTTATGAAAGGTGATATATAAAAGCTTTTAACAATTTAATAATGATGACATTCCAGTAAAAGCAATAAAAATCTCCTAGCACATTCAAGAATGCCCTCTTCAGTTTACAACCAGTGTATCAAGGGTGCATGACAATAGTGCACATTTAATAGTTAATGCATGTTTATGCCCTGTCCTAATTTTATGGCATTTTCTCAACTATCTTACAAAGTAGGTTAGGGGAAAGGCAGTGCCATATCCAAGGTAAATTGATTAGGTGAAAGACAATGATGTTTCCAAGATCCATTGCTTTTTGACTGACTGTTTGAAGTCCAGCTAGAAATCCCATATAGTGGTGGCATGTCAGAATGCAATCCTTCTTTGTGGACATTTGGGTTTTAAAAAATGAAATCTAACAGAGTGCCTGCTGGATTAGACTCAGTGGAAAGAGGTGTTAAAATTGTAGGAAGTAACAATAACAGTTTAACATATGCAGATGATACCATACTATTTAGCAAAAAAAAAAAAAAAAAGCAAAGATTTGGAATGTTTATTGAAGAAAGTCAAGGAAGAAGGTTTAAAGTTGAGGAGAAATAAAACAAAAATAATCATCACAGATGTTTTAAATAACTTTTTAAAAGGTGATGAAGACACTGAATAGTTAATGATTCTCCATGGCTTGGTTCAGTCATTAGTCAGAATGAAGACTGTAGTCACGAAAATGAAAGAAGATTAGGATGTTGAAGTGATGGAACAAGATCCTCAAGTGTAAAGATATATCATTGAATATCAAAGATAGGCTGTCCATGTCATCTTTTATCTCCTTTCTATGTATGGTTGTGAAAGCTGAACTGTGAAAAAAAGCTGAAAGGAAGAGAATCAACTCATTTGAAATATGGTACTGGAAGAGAGTTTTGCAGGTACCATGCCAAAAAGACAAGTAAATAGGTCCAAAATATAAATCAAGCCTGAGCTCTCCCTAGGAACCAAGATGACTAAACTGAACCTGTCATAGGACGTTATCACAC
>CM034708.1:209559990-209574107 GCA_020142125.1 Phrynosoma platyrhinos
CCAAAACCCACTAACACAATAAAAATCTCCCTACAACAAACTAACATGACCTGACTTCAAGTACACCAAATTGCTTCCTTTGCATCATACCTAGCCTCAGCAGGGGAATCTCCACATCTGCTCTCCTTTTTTTGAAAACTTTTGTTTGAATTCCACTTCTCATACTAAAGGGACAGTGGCAGCTATCTACAAATATCTCCTGAAACACATGGGAAAGGCCAATATATGCACTCATCTTGATAAGAAGAATTGAAAACCACAATTTCAGACACTGCATGGGTTCATATTTGGTCTTCACCCCCATACAAATCCTGTTCAGCATCTGTGAGGGAGAATAATTTGAAAACCATCCATAGGTGGCATCCCGCACCTGTAAAGTTGTCTAAAATGGTTAAAACACTCTCTCCAGATTGCTAGAGAGGTTGTAAATCTGGAGGCTCTTATATGTACATGTGGATTGAATGTCCTAAAGTGAGAAAATTCTGGGATGCAGTTCTCTATCAAATTTCATGTATCAAACTGTAATTTTCTGCCCAATTTTGCTTTTGGGTTCTATATTTATTAAAAGTAATTCTAACTAGAAACATAGGAAACTGATATTTTTTCTTATTACTGCTGCCAGATTAGAAGTAGCCAAATGTTGGAAGTCAGGAGACCTCTCCAATGAGAATGGTGGTCTAGAATTTGGGATATGTGGTTGATGGAGAAAGTGTCTGCTACGATGAGGTTTTGCATTGGTCACAAAAGGACTAACACATTTCAAGAAGATTGGATGATCTTTATTGATTATATGAATTGTCACTCCCACTAGATCCAACCTCCAACTTCACAGATAGATCTTTGGATAGACTCTCACATTGACAAGCCAGACTTTCTGGCTCTTGCTGAGAACTAATTTTTTGATTCTGCTGCAGACTAACTACTCATCAGATACATGCCTTGGCCCTTGTAGTTAGTTATTGTTGTTGTCATTGTTCTACAGATGTTATGTGTTTTATAGTAAAAACTCAATAAAAAATTAAATAGAAAATAATAACAATAACAATATAAAATAGCAGTCTCATTGTCCTCTAGCTTCCATTTGTGACCAAAGCCATTGATACAAATATGAATGAGTCAAAATTTCATTTGGTTGTCTTACAAGGGGTATTGTAAAGTAATAATTATCACTCAGAAGTTATTATGGTATATTGATGAAATTTTGTCAGTGTCATCACTGGTCCCTAAGTGCACGATGCTCAGAAAATCAGCTTATTGTGTCATTTATTTTTATTTCAGCTTGTGGCAGAAGTGATTAATGTATAAGACGCAGGGTATCATAAAGTACTAATTATCACCCTGAAGTTATTATGGTATATTGATGAAATTTTGTCAGTGTCATCATCACCAAGTGACTTTTTCTTTTCCCAAAAATGAAAAATCCATTGTGGGGTTGCTGATTTGACAACACAGGTGATGTCACTCGTGAAGTGGAAGAGTGGTTTAAGGTGCAGTCTGCAGACTTCTACAATAACGGTATTCGGAGGGTCAAAAAATGCTGGGAAGAATGTGTAAATCTGGATGGTGGCTATGTAGAGATAAGTTAACAACTACAAATCAAAACAAACTTTGTCAATTTTTTTAAAGGTGGTAATTAAAACTTTACAATACTCCCTTGTACTATAGTAAATTCACAAGGATTTTTCTTTAAATTAATGGATTTTTAGAAGTATAATTACAAAGAAAGGGGGGAAAGATAGAGGGAAAAAAGAAGAGAAAGAACAGAGGTAAAATTATAAGTATATATATATAATTTAATATAAGTTGTTCATATTTCCAACAATGACAATTTTTTGATGTTGAAATCAATAAAAAACTGGTTATGCATGGCTAAAGCAGCAAGATCCTCTGATCACTGAGTAACAAATGGTGAATGTTTCTCTTTCCAGCCTTGGAATGTAAGACTTATAGCAACACTAAAAGCATACAGGAATCAGCATGGTGCTATGGTTTGAATATCCTCTGGGGCTACAGAGAACAAAGCGGCATCTTCCTCTCTGTGACACATCCTTAGATATTTTAAAAGTACAATCATGTCAACCCTCAGTCTTCTCTTCACCAAGCTGAACAGGCCCAATCCCCTCAAACTTTCCTCATATGTTTTGTTCCTCATACCTTTTATCCATGCCCTTCTCTGAACCTACTATAATATGTCTATGGGGTTCTTCACATGGGCCAAAAGGCACATGTCTAACCCCAGCCTTGTGTAATTGTTTTTTGGATGATGCAAGCAAATACCCCAGGGCCAAGATCAGGTGGATCCTGGTAGATCAGATGTGGATCTAGCCTGATCCCAGTGTAAATGGGGCTTAAAATGGGTCAAGTTGATCCCTGAATTGCTGTGGAGTTACCTAGAAACTTTGTGACAAGATGAGACAGCCCCATGCACTCCTTATCTTATTCTCCCATTGCCACTACTGAAAAGACCCCCATCACTGCATCTGATGTGGAAACAGGGTGCCTAGCCACATGGGTGCAGCAAGATACCCTGTTTTCCATGTCAGATGCAGCAGTATGGGAATGGGTGGGTGTGTAAACACCCACCAGTGCCAGCCTGGGGACCATTCCAGGTAAGCACCTGGGCCAGGAAAGCACAGGCTGAGCCTGTATTTTCCTGGTCCATCTGCTCAGCCCCACTACCCTTTCTATAATGAGGTGCCCAGAATTGAACTCACTAGTCCAAATGAGGCCTGACTAATGCAGAATATAGTGGGACTATTATTATTATTATTATTATTATTATTATTATTAATATCCCCTTGTTGTGGAAGCTATGGCTCTATACATGCAGGCTAAAATATTATTTGCCTTCACTGCTACAGCATCATACTGCTGGGTCATGTTCAACTGAATGATCCACAATAAACAAAGAAACATTATCTGGAGGAGGTCTGAAACTCTTAACCAGGGGTAGGCAACCTAAGGCCCGGGGCCCAGATACAGCCCCCCAAGGCCTTTGGACCAGCCCCAGGCCGGTCCTACCGCCGCTGCCCCCTGCCACTGATATTGATTATTGTTATTATTTGTTCTTGGGGTTTTCTTGGCAAAATCTCCACAGGGGTTTTGCCATGGCTTTTCTGGGGCTGAGAGAGTGTGCATGCATATTATTTATTTATTTATTTATTTATTTTTGGTGCTTCAGCCCCCCAATTGTCTGAGGGACAGCAACCCGGCCCCCGGTTGCCTACCCCTGCTCTTAAGTCTGGACAGGAAAACATGGAAACAAATTTTAAAAAATGGAAAATTAATTTTGCAGGAAATTTCATCTTAGCCTAGGATTTGTGATCTTAGTTTGCGCTGACTATGGTTTTCTAAGCTAGCTAGTAACACTGAAAGCATAGTGATCAAAATCCTTGTTTTTAGCTATCTGCCCAACTTTCCTGGGATGAAATCCAGGATTTCTGCACACAGAATCTTCCAAGGGAAATGTACAAAACCAATGCAGGTACATTATTTTGTACACTGTCCAACTTTAGGCAGGTTCAGCAAGATGTGTTTAATCCCATTTAGAAAAGATGTGCTCTTTGTGAGAAGCAGATAATAAAGCCAATGAGATAATCTCTTAGTCAAATGAATTCACTACTACAAAGAGGCTTAAGACCTGCTGAGCTAAGAGTTTTAAGGGAGTGCTAACTCACATGTTTAACGTTCTTGACTTCTACAACTAACCTTTCCTGAAATTTGTGTCTGTCCAGTGGTTTTTCAGAATTTGCCAACAGGATTTTCAAGGGTGGGGCAGGGATAGAGAGATCTGTTTTCAGAAACCTTCTAGATGCATAGCTGCATCAGTCTGTGGCTGAAGCAGCCATAACCAATAATTTTGTCACATCTAAAAGGCTAAAAGATTATAGCATAAGTTTTCATTGACTACAGTTCATTTCATCATCATAAATATGGGCAGTGTGTGCATCCATCCACATGTGATGATGGGACTATGAAGTATATCCAAATGGAATTGAATGCAAAAAGTACAAGCCATCTTGAATCCTGTTAGTGTCATATACACAGGTTAAGTTCCCTTCCATATGCAGTTCTATTTTTGGGCTTTGTGCAACAGATATATTCAGTTCATGGTTCCATGGAATTCCACAAGCATAACCATTTCACATGGACCTCAATCCTATTGTTAGTCCCAACCAGAGTAGAGCCATTAAATGAATGGAATTTACCTATGTATTGACTCATCATTCAACAATTGATTCAGTGGGTCTACTCTAGTTAGGAAAAAAATGAACAATGGAGGACATACCCAAAGAGGCCCCGTAAAATAATATTTCCTTTCCTTTCTACTTATGGGGTACATCCAGCATCTGAGATGAGTATATATTCTGGCATCACACATTCTTTCCAGCTCACCATTTAAAATTATTTCCTAAAGGTTTCTGAACCCTTCAGCTTTTGTGGATACAGTTGCACTGGAGATAAAACAACGTGATATTCAGCTACTCCCAGAAACTTCTGTGTTTTTCTCTCTCTATGCAGAACAAGTAAATGAAATTACTTTCATTAAGTCTTTGGGGCTCAAAGAATACTGACATGTAATTAGAGAGCTAAACAGCAACAGTTTCTTTCTGGTAAATTTGCTCATGCTAATTTTGTTAATAAGACTCATAATTGTTTTATGCTCATTCAATACATTACATTTACCTACGCCCTCCACACGCAGGCAGAATCCTTAAATGAGTTTGCGTTTCATCTCTGCAAGGATCCGTGTCATTAGTAATTGAAAGTGGAAGGATAGGTGAGTGGAGAGTAAGGTTTGCTAAGGTCTGGATGCCCTGCATATTCATGTCAGAGCAGAAAGACCAGATATAATAGGAGAATAATTACTCTCAACAATGGTTTGCAGGTTCCTGCTGCCCATGTTGGATAGAGTGGGGGAATGCCATTTGCCAGACAACACTTTAGTAATGTTACAATTTTTGATAATATCTCCCAGAATATACTAACTGGTCTGGTCAGTACACTCTAGCTAGAGCTACTGTAATGCCAAATAGTCGTACCAGAAGCCATTGGCTTTCTTGCCCACCCATGCAACTAACCAACTAACAGCCCTAACCTGATCAAATTTCTGGAGAGCTAATGCTAGTCAGGGTAGACAAGTACCAGGAGGGATGAACAACTATACATCCCTTTTTAAAGACAGTATCTTGTGTTACTGTCCAAAGCATTAATCTCATTAATTATTTATGTGTGTATGCACCTTCACATCGCCTGTTGACTTATGGTGACCCCATGAATTTTGTAGGGTTTTCATAGGAAATGAATATTCAAAGGTGTGGTTTTGCCAGTTCCTTCCTCTGAAATATAGCCCACAGCACCTGTCTCCCATCCAAATGCTAACCTGGACTGACCCTTCCTAGCTTCCAAGATCAGACAAGATCTGGTGTCTTTAGGGTATCAATATAAAATGTGTATCTGAAAGCATGTGTGTAGGTAGGGGCAATAAAGAACAGGCATTTTTATTTCGTAAAAATATATACTTTAGTTTTGCCTTTTGTCTGGAGGAAAGATTAGGTAACATAATTCATTGACCACTGATGACAGCTGTGAGTCAAAATGAGTCTGGCTTTATTTTTCTAAGAAGAATCTGATCAGCCTCAACAAATGATTCATATTTTATGGACTTTCTTCCATATCAGTGGTGTCACTAGGGTTGGTGTCACCTGGTGTGGAGGGGTGAACTGCCTTATCCTCCCCATCACCTAGCCAGACTGCCCCCCTAAGGCCTTCAGGATCCTGCAAGGCACTGCCACCCCCCAGCAGCCACAACTACTGAGGGGGGTGGCAGTGCAGCCTCCAAAGGGTCCATTTAGGGTCTAGTGCAGGGGTAGGCAACCTTTCCCCTTTAAGGGCCGAGGGACTTCAGCTCCCAGAATCCCAGGAGCTATTGGCCAACATGGGACTATTGGCCAACATGGCTGAAGTTTTTGGGAGCTGAAGTCTCTCAGTCCTTAAAGGGGAAAGGTTGCCTACCCCTGGTCTAGTGCATCTGCTGGGCAAGCAGGAAAACACCCAGTGCATTCTGACCCCTTTGTACCCTCCATTGATACTACTGTTCCATATTGCTATTTATTGTTTATGGTTTTAATGTGAATAACTGATTATTTTAGAGATCTATTGTATTTCTTATAAACCTTTATACACACATGCACTTTATATTCATATCCAAATTATTTTTGCTTGTTTTTCATTGGTTTATGAGTTAGGTCTTATTGTTCCCTTTTGTTTTGTTTTGCCTTTGGGGTATCCACATCAAATGGCATGGCATTCTGCATTGGGTGGTATAATGGCAAGATCCCTGCCTTTGAGGAGCTTACAATCTAAAACAGATAACAGGGAATACAACTGTGTGTGTGTGTGTGTGTGTAATATATATTAAAAAAAGAATGGCATGTTTTATAACATTTTCCTTCTTTTTGTCACTACAGTATTGATTTGACATTCCTTCAGACCACAGCTGCCTTCCTGCTTTCATTTCTAAAGACTGATAAATCTACTCCCTATTTTAATTACAGCTCAAATAAGTCAATATATGAGAATTCGATGAAATGAAATGCTATACATAAAAAGTGTTTCCCTTTTCCATTTTGTAGGCCAGTGGTGCTTGCATCATTTCTGACATACTCAGTCTAAGGTTAATTCCCATTGGGCACATGAGAATGCACGCGCGTGTGAGACAGCTCTTATTTTCTTAGTAATATTTAACGTCTCTCTTCTCTGCTTGGCAGTCATTAGTCAATGTGAAATCAGAGTGGCAGTGGGCAAAGAGGAGAATGGATTTCCCTAAAATTCAAAATTGTAACTTCTTGGACAAGCTTCCCCATTATGCTTCCATAGCGTAAAGCTACATTCAAATACATTTATTGCAGTTGTGCTGCATCACCCTTCTGTTGAGTACCGGAATTGTACTTTTTCAATTACCAAATGTGTAACTGATTATGTATCTGCAAGTATGCCTGTGTATTGTCCCATTGTGCAATTGAGAATGCATGGGGATTGTTTCTGCAATCCCAGAAATAAAGTGGTATACTGAAGGCCTTGACAAATAGTTATATATCATCTAGGAAGTCACAACCACATGGCTGAAATCTTGCTGGTTTGTTTGAGCTAGAGCAGATCCATTCTATCAATTGCTGAATAGTGGGTTAATACATAGACAAATCTCGTTAATTCAATACCTCTACTCTATGTGTGTTGTGTGCTTTCAAGTCATTTCCTACATGTGGCGACCCTAAGACTATTACAGGGTTTTCTTGGCAAGGTTTTTTTTCCATTGCCTTCCACTGAAGCTGAAAGTATATAATTGGTCCAAGGTCACCCAGTGGGTTTTATGGCTGTGCTAGAAGTCAAACCCTGGTCTCCATAATCCAATACTCAAAGCACTACGTCATATTGGCTCTACTCCAGGAACAGCTAACAATAGGATGGAGACCCATTTCAAATGGTTGAATATATGGAACTCTGCTTACAAATCAATACATCTGTTGCACAAGGGTTGAACAGGTGTAGTCACATGCATAAGAAACATGCATATCACAGTACTGGGATGTCATCTACATTACACATTTATAGTGCTACTATTTCATTTTAATTGTCATGGTTCCATCCTAAGCAATCCTGGACTTTTTATTGGTAATGCACTAGAGTTTTCTCATTCTAAATGCCCCTTCCTATATTGCCAATCCTAAACTCCATGACATTTAAAGTGGAATAATAGAGCTATAATTGTGCAATGTGAATGGGCCCCAGAGTGCCAGCCTTTATCTGCATTTTCACCATATATGTGAGTATACATACATACATACACACACCCATATACACACAAAACAGTTTCCAATCTCTTCAAATGCTACTGTATCTTATTACAATCCCAAGAGGGTGAAAAGCTGTCACAGAAAGTTCCCTCCCAACATTCTTGTTTCAAGTGGCATATTTTGCAGAGTCCTCATCAGGCCTGAAATATTGGATCTACACATTCTTGAGAGCTTCAAGGATCCTTCAAGCCCCAATTTGAAATTTTCCTCACATTCTCCTATCTTGAAAGGAGAGGCCAGCCTTGGGTGTCATCTTCAGCAAAACACAACAACAACAGTCCTGGTGCTTTAGAGAGGAACACACTCCTTGTGCCATAAATACATGTTCTACTCTTCACAAGTGATGGAAAATTATTATTTTTTAACCAAAGAGATCAGCTAACTAAGTTAGTGGTTGCAATTTGATTTCTTTCTTCTTTTTAAAAATGCCTTTAGGCTCTCTGCCCCAAATTTAACAGATTTCTGTCATCAGAACTGAATGTCAAAATTTTCATGTACCATCAAATTATGTTTCCATCAAGCAACCTTTTGCAAAGGTATGGTAATAAAAGCCACTGACGTTTAAAAAAAATAAGTTAATACAGGCTCTACACAAGAAAATCTTTTATCTTTTCTTTTCTTTTAAATAAGGAGAGACAAACTCATCATGAGAAAATGTTATGATAATGTATTACCATGCTGAGCTAATTGTCAATTCTAAGTTACTTAAGTGTGGCTTAATGATATGTGCAGGCATTTATTTTAAACCTTAATTGTTATTAATGGATGGAAAGGGGGGGGGAACAAAACCAATTTTCCACACTTAAAGTGGATCTCAGTTAGAAGTAAGTGCACAAAGTTCTAAAAATAATCAAACCTTTCCTTGTTAGAGAACAAGAACATTTGTGGTTTTAATATACTGATATGGGATGTTATTGTAACCTATTAAGGCTGCAGTTCTATAACCATATCCTGGATATATAAGTCAATTGAATGTGCTAAGAGTAGACATGAATAGACATGAACAGGATTGTATTGTAATGATTTTAGATGGCCAGATAATCTAAACAGGAATTACAAAGTCCATAAACAGGTGTCTTCAACAGATTGTCCTGGTAAAACTTAATCACAATACTGAATATGGGGTACTTTAAAAAGTTCACAGTTGTTGTTGGCTGGCTTTAAGTTGTTTCCAATTTAAGGTGACCCTAAGGCAAACCTATCATGAGATTTTCTTGGCAATATTTGTTCAGAGAGGGTTTACATTTGCCTTGCTCTGAGGCTGAGAGTGTGTGACTGCCCAGTTACCCAGAGGCATTCCATGGCCAAGCAGGGATTTGAACCCTCCTCTCCAGAGTCATATTCCCATGCAAAAACCATTATAGCATATTAGTGTATAGTTGGTGAAACCTAATAACAATACTGAATATATGGCACAGTTGCCCCTCCATTTTCACAGACTTCGCATCCGCATCCCTTGCTTATGGACGTTTTCACACGGGGCTTTAGACGGAGTCATTCCTACCTCCGTCCGGCCCCACTCCGGCTCTGTGCAGGATAAGTTCACACGACGTCGCAGCAAGCCCCGCCCCATCCAGCGCCATCCCTGCGCCATCCCTGCCTCACTCCGGGGTCTTGCTGCGAGTGTTCACACGACGTCGCAGCAAGCCCCGCCCCATCTTGCGCAATCCCTGCGCCATCCCTGCCGCTAGCCGGCTTTAGCCCCATTTTTGTAATTCCTTTTTAAAAGAGGAATTACAGGCGCTTCTGCCGGAGGCAATCAGGAGTCATTCCGGCGGCTGCTGTTTTCGCCGCCGGAATGACTCCTGATGGCTTCCAGGGGGCTTCCAGGCGGCTTTAGAGCCGCCTGTGTGAAAACGTCCTATGTGTGAGGAACAAATGGAGGGGCATACAATGGGGCTCATGTTCAAGCCTATGGGGCTTGAATATGCGTGGGTTTCTGGTTTTGTGAAGGGGTCCAGAACGGATTCCCCGCAAAAACAGAGGGGCAACTGTACTTCAAAGTGTTCACAATGCTTCCATATATTATTTTAGTAATCCCAAACAGCAGCCTAATAAGGCAGGCTAGTATTTATATGCACATATTACATACATATCCCAGCTCAGCCATGGAAACCCACTGGGTATCCCTGGTAAAGTCACACTCTCTCAGCATCAAAGGATGACAATGGCAAATCCTTTCTGAACAAATCTTGCCAACAAAACCCTGTGATCAGGTCAGTATATTAAAACCACAAATGTTCATCTTCTCTAACAAGGAAAGGCTTGATTACGTTGTGGACTTACTCTTAACTGAGATCCACTTTAAGTGTGGAAAATTAGTTTTGTTTGCCTTAGGGTAATCATAAGTCAGAAATGACTCGAAGGCACAGAACAACAAAAATTGCATAAAATAATGCTTGGTAAGGTAGAAGGCAGTAGGAAAAGGTGAACACCACACTACAGGTGGATAGATTTAAACAAGGAAGTCACAGTATTGACAAGTTCAATTGACAGAAATCCCCCCTGCACATCCTGCACCAAACACACCTCCAGGCTGCACCATTCAACACAGTATAACACACAACTAACTCCACCATTAACATGTTTTAAAAAACCCCACTTACTCCAAAACAAGAGTCCCACAGGTATAGAGTCAGCCCTATATATCCATTGATTTTTTTTATCCACAGATTCAAGCATCCACGATTTGAAAAGATTTTAAAAATGCATAAATTCCAAAATGCAAACATTCATTTTGCCATTTGATATAAGAGACACCATTTTACCACACCATTGTGTTTAATGGGACTAGAGCATCCACAGATTTTGTTATATTATTTGTATTCATAAAATAATCAAATCCTAGCAGATACCAAGGACCCATTGTATATACCCCCCACACTTCCATGCCATCACCCTCTGAAGATGCCAGCCACAGTTGCAGGCGAAACGTTCTTCCAGAACGCGACCACACAGCCCAAAAAAACCCACAGAAAACTATCACAGCTCTGTATTTGCAAAATCTTAGGAGGGCTGTTAATACATAAACAAGAAGAAGAAGAAGTTGTCTTTGAGGTCTCCTAAAGAGTCGAAGCTGACTACATAGCATTAACAACACTACAGACTAGGATTATTGGTGGGATATCACAGCTAGGCACTGATTTGGTATGGAAGGAATATTTGAAAATCTTTGAAAAATTGTTGAAAATTATTTGGGGGGGGGTAAGTGCAGAGAAACCCTGATGAGAACAATCCTGGACAGATGAAAAGCTTCACAGTTTTGGGCTCTGGCTGTGGACACACTTCAGAATTAATGCAGTTTGACACTACTTTAACTATCATGGCACCATCCTATGGGATTTGTAGTTTGTATGGCACCAGAGTTCGCTGACAGAGAAGCCTAAATATCTCTCAAAATTACAAATCCTAGGATTCCATAGCACTAAGCCATGACATTTAAAGCAGGGTCAAGCTGCATTAATTCTACTGTGTAGATGCAGCCTCTTTCTTCACAAAATGTGCATCTGGTTGTTTTACCCAGAAAACAACATTTTCTTCATAGAAAATATTTCTATGCAGAAATATTATTTTCTGCACAGTATGCCAGAAGTATGCTTGGTGAAGACATGGGTGGTTTCAGTGGTTGCTCCAGGGCTGTGGAACTCCTTTCCAGAAGAGGGCAAAGACATTTCTGTTTCCCTATTCCTCTAAGCATCTTGCATTTTTTTTTGGTTCTTGCTCTATTTTAACAGCCTTTTCAAATAGTTTCAAATTAATTTTTCAATATGCTTACTTGTTTAAGTGTTTTTAACTTTTGCTATGTCCATTGTTTTAACTCCTGTTGGGAACCACACCTCAATCACATATTGGGAGATACATTAATGGAAAAAAAAGAATGAGAATAAACTATACCAAGGCAATTCTAAAATCTTTAAATTCTGTATGTTTAGAAATGATAAAATCCTTTCTAAAGAGAAGGGTAGTATTTTTTTTTTTAAAAAAAAAAAATCATAGACTCACAGAGTTGGAAGAGGTCCCCCAAAGATCATCCAGTCTAACCCCCTGCCATACAGGAAGACACAATGAAATCATTCCCGACAGATGGCCTCCCAGCCTTTGTTGAAAAGCTTCCAAAGAAGGAGGCTCTGCCACTCTCCGAGGCATCGTGTTCCACTGTCAAACAGCTTGAACAAATATTTTAGGTTTACCACACATATACACATACTTCGGTAATCGGTTCCCCACAAGATGAAATCCAGGAGTGGAATGTTAGGTCTGTATCATCCTATTTAGACAAGATTATCCCAAAGTCTTAGATTCTGTGGTTTCTGTTAAGGAGCCGATGCATGCCATCAGATGGGATTCATTTTTAAATGTCTTTTCTGTATATACATCTGCAAGGACCAAGGATGATACATTTCCTACTTGGACTAAACAGAAGAAGGTTTTGTGGCAAGGCAAAGACATCAATAGATAACCTATCTCCCTGTCCGACTGCATTTGAGACAGACTCGAAGAGAGGGTAGGAATTCCTGCAAAGTTTCATCAGCTCATATTTTGAAGGCAACTGACCTGCTCCTCACCTTCTGTGTGATTGTGTGGGTTGCTAAGCATGCAAATAGATATGAGATAAGATTAGAGATTGGCGTAACAGCTGCTGGTGTCAAAAGGGCATTGAGATACGCTTCAAGCAAGAGTAATGCTATTCTTTTCAGTAGTCTTAGCAAGGGTTTATGGAATGAGGAGTTCCAGGCAGTGGTGATCTGTGACTTCCAAGTCAGTTTGGGCTATAAATCTGCTCTGGGTTTTAGTTGGAACTTCTAAAGCTAATTATTCTCCCAACAGCATAAGAACCTTTGAAATCTGGATTAAAATATTTAACTTATTCATTGCCCCAATGGCCTGGAAATCTCCTACCATCACTGGTGACAGGTTCCCCAAACACAGGGTAATTTTAGCTTATTATTGATATTTGTAAGCCAATTTAGGAAAACTTTACACTTGAAAAGGATGGCTAGCATTCTTTAGATTAATCAATCAATCAGTTAGCCAAGTTGTTTATGTAGAGAGCCAGCATGGTGTAGTGGTTTGAGGATAAGAGTTTTGACTCTGGAGATCTGGGTTCAAATCCTGACTCAGCCCTGAAAACCCACTGGATGACCTTGGACAAATCTAACTCTCTCAGCCTCAGAGGATGGCAATGGTAATCCCCCTCTGAAGAAACTTTCCAAGAAAACCCCGTAAGCCTTAGGGTTGCCATAAATCAGAAATGACTTGAAGGCACAAAATAACAATATATTTAACTATTAGTCATCTTTCACAACCTCAAAGGGTTTTTCTTTTAAAAGAAGAAACCTGTGAATGAAGTCAGATCACATTTCAACCATACTGAATAAAACCCACTCCAATAAAATACAGATTCTAACTCTCACTTGGCAGCTGGTAACACACTAACGGCTGCAATCCTGTTGGTTTGTCCCAACTTGAACAGACTGGATGAATCAATTCTTGAATACTGAGTCAACACATAGGTAAATCCAGTTAATTCAATGGGTTTACTTTAGTCAAGAGTAAAAATAGGATTCAGAACAAAAGTTTTCCATTAAAAACTAGGAAGAACAGATGAATGTTAAAAACACTTTTCACAAGCCTGTTTTCCCTCCTTCCTGCAGAGTTTTCTCACACATATTTTTGCCCATGCTTTGGAAGGCAGACACAGGCAGTTTCATGAGGTTCAAAAATGAGTTTATTATATAATATTAACTTACCATTCCTGAGTCTTGGGGATGGGATAAGCTACAGCATCCTGCAGAAGGAAAGCCAGGTGAAGTAAGGGACAGAGCACCTCTCCCTGTAGCAATTGTGTAGAAGAGGCAACACCTGCTGAAATCTTCTTTTCTACACAACCATTAAAGGGTAAGATGCCCCTTTTTTAAAAGCTCTTTTAAAAAGGTAAATCTCAGAAACTAAGCAGGGTCCACCCCAGTTAGTACTTGGATGAGAGACCACATACAAATACCAGGTGCTGTAGGCTATATTTCATATGAAAAAACTGGCAAAGCACCTCTGAGCATTCCTTGCCTAAGAAAACCCAATGAAATCTCTAGGGTCACCATAAGTCAACAGGTAAACTGAAGGCACGTATACACACACAAAGCATGTATCTAATGAATGAAAGTAGTATCAGGTCAGAGTTTTTCTCTATCCTATACAGAACAATTATGTCACATAGGACCTTATCACACGTGGCCTAGAAAACTGAAAATAAAGTGGAAACGA
>CM034708.1:209578111-209593438 GCA_020142125.1 Phrynosoma platyrhinos
TAGTTCCACCCTGATCAGAAAATGATCCATCCATGACAATGCAGAGGTCTTTATACAATATACTTGTTGCAAACTTCCGAAGCTCCATGGGCTTCTTCATCAGGCAAAATGTTACAAACCACACAGGAGAAAAACAATTGGAGATGTTAGTCAGATGCCTACATGTTGTTTCAGTCTTTAGTTAAGATGGTATATGGTAGGGAGGATAACTTTTGTAGGCAGGCTCCTCCTCCTTCTGGCCCTGTGTCTCTAGGGAGATTTGCAAAGTCCAGGAAAGTTAAAATCCATTTGCATATCAACAGGGACCCCTCTTTTGCAATATTATTATTAATAAATGCTGGGCTGGATGGATGTAGAACCTTTCTGATGTTCTTACCCTCCCAAACATCCCCTCAGAAAGGTTTGGTGACCTTATAATGGATAAGACAATGCTCTGCAGCCATTGACTTAGGGCCTAAGCAGACTGCCAGAAATAGTGCACATTAAATTGAGGCACTGCCCTGGCTCAGTGCTAGGGAATCATGGGAACTGTAATTTATTGTGGCACCAGAGCTCTCTGACAGAGAAGGCTCAATGTCTCAGAAAAAAAAATACAATTCCCATGACTCCCTAGCACTGAGCCAGGGCAGTGCCTCAATTTAATGTGCACTATTTCTGGCAGTCTGCTTAGGCCCTAAGCAAAGTCAGAACTTAACCTGGAAATCATAAGCAGAGAGTCAGTTCAAGCCAAATTCAATTACAGTCACCTGGAGTTTGAGGGTTATTCATAGGTGCTGTTTCTTGAAACATGACTGTATTTCTCAAAACTGGAGAATATTTTTCTCTCTCATTCTGTTTGAATATCTACTTTGTTTAGCTCCTGTTGTTACCTTTCATTGCACTAATTATTAGAACCTCTTAAATCCAAAGATTTGATTGCAAGTTTGGTACTCCATACTCCTGTTTGGTAAATGAAACCAATAGATGATTCCCCAAACTCTTGTTTGTAGCTATGCTAATTTTTCTGGATGAAGTACATCAGAGACACTGCAGAGCAATTACTATCAGTAAATCATCTCAGGCTCGACACAAAATTCAAAACCTGCTCAGAATTTGGAAACATAAAACCAACACTGTGACCTGCTTGGGAGTTTCAGTACAGCCCAGCACTGTCTCTTGGTAGATGATGCAAAAGTTCTTGCTGACTGTGATCTGATTTTTAAAAAAAATCTGTACACACAAGCTGCCCCATTAGAAAATGGCTGCTTCCATTTGTAAAATCCCTCAGTATCTTATGGGGATGTCAATAGTCATTAGCTTCCTTCACCAGACCTTCTACTCCCTCTCCTTTGTAGTGATGGAGAGTTAGAAAAACCCTTTTCCGCATGTTAAAATCTCACTCCAACATCACTACTAATTGCAATCCAGGCTTTGAGTCCAAAAGTCATCAATATCTCATTTTTATCCAAGTTCCAGACATCAGGAGGCTGAATTACCCGTGACTAATAGAAACCACCAATCATTGGCAATATTATCCCCAGCTTTTAATATAAAGCAATTTCTTTTTGAAAGAAAGTGGGGTGGAACAGAAGCAGGCTTGTCCAGAAGTAAAGCTCAGATCTGAAGCCTGAAGGAAAACAGTAGCAGCAGCAAAAATACAGAGCAAATGTTTTGAGCTATCTGAGCACATAAAATTTGACCAAATCTGCTAATAACAGCTGGATTAGAAAGACTGATGAGCCTAGTAAGATAGAGAAATAAATCTTCACTTATTTCATTCTTGTGTGAAAGAACGAATACGTTTCAAAACGGTTTTTTTTCTCATTGGGCAAGATTTATAAATGTTTTTGCCCACAAACACTCTTTTCTTGCACAAAAGTGTTTTTCAACAAAATTTTCAATTGAGATCCTGGAATTTTCTTTTTGTGAGAAAAATATTTACAGAAACTATTTTATTTTTTGCAATATTTTAAAAATATTTTAATGTTGTGAATGCTTGAATCTGTGGGTAAAAAAATCTGTGGATATGGAGGGGTGACCATAGTTATCAGCCTCAATTCTATAGAATTGTTGTTCATTAGCCATGGCATAATGTTCTGGTGCACACTGCTCAATCATTCTTACTTACTCTGCTTTTGACCTTAAGGTGAACCTATCAAAAGGTTGTCTTGGCAAGATTTGTTCAGAGAGGATTTGCTGTTGCCTTCCTCTGAGGCTGAGAGAATGTGACTTGCCCAAGGTCACCCACTGGCTTTCCATGGCTGAGCAGAGATTTGAACCCTCATCCCCCGGGGTCTTAGGGCATGTGTCCACTGTCTAGAATAGTCCAGGCTGCTCCCAGAGTATTGTGGTTCCCGAGCTGCACAGGATTCTCCCATTACTTCCACACTCTTGTTGGATGGCTATTCATACATGCTTCCCACTGTGCTACCTGCTGCCGCCACTGCTGGTATAAATCACTTCTTCTGAGGTCAGAAACAAGGCACCCAACATCAATCACATGGCTGGACACTTTGTTGTGACCTCAAAGATAGTGACTTGTGCCAGTGGAGGCAGCACCAGGCGACACAGTGGGACTTGTGTGTAAACAGCTGCCCAGTGTCACTGTGAAGTACTCTGGATTTTCCTGCAAATTTTAGAGCAAAAGGTGAGTTTTTAAAAAGTGATTCAGGAAGATAGGGTAGATTTAGTGTGGAACTGGCTTTCTCTATGAAGATAGCCCACTTTCGAATCAGGGATTTGGCCCTGCACTATGTAGACAAGTCACATTAGGGGTGGGTGGGGGGAAAACAGTTTAATTGGCCCATTTAGATATCACTTTAATCCAAGACTCAAACCACTACACCACACCAGGACCTCCACCTTATTGTTTTCCCAATAAGCCAAAGTGGCAAATGAAGACCAAACATATAGTGGGCTCTTGCTATCTATTGGGTTTGGTTCCAGGACCCTCCCTGGATACCAAAATCCATGGATGTTCAAGTCCCATCATACACAATGGCATATACATATACATGAAAGAGCCCTGGTGTTGCAGTGGTTAAATGCCAGTACTGCAGCCACTCAATCACAAACCACCAGCCAGGGGTTCAGGGTCAACTCAGCCTGGCATCCTTCCGAGGTTGTTAAAATGAGTACCCAGATTGTTGGGGGCAAGTAGCTTTCACATTGTAAACTGTTTAGGGAGTGCTTAAGTGCACTGATAGCGGTATAGAAATGTACTTGTTATTGCTATGTACAATGCAATGGTGTTCCTTATATAAAATAGCAAAATCAAAGTTTGCTTTCTGGACTTTATATATTTTTGGAATATTTTCATTTTGTGGATAAAGAATCTGTGAATGTGGAGGGCCAACTTAGGTTTAGCATGCTGTCCTGTCAGGAGACAGGAACTGGAAGTCCTGATGTGGTCATAACATTGAACAAATCTCAAATGTAGTTTCTGGTTTGTTTAACTACCTCCATTGGGAGGAAGAACCCAGTAAGAATACTTAAGCAGTAGGTACCAGCACACAGGTTCATTCACAATAAGCCAGAATTCTGCCTCACTGTTATGTGAGAATTAGGCTATTGTCTCTCAGTGGTCAACTGGATACTTTCTTGATATCGAAAATGAGGGCATGAATGCAACAGTGTGCCCCCTCAGCCTGTCCCCAGTAGCTATTCAGAGCAAAACTACTCTGAACCTAGAGTTTCAGCTGTCATAACCTGCTGATAAATCTCTCTTCTATAAATTTGTCTTATCTACATTATCCTCATCTACACCTCTATTCTTTTCAACATAACAGCATATAATTGCACTCTATGGATGCACCAGCATATATATTTCAGATCATACACACAATTGATGTGAGAATCTCTCAGTTTCTCTGACTCCTACCTGCATTTCTTTCCCATTTGTTTTGCATTGAATTGTAAGACTTGTGTTTTCTTCTTGCACTGAAATTGCTCCACATTTTTAATGAATTTTCCTAAATTCTGCATTGTTTTGCACAATTTATCTAATGTATGCAACATTCCACACTGACTAAAGATTTTGTACATATTTCTTTTCTCCAACTGTGCACTTATTAGCTGTTTGCATTTTAACATCTGTGCATTATTTTGCATATACTAAAAAACATCTTGCAAGCCATGCAAGTATGCAAATGCTCAAGACAAGGTGTACATTTTCTTGCAACAAGTCTCAGCAGGTCCAAAAATGTTACTTTCCATCAAGACTGTCAAGCCCAATGAATTGTGTTTCCCTCCCTAATTTCTACAATGCCTGGGGCCTGCATGCACAATTTATTAACCAGGCACAAGAGCCCCTGATTTTATTCCAGCTATGGATTTGTTCATCCACCCTGGCTGCAAATGTATTCTCCCCCTTTGCTGTGCCCTGGGAATGACTAAACATTATCACAGAGCAAGCATGCAGGAGTTATTCTGCCAGTGGGTGCTCAGCTGAGGTGTGCCAGGAGTTTCAAAGTCTAGTAAAAAGTAAGGGAGGGAGAATTGTACTGTTTATATTCTCCACTGTGCCAGTAGGCAATCAAATAGCTGCACAAATCCCTTCCCTGAACACAGTGGGTCTTCTTATGGGTACAAAAAGGATAACAGGTCTGTGGCACTGACCTCCTTGACTGGCAGTCTACAAGAATGGCAGCATAGAAAGGCACAGTTCTGTTGACAGAAATGGGCACACTTTTGGGTAGTCTGGAGGGCTGTAGCCATCCCATTACAACTGCCACTCCTGCTTCTTCTTCTTTTTTTTTTGGAGGGGGGGAGAATTTGGGAACCACCCCACAGAAGATCTTTTAATGAGTGGGTCAACGGAAATAACAAGTGCAACACTGGACCTGTCCCCTACCCTGAATGTGGCACACTAGTTAGATGATTCCTACCCTGGTGGACAGTTGAGCTCCTTATCAGTTGAGCTCCTTATCATTAATAGCTGAAAAAGAATCTACACAAGGAAGCCTTCTCCTGTGTCCTATTACTAGGAACAGTGTATTACATAAAGACATAGGTCAGAGCCTTGCTTATTGTGGCAACCTATTGTGGAATGCTCTCCCATTGGAGGTCCAATTAGGGCTTTGGCCTCATATCATTGGCACGTTACATGTGCCTTTTCACCCATATATTCAGAACAAAGTGGTCATAAATGTGGTTATATTGGGTGGTGAATTTAGGATTAGACACTATCATATCACTGTCAATTCACAAATCTTGTCTGATTTCCAAAGTTGAGCAAGGTGGGGTGAAATTATTACCTGGATGGGAGACCACCAGAGAATAATACCAGGGATCTTCACATAGGTCTAGACAAGTATACTGTCTGGAAACACAGATAGCTACTGCCAGCTAGAGTTAGTAATACTTAGCCAAATGAACCAAACATCTGACTTTATGTATCTATATTTTGCATATCCTAAATTCTAAAGTGTAGGGATGTGGTGGCTTAGTGGTTAAGTGGGAAGGTAACAGTATTCAGTGCAGTCATGCTGGCCACATGACCACTGGAGTAGTCTTCCAACAATGCTGACTCTTTGGCTTAGTAACGGAGATGCGTACCGCCCCCATAGTCAGTTACGATTAGACATTCATGTCAAGGGAAAACCTTTACCTTTTACCATTTAAATTCTTAAATATTTAAATAAATAATATTGCCCACCAGGCACAGGACCCTGTCTTGCATAGTCTTGTCCTCTACTGTGGGCAAGATAACCTGATCAAGTACAGTCCAACACTAGAATCATGAGCCCAGAATTCTTTGCCATTTTCATGGCAACCTCAACTTCCCTCTGTAGGTGCATCTACTTAGAAACAATGCAGTTTGAAACCACTTTATGTGCTGTAGCTCTATTCTATGGAATCCTGGGGTTTGTAGTTTAATGAGGTCTTTAGCCTTCTCTGCCAAAAAGTGCTAGTGCCTCATAAAACTACAACTCCCAAGATTCTGCAGGACAGAGCCATGGTAATTAAAATGGTGTCAAACTGCATTATTTCTACAATGTAGATGCATTCTGAGAATACTTGCTCCAATTGTTTCTTCCTTGAAGTTGCCTCCTCTGTGTGTTCTGAAGCTAAATCCTGTATTCTGAAGCAAATATCTGCCACTGTATCACACACACATACATGCACACACACACACACCGAGGATCCTTTGCTGCCAGAAATCTTGGTACAACTGATACTGGTTTAAGGGAGCAGTTAAAAAGTGACATTTGCTGATTCTCTCTTGTGACACTGGCACATCATTCTTTTCCCAATGTTTTGCACCTTGCTTGTCCTAATCTGAAACAAGTCCCTAGAGATTCCCACATTTTTCATTTAAAATCCAACCAGCACAGTATTTTCTCTGTGTTGTGTCACTGGTGTTGTTTAAAAACAGCTGCTGTTTTCGACAACCCAAACTTCCATGGCCCCATTAAACTGATGAAGTTAAAAACGACAACTTTAAGTATGAAACATCAGGAAAAATTGCTACCCTGTTGACTAAAGCAGACAGAGTTACTTGCAAGGGAGGCTAATCCATTTCAGCCTGCCAAGACTATATTTCACATTTGATTAAAAACATGGCACTCTGTACAGACAGAAAAAATACTCATGCCAAATCTGGACCTGCCTTCTTTGGCTCTCTCACCAATGGCTTTTAGGAGACTGGGAGAAACATTAATTTTCCTTCCAATATTAAATCAGTCTCTAGGAAAACACTGTCTCACAAAGCCTACTGGTAAGACAAGTCCCCACTGATATGGTTTAGAAGATATTCACATCACAGCAAAATACACTGGATCAAATAGGTTTGCAGTGGCTCACACTGAAGGTGAACATGAATCTTGCTCAAAGGCTAGTCCTATTGTTAGGCAGAATGTGTCAACTGCCTCAGGTGACAGATACTGGGGAGTAGCAGTGAAAGTTCTCCAAATAACCTTGTTCAGTTCCCATAACATTCCCTTCCATTGGAGGGCAGAGCTGTCCATGTCACATGGGCTCCATTGCACCCCATAAACTAACCAAGTGCCATAACAACAACAACAGCAACAGCAACAATGTTTATTTATAGCACCCTTTCCACCAAAGGGTGGAACATCAAACATATATAATAAAAAACAGACTATAAAACACAACATTATAAAATACTAAAATGCTTAAATAATATATTAATATACTGTAAAACAAACTCATTATCTATTGCTACCCATCTTGGCCACCTTAGGCACACTCAGAAACTGCTGAATCAAAGAAGAAGGTCTTCAACCCATTATGAAAGCAGGTAAGATCCTCCTCCAGCCAGAGGACGTTATCACACGCGGGTCTCAAAGCGGCAAGAAAGCGGTATGGAAACGTGGGTCTCAAAGCGACAAGAAAGCGGTATGGAATCAATCCAGAACTATACCGGTATAGACCCCACAAGACGGAAATTGCTATCAGATGCAACTAGCATCATTGTGCAATGAATGAAAGCAGCATCATTCCAGTATCATTCTGGTCACGCATATGTAATTCCCCAGGAAACAGGCATTCAAAAGAACGGGGATGATGCCGCATTGGGACGGGGATGGGACGGGGTTCTCTGTGACGTCGTGTGAACACACGGGAAAAGGAACCGCAATGGGATGGGGATGGGATGGGGATGGGACGGGGTTCTGTGCGACGTCATGTGAACACACGGAAAAAAAAACCACAATGGGACAGGGATGGGGTGGGGTTCTGTCTGCTTTAGACCCCGTGTGATAAGGTCCAGAGGTGCAAGACTGTAGAGCCAGATCCTGAAAGGCTCACAGCCTTGATAGAGCTGTACATGTTGGTGGAACCGCCAATAATCTTTTGCCTGTTGATCTTAAAATCCTACATGTTACATACCATGCTAGTCAAGCTGTCAGATAATGGGGAAGGTTAAAGTGCAAGACCTTAAATACCAGGACGAAAAGCTTGTAATGAGCCCTGACCCGAACTGGTGGCCAGTAGAGGGATCCATGAAAAGATATGTGAATATTTGGGGAGATTTAAGACAACCTGAACAGCACTGTACAATAGCCCAGGTGTGAAATGACCAAGGCTTGAACAAGCAAATGGGCAATCTCGATGGTCAAAAGGCTACGGATCCTATGGATATTCAACAGATGGAAGCTACGTCTTAACAGTTGCCCCAATAAACGGGCATAGGGACAAATGATCATCCAGCAGGACCCCAGGCTTTCTGGCAACTGTAACAGGGGCCAGTGTATAGCTCTGTAAACACAGCAAAGGGCATGAAAGTGAGGACAGGCTGATACACCAGGATATCTTTTTTATCCATGTTCAGCTTAAGACAGTGAGTGGCCATCCATAGAGAAACAGACTTTCCTCTCCATACCTCCAGCTGTCATGAAGGAAGCAATCCCTTCACTAGTGTTGATTCAGCTGATACTGTTTACTTCTGAACATGGAAATGGGCCAGGGCACCATTATGTGTCCTGTGCAAAATGTATATGGAGAGGAAAGAGGCTTGTGCAAAGTCCCAAAGAGCAAAACATTATCCAAATGTATGACTAAATCCTCTAATAATCCGAGCTAGCACAAGTGGGAGGGAATTTAAAGTCTTCATTCTTCCATGCAAGATCAAAATAAATACAGATCTATATCAATAGTAGACCCACTGTAATATGCAGGACAGCCACAAATGCTGTAAGCTTCATTGATTTTGATATGTCTGTTCTCTTTAGGTCCAACATTGTATTTAACTTTAAGTCTTCAAGAATTAAATCTCTGAAAATAACATTTCAGTGGACAATCAAAGCTTTTCTTTCTACTTTCCTTCCATTCTTCTTTTTAGATATAGTTACCTTTTCAGACACAATAGATGATTTTGCCTTAACTCGAGACAATGACCTAGGCCCTTAGAAAATTATTTCTGTAATTCCCCCTTGCCTAACCACGTTGAGTTTAATCTGACAGCTTTAAAAATGACTCTCGTGGTAGCTATTTGATCACAGAAGATCTTTACTAATTAGCTTTATGTTAATAATGAGAAACTGCTTATACCTGGAGGCTATGGCAACGCAGTTAACTCTTCCACCTATCATAAATGCTGCATTTCAGGCTCCCGTACATATGTAACAACACAAAACAGCTATGACATTTTCATGGAGTCCTTTTGATGGTAAAGCTGTCATTGCCAGCTATCAATTTTCAAGATTTCTCTATCATCTGATACTAATAACCTTCCCTCTCTAAACCCATTTGGGAATTTGCATTGAAGTTCACATGCTTACAACAAATAAGCAAATATTCTGCCAGCCCCCCGAAATGGAGTCACAAATGTACAACAGTGTAATGAGTATTAGCAAAGGATGCTGGCTTGCTGATGTTCTATGAATCTAATAATATAATAGGGTCAAAAGAAATAAGAGATGTGAGAAGCAAGATCACACCCCCTGGCTTTGTCCCTTGCACATGGATTGGTTCTTCTGTACAGAGACTACACACTCATTGTTATTGTTGTTAACTCTCCTGGAGTTAGCCTTGACTCATGGTGACCCTGTGACTGGGACACCTCCATGCCCCCTGTCCTCAACTGTTCTGTTCAGGTCCTGTAGACTCAGGGCTGTGGCCTCATTGATTAAATCTATCCATCTAGTATGTAGTCTTCCTCTCTTTCTCTATCCTCCATCTTTCCTAGCATTATTGTCTGTTCCAGTGAGTCATGTCTTCCCATTATGTGACCAAATTACAACAGCCTCAAGTTAATAGTTTTGGCTTCCAGTGAGAGTGCAGGCTTGATCTGTTCGAGGAACCATTTGCTTGACTTTTTTGGCTGTCCATGATATCCTTAGCACTTGTCTCCAGCACTACATCCCAAATTAATTGATTTTTTTCCTATCTGCCTTCTTCACTGTCCAGCTCTCACATGCATACATGGTGATGAGGAATACAATGGCTTTAACTATCCTTAGTTTAGCGTTCAGATTTATATCTCTGCTCTTAGGATTTTGTCTAGTTCTTTTATAGCTGCCATTCCCAGTCTTACACACTACTTCTGGTTTTAAACAGAGGTGCTGCTAGGTAAGGGGATGTACAATGAGACATTCCCTCTCCAAATCAAAATTCTGCTTCTTCAATACAATTTTCCTTCAGTCCCCAAATTGCTAGCATTGCAAAGACTGAGATACTAAAAATCATTTCCACCTAGAACTCTTTTATGTCCTGTGTTCACATTCCTTAATAATTTTGTTTGCCTCTTTTCGTTGGAGGTCTAAACTGCATATCTAAATGTTCAACTGAAGTTTAAAATTAATTCCATGTTAGAAATTAGAGCAATAAAGGACAATACCTCCATTCCCCCTTCCTATAGTTTCTACCTCTGGTAGCAGATTTGGGTTGTCATGAAAAAGCAGCAAGTTCAAACAGTTAGTTATTAATGTATTATAGTTGCCTTTTCACTATCAGAACTTAAACCAGCAAAATATTGTGTGCTGGCACTGAGCATAAGCTTTTTGCACATGGACGCCAGGGATGGAGTGTGGTTTCTCTGTGTTAGCTTTATCTTATATGCATATTGTTGCGCAGATGGAGGAAAATGGAAGAATGAAGTATTCCTTTCTTTTACACATTTCCCCATGAGTTAGGTTCCTGATGAGAAGTAAGATACAGAGATTAAGAAATACATATCTTTCTACTATTTTAGTTGGGCAGGAACAATTCTGTTTAATCCCTTTTCATCCCACTTTTTCAGCTGATTTTAAAAGGTCCTGATTTCTCTCTCCTCACTTTCCCCCTTGTCTTCAGCTTACTTCAACTGCTGTAAACTGAGTTCAAAATGCAAAAGTAGTTTGCATGCAATTAACTCAGCTGGGAAGATAGGAGAGAGGTTTGCAAAATCTTGCCCTTCCTAGTTGGTTGAGGCAAAAGGAAACAGCAGCAGCTTTTCCTAGCCTATGTATTCTTCCTTATTAATATTGTTTGCCATCTTGCCTCCATTCTGCTTTTGCTTGGCAATATGTCTCCTGATTTTCCATCTATGAGAGTGTTGGAGCATCTGAGCAATTCTTAAGTCTAACATCTTGGCCTTGAAATCCCAGGGCCTGGGATATTCCTGTATCCTGTTCATAATATAAACCCAACATACAGAGAGAGAGATTTAAGATTAAAATCTACATAAAAATGTTGTATTTGAAAATTATTCCTCCTGTTGATCTCTGGTCAGTTATGTCCATTAATTTGTTCCAAAGCTGTTGTCAGTTGTGGAAGTTCACAACGGGAAAGGAAAAGGAGTATCCCAAACAGAACAATGTTGATATTATCTCAAGGAAACTCTCAAGCAACCTTGAGGAACATCTTGAACCATAAGTTTATCTTGTCATGGGAGGAAGAATGCTAATGAAACCAAGGATTCTATTATAGTTCATATCTATCTTTTAATATGATTTTATATTACCATACTTTAATTTATATTATTTTATATTATTTTTATTATCTATTTATTAAAATGTGAAGTCATAGGCTTTCATGGCCGGCATCCATAGTTTTTTGTGGGTTTTTTTCAGGCTGTGTGGCCATGTTTTAGAATAGTTTCTCTTCTAGAACATGGCCCGAAAAAACCACAAAAAACTATTTATCAAAATATTTAAATCTCATTCTATATCAGAAGATCTCAGGGCAGTGTACTATCAAGCCCAAGACATGTTAAAGTTTAAAACAAATAATGTATTCAGACAAACAAAGAAACAAACAAAAAAACACTGTCACGTGATAAAATAGCTTACAAGGTTAAAACAGTTCAAAACCATGCTCATGTACATATTAGAATAAATCTAACAATAAATCAGTTACATATTGGAATAAATGTAACATTGTTTTGCACACTTTGCCTGGTCAGCTCCTTTAGATGCCTACATTGTATTTCTACATGCACACTCTTTGAATATCCCACTCATTTTCTGACTCATGTATTTTAGGCATATCTATGGACTGCAAGAGATGCCTTTATTTTTGAAGATTTACACCACTTCTTTTAGATTAAACAGGAATTATCCTGCAATATTGGCTGGTAGGTATTTCGGGATGGACAGAACTGATGTCAATGCTTCAGTGTTCTTTAACCCCAAACTCAGAGAACTTGGACAACACAAAGTTCACCTTCTATGCATCTTCTCAGGGTCAACTACTAATGTTCTGTAATTTCAAAAGGAAGATAAAACAAGAAATGAACAGATGTGTCAAAATTTGTTTCCCTGGGCTTCCTTCTTTTCCCAACGCTAAGCCATACTATTTCTGCATGGTTTTTCTCCTTTAAAAGAATCTGTTGCTGCTTCTGTTGTTGTTATGTGCCTTCAGGTTGACTCTGATGTATGAAAACCAGGGGTGTAGCACGAGGGATAGGTGAGGGCTTTCTCCCACACAAATAAGAATTCTGCCCCCCCCCAATTATGTCCCCCAATTCCTAGCATTGCAGAGAGTGCAATATAGAAAATTGTTCACCCTTAGTGCTCTTCCATTTACTGTGTTCACATTCCCTTGGTAATTTTACCTGTCCTTCTTTGGATGACTAAACTATATTCCTATATCCTCAACTGAAGTTTTACATTTCTGCAATGCTAGAAATTTGGAAACAGAAGGAAAATGTCATCTAGGGTTGCAGCACTCTTATTTCGACCCCCTCCATACTTACACCCCAGATGGTGACCCTATCATAAGGTTTTCTCAGTGAGATTTATTCAAAGGAGGTTTGCCATGACCTTCTTTTGATTAAAACCTACACAGTATGTGGTATTTCCTTGCAAGTTATAACCAAGCCTGCTTAGATTCCCAGAACAGACAGTATCTGATGTTTTCAATAGTTTTTTTTTTTTTAAATAGCAAAATAAAATAAATTTGTATGTATTTTTGTGCATTAAAAAACCTGGATGGATATATTAATGGATTAGTGGGCTTACAACCCTATTGACTATTGCATGATTGGGTCTATTTTAGAAATAGTTTTTTTATTTAGGCATGGATACAACCATCTGAAGCTTGAACATGTTAAAAAATATAAATTCCAAAAATTAAACCTTGATTTTGCCATTTTATATAAGGGACATCTTTTTACTATGCTGCTGTATTTAATGGAGCCAAACCCCAGTGGATACCAAGGGCCCACTGTATATGCATGTAGTTAAATCTATGTTTTTTTCATACAATGGATTAGAAGCCCAATTACATATGAATTTCTAAATGCACATTGATAATTTTTTGGGGGAGATGAATAATTGGAGAAATTTATTTTTTAATAATGGAGCAAATTTCTTCCTCATCCTTAATTTCTTGACCGTGTTGCAACAATAGACATTGTTGAAGCAGAGATATGACTGGGAAACACACTGGGCTGATGAATTATGCTCTTTACATTCTTCTATTTGCTGCCCTCCCATATTTCCTTCTCACATTGGTCAGTGTGTCAACAATGTTGGGGCCACTAAAGATTGTCCTGGTCCTTAGATGAACATCATTCCCTTTTAGCCCTGAAATTCTCATATTATCCAGCAACATTGCTCTGAGGTTCTTTTGATCCCCACATGAGATCTTCTAACTCAACCCAAATGATCCATTTTTCACTTTGATCTCAGTTTTCCTTTACAAGTAACTGTTTCTTTTCTCTCTGAACTATGTTGAAGTGGTGAAAACAGCTGGTAATGTATCAATGGTGATACTTCAAAAAGAAAAGGAAAGGCAGGGTGATGGGAAAATTAAAACAAGAAAAGAAAACAAAACAAGAAAAGCCATCACAGGTCATAAATGACTGCCTTTTGAAAAGCATTTTTTTTTTAAAAAAAATAGATTCAGTTTAATTTGGGGAGGGATCATTGATTAGTGGCAGAGCACTTGCAAAGGTCCTATGTTCAAGCTTCATCCACAATTCTGGCAGCACACCTGGGAAAAATTCCTGCTTAAACAGGGGTGGGTCAACTATGGAAGACTAGAAGGTTGTATTAACCCACCAAGAGAGCTTGGAAAGCTGCACCCCTACTATAATCTCTCCTGCAAAATAATAATAATAGGCCCACAAATACCATCTAGGGGTCATGGGGACATTTTTGTCATATTTTGGGGTCTTCTGAGGCCATTCAAGGCCTAAAGGGCCTCTTTTGAACATCAGGAGGTGAGTGGCAGTTATGTCTTGTTTGGTTCCTGTTCCACAAACCCTCTCCTAGACTAGGCTGAAAATCACCTAGAGGGATCCTTAGAGGGCATGGGCAGGGGAAAAGATAAAAGTAAAGGTATTCCTCATTGACAAGGTTGTCAAGTTGTGTCTGACCATAGGGGACAGTGATCATCTCCATTACTAAGACGAAGAGCCTGCATTGTCAGACACTACTCTGTTATTATGTGGCCAGCATGCTTTCACAAAACTCTGTTTACCTTCCCACCAAAGTGGTACCTATTTATCTACTTGCATTTGCATGCTTTCAAACTGCTATGTTGCCAAAAGCTGGGACTAGTGGCAGGAGCTCATGCAGCACCTGGGCCTCGAATTGCCAACCTGCCAATCTTGCAATCAGCAGAGTCAGTGTCTTAACCACTTGAGCCACTGCAGGGGAATTTGTAAAAATTTGCAAAATAATTGACACTGAGGGCAGGGGTCTCCAAACATGGTAACCCCCGCCACACAATATATACACTAGAGAACATTTTGGGAATGTACAAAAAAGTCCTGGGGTGTACAAAAAAAGTCCTGGAGTGTACAAAAAAGATCAACCCTGCCTTGGAGAGATGCTGTCAGACTGGAGAAGCTGTACTGCAAGAGTTGGAAAAGTACAGCTGATGGGGGGATGTGCGTACATTGCTCTTGCAGCCCCAAAATACCCTGCCGGTCCTTCAAATCTCTCCAATCTTGCAATCTTTAGGTGTTTTCCAATATGATTTTTTCAGGAAATTAAAAAAAAAAACAAGAGAGAGAAAGAGAGAGAGAAGTAGAAAGAAATCCTAACCACCCTTCCAAATACACAAGGAAAAGGACATAAACACCACTCTATCACCACCATCCCAAAGACCCATGCTCCATTTCCTGGACATGGGTCAAATAAACCAGCCTCCCCACATCCTCTTGGCAGGGAAACTGGATGATGCAGGACCCAACCCTAGAGTCTACCATGAACAAAGTGGACAATGTCTGGCTCATTCAGGACCAAACCTGGGGTATATTCCCCTTACAGCAGATTTTAAAAAGCCTCTATTTGCTCCAGATCTTCCCTCTTCTTTTGAAATAGAAAGCTGTTCACATGGCCATACTGCCATGCTGCTTGGTGCAACTACCACAGCTGCAGGTCACTTTGCTCTGAGGTAAGAATAACATGCCCAGCCATATGATCGAGGCTGAGTGCCTTGTTCTGACCACAGAGG
>CM034708.1:209593538-209604294 GCA_020142125.1 Phrynosoma platyrhinos
TTGGATAGTGCAGACAGCAGCTTTCTTACTCTCAGCTTCAATTCCTTATTTAACAATTGGAGACAAGTGAAATCCTGCCTTTCAGGGCTGTGATGAAGATTTCTGAGATGAATATTTAAAGGGCTGAATGCTCTCTAAGAATGCCGAATATTTGGAAATAAAGAAAAATAACTTTTGACACAGTTTTTCTCGGGGGCCCTTTTCTCCTAGCTCTGCCAGCTTGACTTGCATGTTAAATGCTTTTTTCCTCAAAATCAGATAGTGCTAGAAATTTAAGGGAAATTCTTTATTACAATAGTACATCAGATTTTAGCATGACTTCATCTTACTAAAGGAAAAACTGCACACACTTGGAAAACAATGTTTTTGTTTGTATAATGTCTTTCAGGAGCCAGCCTGAAAATATATTTGTCAATTGTGATGCTGTAAGGGTCAAGTCCTATAATCTCTTGCTTCCTGGTTATTTGAAAATAACATTTACCAAAGTTCTTTGCTCATAAATTGAAGGTTAGAAAAAATAACATGTTTTGTTAACTTACTTAGGAACCAGTAAAATGTCTTCATGTTTCAAATATCTAGGGCACTCGAAACACCTGGATGAAAATTTCCCCCAAATTTCATGCTCAAGCTAGACCTCATTCCTTGAGTTGCTGCCAAATTTTCACTTTAAGCAGAGTTGCAATGTGATTTTTTTAATGTTCAAAAAAATTAATAATTTCTGATGTATAGTGAGCCTAAGATCAACCTATCGCAAGCATTTCATGGAAAGATTTCTTCAGAGGGGTTTGCTACTGCCTTCCTCTGAGGCAGAAAAAGTGTGACGTTTCCAAGGTTTCCCAGTGGGTTTCCATAGTAGCGTAGGGACCGGCTCTCTGATCAAATATGAGAGCCAGTGCAACATAGTGATTTGAATGCACCCAGCCTCTTTAGTCATGGAAACCTTGGGCAAATCACACTCTCTCAGCCTCAGGGGAAGGCAATGGCAAAAAACACTCAAAAAAATCATGCTCAGGACCCCCTGTGATAGGATCACCATTAGTTGTAAACAACTTGAAGGCATGAAGCGACACATTTTTTGGTTGGGGTTGGGGTGGGAAAAGGGGCAGGGGTGCTTTACAGGATCAAGAAGAGCACAGCCTGCTTACAGAGCTGGCCTCATTCATACTTGTTCGGGAAGGCCAGAAACCCTAGGGGACAGTCTGCTCTTGGAAGGTGTTCTTTATCTAGTGTTCTGTCCAGTCTTAGTCTAGTCAGAAGATAAATAACCCTATGAAGGGAGAACATAGATCAGGGGTAGGCAACCTTTCTCCTTCAAGGGCCGAGGGACTTCAGCTCCCAGAATCCCAGGAGCTATTGGCCAACATGGGACTATTGGCCAACATGGCTGAGGGTTCTGGGAGCTGAAGTCCCTCGGCCCTTAAAGGGGAAAGGTTGCCTACCCCTGACATAGATCTTGAAATTAACAGACAAATGAGGAGGTACACAGGTAATCTGGTCATAACCTTTGACACTGTGGAGAGGTATATTTCATTTCTATATTTTTCTAAATGTGTGTCTGCTCATATACAATATATCAAAGTAATCAAACCTTTGTTGTTGCCATCTTTTTCTTGCAATATGCTTACTCTTTCAGGTGATGAAAAAAAAATGCCCACTCAGTATTACTCATGCTCAAATGCTTATAATACCCATCAATTGCTCAGATGTTAGAATAATTATCAAATGAGAAGGCATCTGCCTCTGTCCCCCTACATCACTACCACATTCATTCCAAAAGCAGGGTAAGAATTTTTTTAGAGATATCTAGAATTACAGGTTTGGAAGGATCCCAAGGAATAGCTAGTCCAATGCCTTCCTGGTGATGAAATCTACCATGAAAGAACCCATAAGAGGTGGGTCTCTAACATCTGTTGGAGCTAATCTTTAAAAAAAAACAACCAACAGTTTTGATAAAAGCAAAAAACTTTTGTAGGAGACTTCTGCATAGCCTATGTCATAATATTTTCTGGTGGTAGCTAAAATATTCCATTTTTGAGCTATTCAGTACACATCCCATGATTATGAAAACTTGATAAGCTGAGATATGATTTTATAATGAAAACTCCCCAAGGGGAGCATGCAGATGTACTGTAAAAACATACTGACATATTGTGCTTTGTCCCCAGGTAGCATATAAACACTTTATTTCGTTCAAG
This sequence comes from Phrynosoma platyrhinos, assembly GCA_020142125.1. Taxonomy (NCBI): domain Eukaryota; kingdom Metazoa; phylum Chordata; class Lepidosauria; order Squamata; family Phrynosomatidae; genus Phrynosoma; species Phrynosoma platyrhinos. Next base: position 209,595,734 of record CM034708.1, read on the forward strand.
AGAAAACAATGTTAAATTTTTGACAATAATAGCAAAAGAGTCCCTTGAGCCAGATACGTGGCTCTTGGAGATAACACCCTAAGTTAATATTGAAAACATGCCAAAATATTAAATGGAGGAAGTTATGAATGTAACAGAAAGAAAGGTTTAAAGTTTATGGAGGGGATCCAAAGATTCATGGAACTAGTTCTACAAAAAGCTTAGTTCTCACAAATCACAGATGTTGTATTAAACCCCCGTTTGGATTATATAATTTAACAATGCTGTTTGGGGATCACATGATGAACTATGCCTCCATGAATAAAATTATTTTCACATAGAAAATTAGATGCCAGGAAGAGGTGTTCCCAGCTCAGCTTCACCCTGTTGTTATCTGCTTTCAAGTTGGCTTCCATTTACAGTGTTCCTATAAATAAGAGACTACCAAGAAATTCAGTTATTAACAGCACTGTTCAGGCCCTGCATACCTCAGGGCCATCGCTTGTTCTGGTGGTTGCCAAACTTTGGTCCTCCAAATGTTTTGGACTTCAGCTTCCATAATTCCTCACTTGGCCAAGTTGGCTGAGGCTTCTGGGATCTGAAGTCCAAAACAAATGCAGCGCCAAAGGTTGGGAACCACAGCTCTATTAAGTCAATCTACCTATTAAATCAATTCATCTATTAAGCCATTTTCCTCTTTAACTATGTTCTTCAGCTTTTCCTAGCATTACATCTTATACAATAGGGCATGTGATCACTCACTGGATATATCCAAAGAACAATGGGGTCAGTTTAGTCATTCTGGTTTCAAATGACTGCTAATGCTTGATTAGCACTTGGACTCTGGTTTTGCCCATTTGAATTCCTGCCTTAGGGTCACCAGAAGCAAGAAGTGACTTGAAGACACACAGCGCATGCACACACAAGAGTCTATATAGAGCTGTTTTTCAAAAATGATCAGAACTTTCAGTGTGCACCAAGAGCTATAACTAGATTGTTAACTGGGGCAGTCTGTAGGAGTATACAACTTTCCTGTTGCAACATCTCCAGTGGATGCTAGTCTGTTTTGGGGCACAGTTCAATGTCCTTGTTATGACCTGTAAAGTACTGCATGGCTTGGACTGAACAAGCAATCCTGTCCAGTTTATCTCAACGACAATATGAGTTTGCCTGGGCTCTTAAGATATTTAGAGAAGGACTTTCCCAAAGTTGCACCAACATCAAAGACCAATGGGTTGTGAATCAGTTTATAGAAACAATGTTGAGAGAAATCACTTTTGTAGAGGCAGTGTCAATTCCCTCCCCTCAGAAAAAAATGGCATTTAAATAGCTGTGGATCAGGATCAGTAAGGCCAAAGTGAACATTATCTTTGAAGCAAAGATGGAAGATGATGACTTTTTTTGTGGGCTCTTTTGACACACTTTTAGTGGTCTGGTTTCATGCTGAAAAACAAGCAGCTGAAAAATTCAGTGCAACACCTGTGTGAACTAAAGCTCAGATGGAGAGAAATCTGTCTCTTATTTTGAAAGTCAATTCCAACATCAAACAGTGAATTTCTCCACTAATGCACCACCAATTTTAAAAATACACTTTTTTCAAAAGCAGAATGCTGAGAAACTACCTATACGGTCTAGACATTTGCGCAAGAAGACCCTCAAAGTGGCATTTGGAACACACAAAGAGAGAAGTCCAGAGTGCTTTCTGAACATTTACATGCAACAGAAATTCAACAGAACTAAAATTTATATAAAATGGCCATATTCCCCCAATATTTTAAGGCTCTGGTGTTGTCTCACCTAGAAATGCAGCCCACAAGGTTTCTTAGCAATACAGTTGCTTTTTCACCTCCTGGTGGCTGGTGGCACCAGTGTCAGTAGGATGTTCTGATCCAGATTGTAGGTCCATACTTTAAAGGAACCTTCTAAGATGCCAAGCACATTCTCTCAAAATAACTTCAGCACCTCAGATAGCTCTGATAAATTCAAGCAAAATGTAGATGCACGGCACCACTGCCATGAGAACCAGCAGCCATCCTGGTTTCATTCATTTCTCTTGTCCAGAAGCTCCTGTTAGAACTTGGACCAGGAAAATATCTGGCATGCATTTTTTCTCATTGTTTAATTCCATATAGCATGCAGGTTATGTCTCATAAAGCTCTGCATGGTGCAGAGCCAGGTTACCTCTTAGCCCTTTCAAGCTATTTTAACCTATTTGAATTTTTAATATGTCTGGCCTTCAGTACCCTGCAGTTACAGATTTATAACCTAGTTATATAGGTCTGTAACTGCTCTGTATTCAGTAATCCTACATAGTCACAGCCCACCTTAACAGTTAGCAGACACTTTTGACAAAGGTCTGTTCTACTGGTGATCAGAGTTCAAGGAGAAGGATATTTCCATTGCATGTGCCACTGAACAAGGCTGCAAAAGCTGGACCTCTATTGAAATCAAGGTGTCCAGTTGTCCTCCTTTTCCAGGTCATGTCCCATATTTCAGCCTTCTGTCCAGGAAAAATTCCAAAATGTCCTCTACGTTGAGCCTGACTAAAAAGCATTAATTTATATTTATGAGTGTTTTCAGCATTTACTTTGCAAGGTCTTATGTTTTTCTTAAATGCACTACATTTTGTGGTGTGTTGTCCTACTTTGTAACCACAAAGCATGGCATCTGGTCACCCTGATTGCAATTCTTTATAACAGCTTGGCTTACATGTGGAAAGAGGATGGAAACCTCCTCCTTGTGCCCCAGTCACCACCAGAACAGATCTCCCTGGTCAAACAGATTTTTTGGAGTTGAGCCAGGAGAGATGTTACTGAGGCTGCATCTGCACTTCAGAAATAATGCAGTTTGACACCACTTTAACTGTCATGGCTCAATGCTATGGAACCCTGGGATCTGCCAGAACTCTCTGACAGAGCAGGCTAAATTTCTCATAAAGCTACAAATCCCAATATTCCATAGCAGTGATCCATGTCAGTTAACATGATCCCAAGCTGCATTATTTCTGCAGTGCAGATGCAACCTTAGTTGTACATGTAGGTGATGTAGTGTATGGACCTCTATTTTTTTTCTTGCTTAAATTATGCATTGACCTTAATCTGGAATTGTTTCAGTTGTTTATATTGCTTTATCGGTTTGCTGCCCTGAGATTTCATGATAAAAGGACAGGATAAAAAACATTTTCATAAATAAAATAAAATCTGAAGGGCTACATTTTCCCATATGACTGGGTAATGATAACTCTTTGTTCTGGGAACATGGAGGAGAGCTTTCTCGGTGGCTACTTTCAAGCATTTGCAAAACATAACTAAATATAATTTAGGAACTAACACTAAGGTGTCCTATAAACATTGGGATTGTCTCTTTATGTGTTGCATAGTTGTTTCTGCCCTGCATCCAGTCATGGCTGAAATACACTGGGCTTGTGTCCTTTTACCTCTTGGATAATGTTGATGAGATTTCTTCCCTTCTCCAGACATGCAATGACCTGGAAGTTCAGAGGAGAAGCTCCATGAGGCAGGTCACATTCCCATTCAACACATTATTAGTGGGATCGCTCAGGAGATAGAGGAGGAACAGAGACAACAGATTCAAATATAGGTCTTTAACCCTATCTGTATTGGTTTTAAATAGTCATTACTTGTCCTGGAAATTCACAAGAAATAAACCTGGACAGGAGATATGATGTTTGCATATTGGAAAAAAAAATCCTGATAGCTACAGGTACAAGTCCTACCAAAGCCCAAGGCTTTTCCCAAGGCTGGATGAGCCCTAAGAATCAGTTAGCTGGGATCTATGAGAATATATTTTACACCAAGATGGTTGGACTTTTCTCTTAGAGACAAGAAGATTACAAGCAGACTTACAAGGGGTCACTCGTAACATCTGTGACCTAAGTGGCATTTCCAGACTGACAATGTATTCAATTAAAGATCTTCAAGAGAATGGTACTTTAGAATTAACCAGTCCTCTCCCTACAGAGAAATCATCCAGCAAAGGTTCACAACAGCAGGATTTTGCATATGTCATCCCAGGCAGCTGGAGCCCACCCTGGTTGGAAACAGGATACAAGGAAGCAAAGATGCCCCCCTGGAACAACCCAGTCTGACAGTCCTGGATGATACCTGCAGTTCTTGCCATATATTTCACACTGTGAAACATCTGTTGCAAAATGCCTGGCAAGCTTGGCAGTGTTATGTGTGACAAATTAATAAAATGTCATTTATTTAAGGTCTAAAATTAGAACACATGTAACAATGAGCACATCAGATTGGTTTGCTCTAACAAGATCTTCTGCTCCCATGTTATTACATTCAATCATTCCTCTGGAGGGAGGAAGATGTTTAAAGTGTGGGTGTGGCATTGTGTCACTCACTTGCCCACTCATTTTGCAAATTTAGGTTTGGGCAAATGATGGCTGTCAAACAAAAGATGACTTGAGGCAATTTTATCAAACATCTTGCCACATTTCTATGACTGGTGCAGAGGAGGGGGGGATGCATGTGTCCAGCTATTGGAACACATGTGTCCAGATGTGTTTACCTCCAAATGATCCCCAGGAGGTCCTGAAGGAGGCCTGTTGTTGTGTGTCCACTTGTTGGAACACAGCTAGATGCTTCTCTCTTGCTCTCCACTGGTCAGTAAATTGACATTGGCATTGAGCATTAGGCATTGAGATGGGGCACAGCAACTAAAAGGTGGGTGTGAGGGAAGTGAGAGGGGAAACATTTTGTAATTTCACCTGTGAAGAATGGTGTATCTCACTATACCAAGGTCTCAGCCATCATTTATAGATAATTTATTGGTAGACTTAGGCTGTGTCTGCATGGGCCAGAATGCTTCAGGAGCACTCTGGAGTATTCTGTCTCTGAAGTTGCCTGGGTGTCCCCACATTACTTGGGTACTCTGGAGTGATGTTGGTTGGCTGTTTGCGCATGTGTCCCACTATGCCACTTGCCAGTGGTGGTGGTGGCAGCACAAGTCACTTCATCTTAGGTCATAAAGGAGGCAGCCAGCATAGCTCTCATGGCAGGGTACCTGGGTCTGACTTCAGAGGAAGAGACTTGTGCCACCAGTGGCAGCAGTGGGCAGCACAGCAGGACACTGCTGGATCTCCTGGGAAGACTCAGAGCAAAAAGTGAATTTTTAAAATCTGTTGTGATGGTAGCATGAAATCCAGTGTAGTGTAGTGGTTTGAGTGTCAGACTACAGCTCTAGATGCCAGGGTTCAATTTTCTGCTGGGCTATGAAACCCACCGGGTGACCTTAGGCAAGTCACATGCTCTCAGCCTCAGGAGAAGGCAATGACAAACCTCCTTTGAACAAATCTTGGCAAGACAACCCCATGATAGGATCACCATAAGTTGGAAAGGACTTGAAAACACACAGCAGCAAAAACAAAGGCTAGTATACTACAAGTTCGGAGCTGAACTAGCTGCACATTGTCCAGATAGTTCACACCAGAACAGGAGATTGGGCCCTGCATTGTCCAAGCTGATTGCCATGAGGATGGGGGATGACATTTTATGTGGCCCATGAGAACATGGCCATAGACATACACCCTTCATCATCAACATAACTACAACAGAGCTCCATCATCATAGTTGCATCTGATGACCATCCCCTAAAAAAACCCAAATGCCCCCAAACATTTCATCCTGGCAGCACTCCAACTAAAGCATTTACAAGGTGCTGGAGACTGGGACACTTGGAAAATGCCAACTGTAGCATTTCTCCATTGACTGGGTGCACTGAGAACAGGCAGCTGAAGAGACCTTCAGGGTGTTGAACAGCTGCTTCTCTCAACATCCCCTGAGATCAGGATAGTTCTGCTGGTATCCTTTTTCTCAGTGCTCCAGTCTGCAGCACCTTGGATGCACTTGGAAGCCAGGCTTCAAATAGGCCTCTGGGGTCACGTTCAGTCATTAACAACCATAAATGTGAATCCCCAGCAATTATGAAAACATAGGTCCTTTTTATGCCTCTTAACTGCTGGACTAGATGCCCTATTTAAAAAAAATCAGAAATTAATGAAGAGGGAACAGACTTATGTGCGAGAGTAATACACTCCAGAAATAGACTGATTTATCCAACATTAGATGAATATGGGGGGGGGGGGGAAGCACACCAGCTATGTGATTTCATTTAGCAGGAACTGTTTAGATATCATACATATATCAGTCATAGGGGAGATCAGGGATCACAGGGAGGGGGTTACATCTATGCAGAGAAAATAATTTTTGTAAGTTTGTATGGTGGTAAAAGTTACTCATTTCACACCTCCCAACTTTGCTGAAAGGATGACCCAAAATACAGATGGGATTTAGAGAAAGTGAAGACAATTAAGTATTAATTTGTTTATTTTTCCAACCTTTTATCATATTTCTTTTTTGCAACAGTAATAGGGATGGAAGGGCTCAAACAATCTAAAGGCACCAAATTTTGTCTGACCTTGGAAGCTAAGCAGTCAGCCCTGGTTAGTACTAGGATGGGAGACTCCTAATACCAGGTGCTGTAGGCAATATTTTGGCGGAAGGAACTGGCAAAACCACCTCTGATGATTCCTTGCCTAAAGAAACCCTATAAAATCCATGGGGTCACCATAGGTTTATAGGCAACTTGAAAGGATACACACACAAACACACATACTGGGGATGGAAAGAACATTAGAAAATGGCCAAAAAAGGGCAAAAAAGGGAGTATCAAAAAACCTAAGAAGAATCCTGGGCTGTTGTGAATCTTAACAGTTAGGGGCTCGACAGATGACCCTGATAGAAAGGCAACCACATGCTGCAGCACTGATCTGACAGGTTGCCACTTTAAAAAGAAGCCCCCAAATGCCGCTTCTTTTAAAGTAGTAAAAAGCTGACCATCCACTGTGACTTTTCCATGTTTCTTTGTGCAGCCTGTCTAAATACTATGCCAAAGAAATGGTATGACACTGCCCACCATGCAGTCAGTCGGGCAGCATGATGCTGGCATCAGGGTGGTGTTTGGGCAGGTGGTGGGCAGTTGCACCCCCACTCCAAACCGAGGCCAGCACAAAATGTCATTCTTTACAGCCCCTTTGTGCCTTTTTCTGTGTAAAATTTGCACATGGTTGTTTTACACACAAAGATGGCATTTCTGGTTGGAAAACAGCATTTTCTCCACAGGAAATAATAAGAAATAGATGATATTATTATTATTATTATTATTATTATTATTATTATTATTATTATTGGTCTTTATAGTGGTCAGTTAGTGTTGATGTGAGAAAGCAATAAATCTGCTTGTTTGAAGGGATGTCATATTGAGGATGGAGCAAGTTTGTTTTCTGTTGTTCCAGAGACTAGGACACAGAATCATGGAGTCAAGCTACGGGATAAGAAATTCTACCTAAACATTTGGAAGAACTTCTTGATGGTAAGAGCTGTTCAACAATGGAACACACTATCTTGAAGCACACTTCAAGTGTAATTTCCTTCTTTGGAGGGTTTTAAACAGGGGCTGGATGGCCATCTGTCAGTGGTGCTTTAATGCTGTCTTCCTGTATGGTAGGGACCTCGACTGGATGGTCCTGTGGTCTTTTCCAACTCTATGATTCATCAAAAGTTGGTTTCACAGGGTCCAAAACTTCCTGAGAAGATTCCTTTTGTTACATTTGGTGTTTCATGGACTCTTGTATTAATATAAATAGTGCACCTTGATTAAGCTTGTGCTGGAGAAGGTCATATTGTCTCTGAAGACACAATGCGTTTATTGTGTGTCGGGTGTGCCTGTTTCTAGAGATACTAGCTTTGATTGTAGTAACACAACCAGTTGCATGTTTAGACTTCATATGGGCTGGATTTGAGAACTAAAGGTTTATTGAAAGTGTACCTTTTTGAGCTGGGGGAAGACATTTAATTCCCCAGCTAGTCTTGAAGGGAATTCCAAACACAAGGGGGAAGAAGAGAGGAGACCTAGGGTTATTTTCATCATGTTCTTTGGCATCTCCAACAATAGTGGAAAATACCTCTCTGAAAAAAAAATAGCTTTTCCAAATTTGATTGTTGTATATTTCCCAGAATATCTTTACTTGTTTCCTCACCACCACAACCATGGCAGTTGTGTGAGAAAAAGCAATAAAGATTTTTGTGTAAGGTGTTATGTATTCAGTGAGGAAAATAAAAGAGGCACTTTTTAGAGATGCATAACTGGTAATGTCAGTTCCTAGTAATTCAGCTTTCTAAATAAAGACACACACACACACAAATTTCAATGTGTTACCTTTATCCATGTAGGGAGAGAACATGCATACATAAGCAATTCATGTCATTGCTTTCCACGAAGTGATATTGTTCACACTCATTGTTATCGAAGGAGGAGATCTGGAGATTTGATTATACATTTCATGAATAAAAATAATCTATCTTTGCTCAATAAAACTGTGTCTCTTTGGAAAATGTCACTGAGCTTGCTACGCACAGCCCAGACTTGAAATACAATCAAATTTGATGGACCTAGCAAAGAGAACTAGCTGCCATCTTTTGATTTCACAAATGCTTGGGATCTTGTTGTCAAGGAAAAAGCAACATGGGACATACAGTAATAGAAATAAA
>CM034708.1:209610246-209620686 GCA_020142125.1 Phrynosoma platyrhinos
TGGTATTCATTGGCGGTCTCCCATTCAACTACTAACCAGGGCAGACCCTCCCAGCTTCCAAGATCAGACAGGATCTGGTACCTTTAGAGTATTTAGGGACAACATATGCATACATTTAAACACACACAGGCAGTCCGTTTGCTGGGAAGTTGAATACTAACTCTCTCTTTTTTTTACAGGTAGCAGAGCAATGGCTAATTGGACCTAGAAACAATGGTTGATGTCATCAAAAAAGCAATAGGGCAATTTTCTAGGTCACCTTGATCACTCCACACAGTGATACCTTATCTGAATCCATGCCAGTGCCCTTTTCTTGGGACAGTGCTAACAACACCATTTAGGCTTCCAAATTTCTAAATTCCAACTACCGTATTATTGTAAAAGATGGTTGTAGCCAATAGTGAAGGCTGTAATGGGTTTTTTAATTCCTACTGTAATTTTCACGCATTTGATTTTTGTTGTTGATGCAAGTAGTTCAGCATTGCAATAAAAGGCTTGGAACATCAGTGGTAGAAAATGGAAGGAGGGAAGGAAGGAGGAGGGAAAAAATAGGCCAGATCAGTATGAAACTTCAAAGTATGCCTTTGTTATACTCTTGCAAAGAACCAGATGAGGTATACAGATCTCTAGAGATCACCAGTGTAATTTCTTTATCATGTTCCATTTAAAATTTAATTATGTAGTCTACAATGAGAAGATTCTGAGTACTCAAAATAGGGCAGGCAGTGCTATAAAGATTTGCTGCATCAAGATGTTTCCTTTGATGTTCTGGTATCTGTAGGAAAATATATTTTGTATGAGTGGGGACAAAGGGAGACACACAAAACAGGTCTTTAGGCATAAATGTATAAAGGTAAAAAAAATTAAATCTGAAATCTTATTTCCTAGAATGAATGTCATCTCTTGTCCTTTTCCCCAACTTCCACTGAGGCTAGAATGAAGAACACATAAATGGTACAAAACAACATCCCCATATAGGGCTCAGCATTTGCTCACTGATATGAGAGCTTCCTCACTCAAAGATGCACTAGCTGTAGGGAGTTAGGAGGGTTGGCACAAGCTTTTTCTGCCAGCAGAAATGCCCTTCTGCCCACATAAGCCTTTTTTTGCTGACTGATCTCAGAAATCTGCCAACAGAGCAATCTACTAGGAGAACTGCTCTGCTGACAAAGATCTTTTGGCAGAAGAGGCCAAAAGAGATTAGAAAGGGTAGGACCATTGGAGAGCTGAGTTAAAATAGATCCAAACCAAGCAGAGTTTTGCTGATTTTCTTCTTGCATGAAAAATTGAAGAATTTCAAAAGGTCACTCTCTGTTGGGTGGGATTACTAGTGTTTGGGGGTATTTTCCAACAATTCTGGACTCTGTAAATAAGTTCACTTGCTTACAAAAAGCAAAGTTTTGGTCCAAAGGCAGTGGATATTATGCAAAAATGTGCATAATATTTCATGTATCCTGTGGTCATGGGATCTTTGTCTCTTTATCTCTTAGAAATATAGTAGTCAAAATTTCTGCAACTTTAGAAGAGCATGAAAGTCATAGCAATTTTGAAGGTATGCAGGTTGCATTTTTAAATTACATTTTTATTAGGTGGAGTGGATTCCTTCTCTCTTCTTCCTTTCATAAATACCCAAGGTTCTTTTGCAGAAGTGATTGTGGTGGTGATGGTGGTGGTGGTGAATGCAAAAGAGATCTCAAAATGCAAAGAGAGAAAGAAAATAATAATAATAATAATAATAAAATTTATGTTTATCTGACCCCTCTGTGTAATGCAACAAAAGAAAGAAAAGAAAAGAAAACTGTTTGTGATGGTAAGCCAATATTTTTCAGAAACCTTTTTTAGTTAAGGACAAGAATCATAGAATCATAGTACTGGAAAGGAGCAAAAGGGACAACTAGTCCAGTCTCTGCCATGCAGGAACACACAACTAAACCATCCCTAAGAGAGAGCCATCCAAACTCTATTTAAAAGCCTTCAAAGAAGCAAAGTTCACTAACTTCCAAGGCAGTCTGTTCCACTGTTCAACAGTTTATACCACCATTCTTCCTAATGTTTTGGTAGATTCTATTTTCTTCTAATTTGAACCCACTGGTTTGGGTTTGAATCTTTGGAGTAGCAGAAAGCAAGCTCACCTCATCTTCCATGTGATATCCTTTCAGATACTTAAAGATAGCTGTCATATCATCTCTAAATCTTCTATTTTCCATTCTAAACATACCCAGGTCTGCTAGCTGTTCTTCCTAGTGCTTGGATTTGCTGTGAAAACTTGCAGGAAGATTTGCAATATCTTCATTATTTACTTTAAAGTTATGTAAATCATCTGTGGTCATTACTGTTGTTTTCTTAATGTTCAGTTGTAAATCTGCCTTTGTACAGTACTTTCTTCCTTGACTTTCATCAGTAACCATTCCAAGACTTTGCTATCTTATGCTAGTAGTCGAGTGTTTGCATATCTTAAATAGCTGATGTTTCTTCCTCCAATTTTCACTTCTCCTTCCTCCAAGTCTAATTTATGATACATTCAGGTACAAGTTAAACAGATGTGATGAAATGCAGCCTTGCCTGACCCCGTACCAATTGGAAACTATTCCATTTCTCCCTATACTGTCCTGACAGTAGCCTCTTGTTCTTAGTATAGATTATCCATCAAGATAATATGCCATGGCATACAGATCAAACAAAATTCTCATCCATCTCTAGCCATCATTTATAGCAGTGGCTTAACTTTCTTTTTTCCTTATAAAGAAAGTGGAGGGGAATCTCCACTATCTCATAAAAAATAAAGATCCTTCCCTCTCAGCATAGGCAAAGCAGCTGCATAAAATGTGTGAGTTAAGTTTCATGAATTATTTGATACTTATTCCAAAGTCTCAATAAAAGTCATACTTTACCTAATAAAACTCTTTTTAAATGAGACTTTACGAAAGGTACACAGCCTCCTCACATACATATATAGACACTTTACCCCAGGCACTGTTCGATTCTCAGTGCCAGCTAAATGAAATAGGCCTGTACAATTACAGTGAGGACTCTGGAGTAGTTTTTCAATATGAAAAGGCAAATACCTGTGTGGGGAAAAATACCCACCTTATTTAGCATGTCAAAACAGCAAGGGAGAAGGAAATCTATTCGTTACTTTACATACAAGAAATTTAAAGCAGAACAAAGAAGGGAGAAGGGAGATTTAGACATACCAATGGTAGGCACTGAGCTCTCAGAGAGAGATATCCATGGTATTAAAGAAAAAGAGTTTCAAGAAAACACAGTCCCCAATGTTTTTATGAAATCCTCCACCCTCACATGGACTAAGTCACAAGTTTTCCCTAGAAAAGAATCAGAATCAAGAAGGAAGTTGCCATCCTTTAACCTAACAGCCAGCAAGTCATTTGTTCTCTGCCAACACAAAATTTAACTATGATTTACTTTTCTTAACTATGGCTAAACACTTGGAGTAAGCTCACAAACTATGGTTTGTATTAATCATGCCTAGTCCTATTTTCACTACATAAACCATAGTTGGTAGTTTATTTGATGTTTCAGATTTTCTGGTTTCCCACATATCAGGCAACTCTTGCTGAAGTCTCTTTATCTACTGATACTTCCTTAAGCTCTGGTTATCAAACTAATCTATGATTTTTTTGTATGTGTTTAAGAGAATAATTCACCTTTTCAAGGTTTGTAGCCTTGAAACTTTGGCCCGGAGAAGACAGGCAAGAAAGAACAGCCATAAATGGGCTGGGACCATGGCAACCACACAGCCTGCTCCCAAAGCAGGCCATCACCACTTTCCCCAACCTGCTTTTTTCTCTGGTTCAAAGGACCAGAGCATGGCATCACAGTGGCTTCAGGACACTTTCGGGGTGTGCATCACGTAAACACCACACCCCTGAAGCAGCCAGAAGCCATTCTGTCTGTTCTGGGCACACAGTTACTATTCCAAAGTTGTTAACTAAGTGTGTTAGCCCTTCCTGCACCCCCAGTACCTTTGTCCTGGCCTCAGAGGCAGAGAAGAAGAGGCAGGCACAATTGCATTGTCCCCAGGTCCAGAAGAAGATTAAATGCTCTACCTCCACCATGCCTAGTCCCAGAAGTACTGCCACTGCCCTGGCCTTGGAGAGAGAAGAGGCAGAGACAGCTTCAAATGTCTAGACACAGAAGCAGATGAAAGGCCCTCCATCCATCTTAACTGTCGCTGCCCTAGCCAAAGAGGGAGAGAAGAACTGGATTGATCTGCTGAGCATAATCCCAACCCACCCCCATTTCCTTTTTCTTGCATGTTGTGTTTTTATTTAGATTGTAAGCCTGGTGGCAGAGAACTGTCAAATTAACCATTTATAAGATGCTCTGAGAGCCTTTGAGGCTGAAGAATAGGGTATAAATACTCTAAATAAATAAATAATAAATAAACTAGTGTTGAAAATTGGTTTGAGTGTTGAACTATGACTCTGCAGACCAATCCCTGCTCAACCATGGAAGCCTGATGGGTGTCTTATTCCTCAGAAAACCCAGTGATAGGTTTGCCTTAGGATTGCTACATGAGTTGGAAATGACTTGAAGGCACTCAACAACAGCTTGATGACAATAATAATGTCAAGCAAGGTTGACTAAATTGTGCCTCCCATACTTTACACCTATCATGAGATGATGTGACTCATTAGCAAAGATGATAATGCTTGATAAAGTGGAAGGCAGTAGGAAAAGAGGGAGACTGAATTACAAATGGATAGACTCAATCAAGGAAGCCACAGCCCTGAGCCTGTAAGATCTGAGCAGAACTGTTGATAACTGGAGCACTTGGAGGTCTCTTATTCATAGGGTTGCAATAAATTAAAGTTGACTTGATAGCAAATGACAATAAAATATTGGACTCTTCTGTTATAGGATGCCAACAGTGTTTTCACAACCAAATTATATAAGCAGTCATTGCTTCAAAGATGGAGGGGCTTCTCTGTCAAGCAGCATTATACTGAAGTTAGACAACAATGTGCAGCAACATAGTCTGCATGGCATTCAAAATGGATAATTGATTAATTTTGTTTTTTTGGCATGATATTCTGGCATTTATCAAGAATATAAATTAGCTGAACACAGAATTCATGGTAACCAAACAAATGGACAAACTCTATCCATATGTTTATTATCATTTACGGGCTGAAATATCAAAATACAAGCAACCTAGAAAAATTAGGAATTAAGTTAAGTGTAGTAGTATTTGTACATGTACAACTATCCTCCACTGTCTCTGTAAGATGCCTAATATAATGAGTTACCTAGTTTAGTCCAACCATCATTATATAGGGCTCCTTGGTACCACCCCTTGCTTTCACAATGTGGACTAGCAAAAGAAACATGAGTACAGCCTATTTTGTTGTTGCTGTAATGTGCCTTCAAATCAACCCCAGTTTATGGTGACCTACAATTTTTGGCAAGATTTCTTTAGAGGTGGTTTGCCACTGCCTTCCTCTGAGATATGACTTGCCCAAGGTCACCTAGTGGGATTCCATAACTGAGTGAGGATTCAAACACTCATCTCCTAGATTCCTAGTCCAAAATTGAAAGCATTACACCATGCTGGCTCCCACAAACTATTTTAGTCATCTGTTGGTAATTATATCTGGGAAGGATGAAATAGGTGTTTTTTTTCCCCCATCACATAGTGAGCTTAGGGGTGTAAATATACACTTACTCAATTCTCACACACACCAACATGAATGATTTCAAAGATTTACTCCATGCTGAGCAAGATTCTGAGAGCATTTGTGCATTTTAGATGTTGTTGGGGATTTTTTGGCATCAATGATCATCATCATCTTCACCAACACCAACACCAACACCACCATCTCCTGCCTTTTTCTCAGTCCAGGACTCAAGGCTGCATCCAACAGGTAAAACAAAGGTAGTTTAAAAAGTTACCTCATATGAGAGTTACAAATGTAATCAAACTATCAATAAAATTAATCAATTCAAGACACAGCCATTAAGGAAAAGAAAAGAAATAGACAATACAGCACACTGTGCAAGACCCATTTCTCTTCGGCAGGCAGTCTTCTGGCCTGCTGAAACAAACAAAAAGTTTTCCTCAACTTGCATAAAGGCAGCAAAGAGGGCACCAGTTTAAACTCTCTGGAAAGGGAACCTAGGGGCAGCCATTGAGAAGGTCCTCTCCCATATTCCCACCGGATGTACCTATGAAGGTGGTATGACAGAAAGAAGGGCTTCCCCAGAAGATCTCAACATGCTGGTAGACTGACCTGGGAGATTATAGTCTCAAGACCTGAGCCAAATAGGGCTCATTTCATTTGTGGAAAAGGTGTTTGTGCTAAATAAAAAAATCTTTGTGCCATAGTGGAATTTTTCTTGGTCCAAAAATGCAATCTTTTTTGCAAGGGACAGTGTTTTGTTCCTCTCAATTTTTTGGGGGTGGTGGTGGTGGTGAAGTTTCAAAATATGAAAAATAATCAGAAGTACAAACAAAAAAATCTTGTAAAATGTTGAGAAGCCCCTTTTCAGCAAAGAGAAGGAAAACTGAAAAAAACAACAAAGTTGTTGTTGCTAACTGCCTTCACATCAATCTTGACTCATGGCAACCCTATGGATGAGACATCTCCCTGTCCTCTACTGTTCTGCCCAGCTTCTGCAAACTCATATTCGTGGTCTCTTTAATAAAGTCTATCCATCTACCATGTGGCCTTCCTCTCTTTCTACTTCCCTCCATCTTTCCTAACGTTATTGTCTTTTTCAACAATTCATGCCTTCTCATGATGCGTCCAAAGTATGGCGGTCTAAAGTCTTGTAATCTTGGCTTCTAGGGATATTTCTGGCTTGATCTGTTCTAGGGCCCATTTGTTTGTCCATTTGGCTGTCCATGGGATCCTCAGCACTCTTCTCCAGCCCCACATTCTCTCAAATGCATTGATTTTCCTCCTATCTTCTTTCTTGATTGTCTAGCTCTTACATCCATCCATGGGAATAATAGGGAATACGATGGCTTGTATGATTCTAACTTTTGAGTTCAGTTGTATGTCTTTGCAATTTAGGATCTTTTCTGGTTCTTTCATAGCCACCCTTCCCATTCTTAATCTTCTCCTGATTTCCTGGCTGCAGTCCCCATTCCAATCAATGTTTGATCCGAGATATGAGAACTCTTTTACGATTTCTATTTCCTCATTGTCTAGTTTGAATATGTGTAAGTTCTCTGTGGTCATTATTTTTGTTTTCTTTATGTTCAACAGTAAGCCTGCCTTTGCACTTTCTTCTTTGATCTTCCTTAGTAGTTGTTCTAGGTCTGTGAGGTTTTCTGCTAGTATTGTGGTGTTGTCCGCATATCTCGGATTGTTGATATTCCTTCCTCCTATTTTCACTCCTCTTTCCTTTGTGTCCAAGCCTGCTTTTCTTATAATATGTTCTGCATTCATGTTAAAGAGATAGGGTAAAAGGATATAGCCTTATCTGAACCCTTTGCCAATTGGGAGCCATTCTGTTTCTCTGTGTTCTGTCCTGACAGTAGCCTCTTGTCCTTAGTACAATTTCCTCATTAGGACTATCACCCCTGTTAGGGACACTTAATTTAGCAAACAGAGAACATGAAGTAAATGCAGAAGAACACTATGAAAGCTGTATACATCATGAACACAAAGCCGATATATAGAGACCATCCTAGCAGCTATTTTTCTCTTTTTAAGAGCCAGTCCTTCCAAGCTTCAGTTAATTTGAGGTTGAGGAGAAACACAATATTAATGTTTTTTTTTAATAATCTGAAAATCACTATAGCATCTACTCAGACAGAAAGTGAATGGCCAACTAACCAGAAAAACAAACACAGAGAAATAATACTATCTCTTTAAGCAATGCAATTGACAAGTCACATCAGATAAGGCTTACTGCATACTGCCAAAAGGGGCAAATCTGCAAAATTTTTGCAAAAATCTCTGGTGGTTATTTGGTTTGCATTTCAAGGCAATGAGCCACATATTGCTTGCATACTTTCCCCAATATTTCACAGGTGAAAACTGGGACACATATGGCCAGTCAACATCTGTGTGTTAATGAGAGTTAATGAGTGTTAACAGAGTTATTAATGAGGAAGAACTAGTTTTGTACATTGAACTCAGTTTGCAGCAGTTGTAAAAAGCCAAGGAGAAAGAAGAAAAGTGGGAGGAGGAGAAAGAAGCTGGGACATTTTACAAGCAGTAAAATTGGGACAATTGGAAGGGATGTGCTTACATAATCTATTTTTGTTCCTAGTGACATGTATCTAGCTTTTAATTTTAAACTGAAGAAAGACTTTAGAATGAGATTTTATTAAAGTTATTAAATAAAGGTAGAAAACTGGAACATATTGAAGAAATGCTTGAAGACATCATTTTTATAAAGACTTTCAGAACTTTACTCCTAATTGATTTCTAATGTAAAGAGGGCAGTTTGTGTGTGTAAGTGCCTGTATTTTACTGTATCTATTACCAGTTAATTGCCAGCCAAAATTAGATTAACAATATCCGGTGTAATTAAGAATCATCAGCTACAGATCTCAAAAGCTTTATCTCACAACACAGTAGATCAGACGATACGATACACTGCTAAATGGTTATGAAATGGCGTTGGAAAGGTACGGCCGTGTTCAAGCCAAAGACTGTTTCTGTTTTGTATTACCTTATTTACTCCCCTTTCCATTCTCCCCTTTAGATGAAACGGAGTAAGCATACCTTTTGTGACTTGAAAGATTTTTTTTAAAAAAAAAATAAATCACAGAAGTGTCATGCACAGACAATCATTAACTGGTGAATAAACAGAAATAACTTCAGATGCCTTGTTTCCAATTGTGCTAGACTGTTTTGTGAAACGGAGGAAGCTATCAAAAGATTCAGAAGTCAAAAAACCAGGGCAAGAGAGACAATTTGCATGCAATAAGACGTTGCTTAGCAAGCTGCTCTCAAGGGAAAAAAAACTGCAGTAAAAAAAAACTCCAAAAAGGACAGGTGCCTTATCAGTAAAATCAAAATGTTTAGCGAAAGCAAAAGCAAGACAAAACTTTTCATCAAAAGCTTGATTTATTCCATTCCTCCTAACCACAGCAAAAAAAGAAGGGGAGGGAGAAGGAGAGAGGTGGTTAATCAATATTCTTGCTAAATGTTTGTTAAACAGGTTGTAGTATAATTGCATTGAGGATATCATTGTTTTCATGTTACACATTTTCATTCTGAATAAACATTAACCTGAAATACAATATTCACCAGACACTGTCTCTCCCCACCCCCAACATCACAAAGCTAATTAAAAATAGCCTGATGGAATAATAATTATTAAACTGCCACAAAATGAGACATCTTTTTTTATTTTTAAAAAATGTGTTTTGTGTTTTTCTGGGACTAGAACATGAACCAATGGATTTAAATTACAAAAGAAGAGATTCCATATAAACATCATGACCGTCAGTATCACTATTATTCCTATATGTATAGTCTCCCTTTTTCTCCATCTAGGACTCAAGGTGCCTTACAAAGATTAAAACAGATAGAGAGAAAAACATTACTTCATACAAAAGTGTTTTTTTTAATTAAATATTAGGAAGAACTTTTTTTTTATTGTAAGAGCTGTTGAACAGTAGAATACACAGTCAGTCTTCCACATTTGTGACTTTGATTTTTGCAGATTTAATTATTCATAGAATTGATTAATGTGTTATCTCTAAGAACTTTTAGGTCTTCCAGAACAACTTTGCCAGAAGGTGACCATGCTGTAGGACCTAGAGTTTCCTAGAAAAAAAACACTTCTCTAGGCATTTCTAAGTCCTCCAGTGTGATTCTATGGTCAACTCCTGCTGGATGTTGACCATAGAATTGTTCTGGAGGGCCTAGAGAGTCTTAGAGAGGTGTTCTCTCAGGTAAAACAAAAAGTGTGTGTTTTTATTTGCAGTTTTTCCACTTTCACGGGGATCCTGTGCTCCAGCAAATGTGGAGGGCCCCTGTACGGTCTTGGATGGGTTCTCCTATTGTGGAGTTCTTTGAGAAGAAGTTGAGTTGCCATCTCTCAGAAGTGCCATCACTGAGCTGGGTATTCTTGCGTGGCAAGGTGGTTGAACTATATGGGTCTTGCAGTCCCTTCCAATGCTTCTGTGATCCTATGTTTTTTTTTAAAAGGTCTTTTGGTTGCTTTGTCAATTTACTTCTAATAAGCTGCAGATCTGCTGGTCAGTCATAATTTACTGGTCATGAAGTGCAGTCTATGCTTGACACAATGATATGACACAAATAATAGCAACTTTGGAACAAGAGGAGGGTTACACATTACAAAACATGGCATGTGGGCCAGCCCAGTGTTACTTCATCTCCAGCATGAGCATCCAGATGATCTCAGTGGCCTTGAATGTCCAATATCAGCTTCAGTTGGTGTTCATTCCTGGATAGAATCATAGAATCATAGAGTTGGAAGAGACCCCAAAGG
>CM034708.1:209620786-209635869 GCA_020142125.1 Phrynosoma platyrhinos
GATGTAGTTCATCTGGTGCTGGAGACTTAAATTCATTTAGGTTAACCACGTATTCCTGGATAGGGAGATACTTGCCACTATGATCCATGATCTGTAAATTAAGGGTTAGGTCACTAGAAAATGCTGCATGTGGGACTGCCCTTGCATCTTGTTCAGGAGGGGAAAGTAGAACAGAACACAGCAGATGGAATGCTTAATGAAGAACCAAGTTACATCTATGCTGAAAGAATTGCACTGGCTGCATAATAGCCTTTGAGCCATGTTTAAGACCTGTTGCTAGTATACAAAGCCCTATATATCCCAGAACCAAGGCATCTACTTTCCCCCATACACTCCAGGTTTACCACTGAGATCTTCAGGGACTCATGAGTCACTTTGCAACCAATGAAATGCCATCACATGACAACATAAATGCAGGTCCTCTCAGTGATGGCACCCACTATTTTGAATACCTTCCTCGGCATGGATAATGTAACAGAAACTGCATTCTATTTTAAACCTTTGTTGAAAAATACCAAAATAGGCCTTACTGGACTGATAACTACCCTGATTTGTGTTATGTATTGGAGTACTTTTAAGTATTTATCACCTTTAAAAAAATTCAAACATTTCCTAGGCTGTAAAAGCAGCGAGTTTATTTTATCAAATGGGAAAGAAAGAAAGAAAGAAAGAAAGTTCAGAAAGCTTCATCCATCTTCCTCCATGAATGATAGGATTTCTAGTTCATTCAATAAACCTGAAGGGTACCAGGACATGGAAGGCTGTTTAAGAGCATCAGCAAGATGTACGTCAAGGATTCTGATATGGAAAGAAACCTTAGAAATGGAAATAGATCATGGGAGCCTTTCTAGTGAACTACCAAAAAGTACAAACCACCTGTTTCAGGAGTCATGCAGAACCAATGGATTAAAGGAGATAAAATATCTGGCTCCTCTTAATCCTTTAAATTTATATTAAAGATCATTCCTCTAAAAAGGTGGCAATATATTTTTTTAAAGAATAAAATTCCACTACTAAAAATATAAAATACCCTTAGAAAGCTATGGGTAATTTGTGGAAGATGGAAGATTTTCTTTTGAAAAAAAAATGTAATGTGAACACATGAATGTGGTAAATTAGATGTTATTGTTTTTATAGAACCATAAACATTCTCTCTGTAGTGAGGAAAACTGATTCCTGATTTTGCAGGTATTCAGCTGAGTCAACTGATTAACATTGGTTAAAAACAGTTTCCAGAATGCCACAGTGTTTTACTTTATTTATACTTATTTCTTTCCACCTGCATCTTTCAGAAAAGGAAAGTTCTGAAATAAAAATGATCAGAACAGTTTCAGTTGCCTGAAGGCATCTTGTTGTTTGAGTGGCTTCATCCATTGCTTTTAAAAGTACTAACTAGCCAGCCAAATGTGCCAAACTTCCACTTTAAGCATGGCATATCTTATCACACTCAAGTAGGAAGACACACAGTTTCGCTTCTGGCCAGAATTGCTTGTAATGTTAAGCTTTAAGAGCTTGGGACTTAGATACTTGGAGGATTTTCTCTTCTTATATGTGCCTGCCCAAGGATTCAAGTCTGCTGGGGAGGGAGGGTCCTTTGACTTGGCACATGGGAGAGGGCCTTCTCAGCAAAGATCTGAATCAATCTATTATTCAAATTACTCATTCAGTACCAGTGCCTCTCACCTTTACCAGTTACAGCCCATGCCTACATTGGAATAATTGTATGTAGGCTAGTTGGAGAAATGGTAAAATGAAAAAACTGAATACAGTAGGCATCACATGTTCTTTCTTTAGCTATCCCCATAACAGTCTGAGACAAAGGAAAATCAAGAATAATAAGAACCTGTTTTTTTAAAGGAGAAATGGGCCCAAATAATGGCTAAATTCAATTGGTGGCTCCCTTGAGTAGCCTGTCTTAGAGCCACCAAATCAGGTTGGTCTCACTTAGCATAGCACTCAGTGATACTGATAAAAAATAATAATACTCTGCCAGGATGGCTACACATGATAGTTCCTCAAAGAGATGGAGGTATGATCGAAGTGTCATTATTCCAAAGGTGAACACACACACATTTCCTTGTGGTTTATCACTGTCAAAGAAATTTTGCTCATTTTTGAAGCACTGGGGAAATAACCTCTGCAGAAGGAACAGAGATGACAGGAAAATCCTTGTGCATACCAAAAGCCAGCCCAAGACAATTTATTTCATATTTCATAAGATACCATCCCCTCCCATTCCATGAACAAAATTGAATTGGTCTATCAGTGGACTATTTCTTCAATACAGCAATAAGACAGTCCATAGATTGCCTGCACCTAAAGGCAAGAGGATAGTTTAGACAGTGGATAGCAAGCCATATGGTACAAAGTTCTTTCTATCTTGCTCCATTTTCCATCATTTTGTTCCTTAAGGAGAGTAGTTTATTCTGTCCAATGGTAGGGTGGGCCCTATATACATCTATAAACAACAGTAAAAAAAACCTATCCTTCTAATTTCAACCTACTAGAAAAAGATTCTTTAGGTGGGAATCTTGGAACACCCCTCTTTCTACAGCTCAAACAATGAACAAAAATCCACAGACACAAATCCAAACACAAATGGAAGCTGCAAGTTAACCATTCCAAGTTCTAACCTGGCAGGAATACACCAAAAATGTTCTTCCTTAGGCTATACACCACCAATTAAAGACATTTGTGAAAAAAATCATGTACTATTCAAAGAACCCACTCTGCAGCTGTTTCTGTCTTGCATGGCAAACGTTCTCTCTATTTTTTAACACATATTTTGTAACTATTGTTTCTTATACAAATGGCCTCTCTTTTTCCCCCTCTTAAACCTCTAACAAGCTGTCTTGGATGCTTCAGTTAGAGAAGCTGCACTTCCCTTCAGCAGCTCCCCAAAGCCAACACACAGATTTGGTTTTAACAGAACAGCTTGCTTACCTTGGTAATGTTCCAGACAACTCTGTGGCAGTCTCTCTGCAGAAAAAAAGAGAGAAGATACACAGAAGGGAAACTTCGTTAGTATTTGAAAAAGCTTAATTCTAATGACTTTGGGAAGGTTAACAAGAACTTAAGACATACATTTAAAAACAGCCAGTTTTAATTAGAGATGCTTCCAAACTTCTCTGCATTCAAATGTCTCCCCAGATTTTTGATGTTCCAAAAGAGGAATTCTCTCATGTTTTAAAAATTTCCAAATTGTGCACATGCAGTTTGCTGAAGCTTTTAGGTGGCTTTTTTAAAAAAAGAATTATTAAGCTAGGTGCAATTATTATTTTATTTTAGATGTACACATGGCCAAGGATAGATTTTCTTTGTCCTGTGTTTTTTCTATGAGTGTGGCTGGTGATCTGCCTTGATAAAACACCAAGAAAGAAAGAGAGAAAATTCTAATCCATTTCCAAACACTGAGCCCAAGAAATCATCCAGCTTCTGTCCCTATGCCCTAGCATGTTTTGTTTTGTTTTAAAATTACATAGAAAGAATCTTCAGGAAATATTTTAATTCTGCAAGAAGGTGGCAAAATGCAATAAAGGCATGTCTCTGTGAGAATAAAGTCACGTTACATCTTTTCTGTGCAGCATGATAGTCAGCTATCTTATCACCTCTCAGTCTTCTCCAGGTTATATTTACTGAGTGCCCTCTGTACATGCTACGATTCTGGTATTATTTTTTTAAAATGCCTGTACTTCAGCAATAGTACAGAAACTCAAAACAGAACATAGGAAGTCAGGATATTTGTCTCTCTACCCAAGTACCATCTACTCTGAATGGCAAAGATTCTTCAAGGTCTCAGGAAGAGCAAACTCATTCTTATATTCTCCTATATATTATTTTACTTAGGTTTTATCACCCAACTAGCAGAGCAATAAAAATTGGGAACTATTCTATATTACTCCACATTTGCATGACGAAGTAAGCTCCTGTCACTAGTCCATCTTCTGCCAGTCTAACAGTTCGAAAATATGCCAATGCAAGTAGATAAATAGGTACCACTTCAGTGGGAAGGTAAACAGCATTCTGTGCAATCATGCCAGCCATATGATCACAGAGTAGTTTCTGACAACGCTGGTTCTTTGGCTTAGCAACAGAGATGAGTACTAGCCCCTGTGGCTGGACACAACTTGACAACCTTGTCAAGGGAGAATACCTTTACCTTTTACCTTATGTCACAACTATTGCCATTACATTCAGTGATATACAGGAATTACAAGTTTTGAGTAACATAAGTAAAAAAACAACAACAACAACAAAAAACCCTAAGGATTCTGTATGGTGGGGTATGGAGGTGAAGTCCATGGGGAGGTGATGCCAACTCTAGTGATGTCACTGGACACTTTGTTCATTGGGACATGTTGTGCAACAATCACATTGCTGGTTCTGTTTGCACAATGGTCTCAATGGGATCTGCTCCCCTTCTGAGAATACAAACATTGTGCAATGGCACAATTCAACTTTACGTGAACATAGATCAGTTTATGTTGGTGTAGCTTCCCAACAGGACACCAGTCAACATTTTTATGCAATTTCAGATGGTTGCAGGAAAGGGGTCTTTTTTTAAAAGGGTGTGTTGTAGTTTTTAATCTCACATTTACTTGTTATATTTTAAAGGGCTTTTTTTTAAAAAAATTTTTTTGATTCCCACCACTATTAAATATTATAGTTTATTGATTTAATTGATTTTAAATTACTTTTAGTATGATGATTGATTTTAACTATGTTCTCTTTTGCTCCATATTGTAAACTACAGTGGAAAAAGGTGGGATTATTAAAATGAATAAATAGGTAAATAAATAAATAGCACATTGATTTTAATACAGACACAACTACAGATGCAGATTAATCCATGTCATTTTTGCATGTATTCACTCATGCAGAAATTTGTTCCATCCTATTTTCACATTATTATTTTTCTGACGCCCATGAGATGTTGCATATAAATATTTTTTGAAAGACACAGCTTTGAATATGCTTTTGCAGAAATCCTGCATTTATAAATGTAGTTTATCTAGGTGCATGGGTTCCTAAACATATTTCTGCACATGTTTTAAAAAGGACATATTTTGTAGTTGAAAACTGTATTCCAAAAATTGGAGAAGTGAAAATCCTAAAGGATAATTGACAGTTCCAATTCCTCAATTAGTCTGGAAGATGAAAATGCATAAAGATCAAATGGTACACCAGGAAGGATGGTACAGCTGCTGGGCAAGCAAGAAAGGGATCTTTCTTGCTTGCACAGCAACCGTGCAAGACCCCAAATGGCCCTCCAGAGGCTGTAGCACTGCCCCCAAGTAATGGCCACTTCTGGGGGAGGGGAGAAGTGCCTTTCATTTGGGGTTCAGTATAGCTGCTCCCCTGGGCAACCATGGAGGATGCAGAAAATACCCTCCACCCCAGAAGCAGTCTTGCTAGGTGGTGGCAGGCCAACTAGGGGGAAGGCAAGCAACGCTTTGGGGTGAGAGTGGAGGGTGGCCTCCCTGCTGCCCCTCTACACCAGGTAACACCAACCACAGAGATGCCACTGGCTCAGTTGCAATCTAAGCAGCATCATGATAATGGCCACCACCTAGCTTCTGGTAGTCTGCGATCTATACTTTTTGAATAGAGAGGTTCAATTTTTAGCCACTGCTGACAAACAGAACAAAACCGTATATCATTAAAATGAATCCTCCATGAACATCTGTATTCTTAAAAATCTATTCTAACATCTAAACCAATAGCCATTGGTACTTCTTGATGATTAACCAGGAGAATGATCACCATTATGTTCTGCCTATAAGGAATAGCTATTTAGCCACTGGTGGAGAAAGGATGCTGGAATTGATTGGTGATTCCCACTCTTGCGTCCTCTGATGTTTTTGGATTTCAGCTTCCAGAACCATGGCTAGCACGTCCTGTGGTCAGGTATTCTGGGAACAGAGCTTGTACATTTTAAGAAAATTCAGTATTAGAATGTTTTGAAGCCATCTAGAACTGAGCAATGATAAAATGATGCACTTGAACCTAGACAATCCTTCCTCCTTTAATCAGTTATAGGGTGCATCCACACTATAGAAATGACTTTAAGTGATGTAGCTCTATTCTATGGAATCCTGGGATTTGTAGTTTTACAAGGTCTTTAGCCTTCTTGGCTAAAGCATGCTGATGTCTCACAAAACTACAAATCCCAGGATTCTGTAGGATAGTGGTGTCAAACTGCATTATTTCTACAGTGTAGATAAACCTGTGGCATGCTATTATAACCATTCCTCTTAAATGGGATTTGCTAGCCCTGTCTTTATAAACTCAGTCTGGGAACTGGACAGATGTGATTCCACATCTGGAAACCCATTAAATACACCTTTCCTTTGTTCCAAGATAAGAATAATTTTGTCACCATCACTCCCAGCTACATGGTCCTGCAACTTCTGTGGAACCATGTGGGTCCCAGTGGCTGCTATCCAGGTAGATATTTCATTAAAATTTCATGTGTGCATGGAGACACATACCCGCTGCTGTGAATAAAGAGAGATGCTGACTCACAGACTTCAGTGACAACCTTTCATGTGCTTAATTACACTCAAATCAAAATGTCACCATTTTACTAGATCAAATTCTCACTTTAGTGTTACATCAGGTGGCAGACAGGTAATGACTTTGGACATCATGGTCACATTCAAAAGCACTGTTCACAAGGCAGGAAAGTGTTGCATCAAACAAGCAAAAATCAAGAGGTGAAAAGGCTCAATTTATTCTTCTCTTTTGGTTTTAATGCCAGCTATTCTAAGAAATTCAACCTTCAGGTAAGTATGATGAATCCAATCACCCTAAACACGCTGTGTCACTCTATAAATAAATAAATAAATAAATAAATATTTGTACATGAATAAAGGACTGGTTCAGCAGCAGTCCATTTTTGTCAGCTGCTACATTGAGACAAAATATTCAGCGATGCTTGAACAGTTGACATCTGGTCCTTGAATCTGGTCAACTGATGACAACCAGAACCTCTCTCCTGGTGATGGTTATTCATAGCAGAGGCAAGGATTTCCTTCCCTGACTGCCCTAAAAATGAGATATCTCTGCAAACTGTTGGAAATTCAAGGGAGATGTGAGATACCAATGGTATCCCCCTCACTCAGGTAGGTGTAGAAAAGCTCAGGTGAGAGAAAGTTAAACTCTTACTTTGCACAAGTGAAAAATAGTGCCTCCAAGTAGTTTCCAACTAATGGCTATCCTATCATGGGGTTTTCTTGGCAAGATCTGTTCAGAGAAGATTTTGCCATTGTCTTCCCCTGAGGTTGAGAGTGTGTGATTTGCCCGAGGTCACCAGTAGGTTTCATGGGCAAGCTGATAATTGAACAGTGCAGCCCCAACATCTGTCGTCCAGTTGGAGTTAATGTTAAAATGTCAGTCCAGGTACACCAAGGGGGAATAGTGTGAACTATGGGATACCTTTTATCCATTTATCAAAGCCCCTACATTAGTTCCCCAAAGATCCCTGAAACCACATTTTTACTTTATTTTTGACAGATTTTTCTGACAATTTTCACTTGAAAATTGTGTCAAACCTCTCCACTGTTATCACCCTGCATGATTCCCACAAATGCCTGGGCTCTGAAGAATCATCCCACCCCAATACTCCTTTTCCAGGTATTTCCAAGCCAAAATAGCAACTGGAAATGAGACATCATCACTTCTAATCACCTTTTTGGCCAGGAAACTGATGGAAAAAGAAAGCATACTTGGGTGTCATGGGAGGGGAAAACATGAAGTGTCATGGAGGAAGGGGGAAATTGCCCTCTACCCCCTTGCAGGGTTGTTTTACACCCTATATGTGGAGTTACATCCACCCACAGGGATATAAACTTTATAAGTGGAGAGGAAACACTGCCTTATTTTTTTCCCTCACAGCAAAGTGTCTTGAGGGTTTCCTGGAATCAGACTATTTTGGGCAAATTTGCCGAATCTGCTCCATAAACACACTTTTGTTGTTGTTTTTTGCTTGAATTTAAATCTAGATTGTTTTAATGATTAGAAATCACCATCCTCTCATATATGAGGTCACTAACCTGCAGATGTTGTATGCACCCGTCTCTATGCACGTGGTATCACTAGAAAAGGAATCTTCCTCGCTTTCTGTTGATCTTATCATTCATAGCCTCTATCTTCAGTTTGCAATCCTTTTCTTTTTGTAATCTACTTTGCATAATTTGAAAAGCTTGGTGCCTTCCTACTTTGGCTTCTGCTATCACAACTGAGAGATTTTTCTAGGAAACCGAGTGTCACACAATTACAACTAAGTGATGGTATTTAAGAAAGAAATTAAGCACACATTTACTTGTATGGATTCTAACCAGAAAACCAAAGTTAATCCTTCTGAACTGCTGTGGGATCTTTAATGACCACAAATGACCAAAAATATTGATTTTACATCTTAGGTGAGTAATGGAATGCCCCAAAGTGCCCTTATTTTCCTTCCCACTTTTCAGTAACAGCCAGAAAATAGTTCAATATTTACAAGAGGAAAATCTGCTTAACCACAGTTTTTGCACAAAATGTCCATGACATTCTTGTTGCTTGATTTTAAGGATAGCATCACCACTAAAATTTCTAGGTCTTATGAAGAGGGTGGGCATTGAAGTATTGTATATATACAAATAAATAATATTTCATCCACATTACCTCTCTCATAGACAAAAATATTATCGAGGCAAATGTTTTTTTATTGCATCCATCATCCTCTAGAGAGGTGACGTCTCAAATCATTTGATCTATAGGCCAAATTTGCCCCTAACACATTTAACTAAAGATGTGGTAACAATATTACTATTGAGCCTGGGCTGTGGGCAGTAGTCTGGAGTGAGTAAATAGTGAAGAGTAGTAAAGACCACTAGGTAAAGCAGAAAAGGTAACAAGTTAGAACCAAAGAGCAAGATCTGAAACCAAAACCAAGTTACACTGGCAGAGGAAGTCCTTTTATACTACTTCCAGCTGTGGAAGAGCCAAGAGTCAGTCAGGGGATCCTTTAATGCCATGCAGTTATAGAACTTATTCCACTTCAACTGCCATGTCTGTATACTTTGCAATCCTGAGGTTTGTAGTTTGTTGAAGCACTGTTGTTCCTTTGCTGATAATGCTAAATACCCTTTGCAGTAGTGTCACTAGGGTTGGTGTCACCCAATGCAGTAACCCCTAGTGTCACCCCCTCCATTGACCTCCTTCCACATCACACCACACCATACAGAGTCTTTAGTCATGTTTTTTTTTTTTTGGTACTAGTGTTACTTTTTTTTTAAATTTTATTGAGTATAAAAAATACATATAAATATTAAACAAACAAAAAAATAAACAAATATCACTAAATCACACTACCCATTCCTATCTCATCCCACCCACCCCCTATATCCTAAAATACCCCAAACCCCCAACATTAAACCAAACATAGAAAAACAATCATTCAAAACATAAAGAACATTTCAAAAAAACACATTAAACAAATAATAACAAACAACAAAGTACTTCCTGAGCTTTAACTCGCAATTACATACTTCTTACCTAGTTACATCACTGGTGCTTATTTTTTTGGTACTAGTGTTACTCGTAAATCATAATTTCCCATGTTTCGCTGAATGCAATGGCAATAACTGTGGCATAAACAACTTGCAAAATTAAGAATGTAACCTTTAAATTACAACATCACATGCCCAGCCTAAATGTATTTACATTTACATAGTTTCATGTGGTTAAAGTGAAACTTTGATAAGATGTGATGTTTTTTAAAGAAAAATTAAAAACAGTATTTTTTTAAAAAAAATAAATAAAAACCCTCTGCCTCTTTTTTCTCTGCCCACAGAGCCTCGCACCACTCATGCCTTCTCTTCCATTGAGCTGCAGGGTTTTAAAGGGATGCACCACAGTCCATTTCTGCCCAAAGGGCAACAGTTATGTCATCTCCCCCTTAAGGTGACACCTAGTCATCTAGTGCAGTCCACACTTTCTTTCCCCAAGAGTGATGCCCTTGACCCATCCCTAAACTAAAAAATCCCAGAATTCCAGAGCAAGTAACCATGACATTTAAAAAGTAACCATACAATTATATCTGTGTTGTGTGAAAAGGCCCAGGATGGAAGTTCTTCAACGAGAAACTACAATACCACAGCTCACCAGAAGGCGAAATGATCAGCAGCTCTTGAGTAATAGTAGCAATAAGTCCTGATACATGTATTTCATGTGATATTTTATTCTCAGGACAAATAAGGTTCATCAATCTAGGCTTTTGAGAAGCATGTTTATTCCTTAATAGCTCTCCTTCCCAATAGGATATCCTTCAACATTGCACCAATGAAAACTAGGACACATGTGGTCAAACAACATCTGAATGTGATCAAGATGGCAAAAGTTATTAATAAGGAAGAACCCTCAAACTAGGAGATGTTAGAAGAGGATGCAGCAGTTTGCTTTTGCCTGAGTCAACAGGAAAGGGCAAGGATCCAGCTCCTCTTCTTAGCTCCCTCCCTGTTCTGTTAATAGGAAATACTTTTATATTTTGAAATCAGCATGCAGCAGTTGAAGTAATTTGAGGGCAAAAAAGGAAAGCAGAGGGAAGAGAAAGAAATAGGGACATTTTAAAAGCAGCTGAAAAAAATGGGGCAGAGGATTGATCAGGACTGTCTCTGTCAAATCAGGACAGTTGGAGGGTATGCAAGACCGGAGTCCCTGACATCTGACCTGTGCATCTGTGTTTTGACAATAAGCCAGCAAGTGAGTGATTTATGAGAGAAAACGAAAGCCTATTTTCTGGCTGAAATACTTTATTCGACAATATTGAAAACCTTAATCTCAGATGGAATTTTTTAAAATAAAAAAATCTGCATTTTAAGACAAATCTCTCTCTCTCTCTTTCCGTTTGTGTGTGGGTTTTCAAAAATGCAGGTTCCCAAAGCTATAATTTTCATTACTGCAAAGTCTTAGAGACTGGCCACTAAAATTGGAGAATTGTTAGTCTACCCAGAAAATATGTACAATCAATAGGTAAGACACAGTATTGCGTATCATTTCAGTAAAAAGGATAAGAAATCAGAAGTATATGTGATCACTGATTTAGCTGAGGAGATAAAATGAGGATGCTTTACAGCATGGTAGGAAAACTTTTTGAGCCCAAGGGCCACTTTCTTTCGTAGGTAAACTTCCAAGGGTCACATAACAACAGTAGAAAAGGCAATTATACTCTCTCTTAACTACTCTAGGACACTAATTCTATACTTAGCTCGTGTCCTATATCAGGCATACAAAAAAAAATTCAATATAAGCAATTTAAATAATTTTGAACATTTTGAGAAGTAGTGATAGTTGAAATAATCTGAAACATATTAAACAATTTAACAGGTTTAAACAAATTAAAACTGTTTACAGCTATGCACAAATTTGGACACAGTTACTACCGCTCAAAAACAATTCAAAAACATTTTAACTTGGCACTGGAAAGAAGCCAGCATCAGCACCAAGCTGAGTTCTAAAGGAAGAGCATTCCAAAGACTGTGAGTCCACCTCCCTCCGAGGCAGTCTATTCCACTATGAAATGGTTATTGCAGTAAAGATATTCTTCCTACTGTTTACGTGGAATATCTTTTCTAGTACTTGAATCCCTTGGTTTGTGTTTTAGTGACTGGAGCAGCAAAATAACAAAAACAACAATTTCACTCCATCTTCTACATGAGACCCCTTCAGATATTTAAAGATGACTATCATGATATCTCTCAGTCTTCTCTTCTCCAAGCTAAACATACCCAGCTCCTGAAGTCATTTTTTACAAGACATGTTTTCCAGACTTTGGTCACCTTTTACTGGATATGTTCCAGGTTGTCAACTTTGTGAACTTTGATACCTAGGACTAGACACAGTATTCCAGGTGAAATCTGACCAAATCAGAATAGAGTGAAACTACTACTTTATATGCTTCTTTGATGCAGTCTAGAATTGCATTGGCTTTTTTTGGCCACCACATCAAACTCCTGGCTCATGTTTTGCTTGTGGTCTAGTAAGACTCCTTCATTCTCTTGCCTAGATGTAGTACCTAACATTTATCCCTGTTCAAATTCATTTTCTTAATTTTGGTCTGGCTATCTTATCTGTCAAGGTCATTTTGAACAGTGATACTATTCTCTGGGATTTTCACTATCCCATCCTCCCTACCTCCAATGGGTATCATCTGTAAATCTGATAACTATGCCTGCTATTACAACATCTAAGCCATTTATAAAGATATTGAATAATACAGGGTTGAGGACAGAACCCTGAGACATCATACTAGTCACTTCTCTCCAGGATGAAGAACACCCATTGGTGAACACTCTGGATATATTTATAGATGCTAGGCATGTGGAAATCAGAGCCAGTGTGGCATAGTGGTTTGAGTGTTGAATTATGACTCTGGAGACCAGCATTTTGATTCCCAGCTGGGCCATGAAATCCACTGGATGACCTTGGGCAAGTGATGTGCTCTCAGCCTCAGGGGAAGGCAATGGCAAACCTCCTCTGAACAACTCTTGCCAAGAAAACCCCATTGCTTGCTGCAGGTTGGAAACAACGTGAAGGCACACAACAACATGTGAAGATTTACCTACAATGCCTATGTTTTCATTTGTAATGAGTGCTGCACCAGCATTGTCTGATGATGATGATTATTATTTATACCCCACCCCTCTGTCAAAACAATCGGGGCAGCTTACAACCATTAAAATTACATCTGGTGTGATGTCACAGTAGTGGGGAATAGTTCAATCTAGTCATGGGGTGCTGAAGAACAATATTATTATGGTTTAGCAGAGGCCCATTTGGCCTCAAAGAAGGCCTATGTG
Source organism: Phrynosoma platyrhinos (assembly GCA_020142125.1). Classification (NCBI taxonomy): domain Eukaryota; kingdom Metazoa; phylum Chordata; class Lepidosauria; order Squamata; family Phrynosomatidae; genus Phrynosoma; species Phrynosoma platyrhinos. The sequence continues at coordinate 209,633,629 of CM034708.1, forward strand.
TTGCATATTGGTACAGGGCAGAGATAAGACGATAAGGAAAGAAGCCAGAGGGGCTCTCGAGGGAGAGGCGGCAAGTTGAGATATTAAGGACATGACAGAAATAGGGCATGATAAAACAGATGAATTCTAGGGAATAAGTGCCAAGTGACAAGAGGAATGTATGGTGATGGAGGAAAGGGAGCTGAAGAGGCTGGATTTTACTTATTAAATTGTTCCAAAGAACTAACAAAAATCTTTGGTTGCAGATGTCTAGTGTAATCAGCATTTCCCCCTCAATGGCTGACTGAGATGGATACAGCTGGAGAATAATAATTTGAGAACAAGAGTCATTTTGAAAATAAATGCAGTACTGAAAATACTATGCACATTATAGGCAATTGAATGTGCACTTTAGTTACATATTTATCCTCCACACAGAACCAGTCACTTGTCTCCAATATGGATGCTTAACTTTTAAATTAATGTGGCTCTTCCATTTTCTGCTCTCTTATGTTTTCTATGGCAACTCCCAGCAAGAAACTGCCAAAGTCTCTTTCCTATAGCGGATTTCCTATCGTACAGCACATTATGCAAACCACCATCTCTTTTCTATGAGGAGTATATCAGGCCCACTTCTATAGATTCAGCAAATCAGATTTCATAGAAAAATACTGCTTTCCACATCCAGTGCATTCTTCTAACATCTGCTCACATTTTCTTAAAACCATCTGTCCTCTAGCTCCAGTAGCTATTCCCTATCTCCTTTCCACCAGAGTGTACCGTACCCAAAGTAAAGCCCCTCAGAGAATGATCTTTTCTATTCTCAGCATGCACCCACTTTCTTTTCCATCTCCACATACACAAAAAGAACATATAATGAAATGAAAAAAAAATCTAAAATGTAAGAATTACCATGACAAATGCTAATACAAAAGGAAGAATAGAAGTGTTGCTGGGGGTTACATCCTACTCTTGCCAATTCTGAGATAGAGGGTCCTGGAATATTCTAGCCCCACAGCTGCCCTGGATTTCCTGTTCCCTCCACACTCTGTAGCAACTCTGGGCAGCTATCTACACATGCATCTTGCTATGCTGCCCAGCACTGCCCTCAATGGCATAAGCAAAGCAAAGCAAAGCAAAGCAAAGCAGCTTCATTTATATACTGCTTCATGGGATGTCTAAGAGGTTTACAACTGTAAGCTCATTGCTCTCCAACAGTTGGGTACTCATTTTAGTGACCTCGGAAGGATGCAGGCCTGAGTCTAGTCTGAGCCCTGGCTAGTATTGAACTCGCAACCTTGTGGTCTATGAGTTAGTGGCTGCAGTACAGGCATTTAACCACTACGCTACCAGGGCTCCCAATAAGGTCCCAATAAGGTCAGAAAAAAGGTGCCCAGAGTTGATCACAAGTTTGGGCAACTTGTTATTTCTTCAGATGGAATGATTTACACCAGTGGTGGTAACAATGGCTGGCACAGCAGGACATGTTTGTAAATAGCCTGCTAGCATCACTACAGAGTACTCCAGAATTTTCTGAAAAATCCAGAGCAAAAGGTGAGCTTTGAAGCTGCTATGAAAAAGACAAACAAACTAGAAATGATTCTAAAAATGCAAAGACATACAGCTTAACACAAAAATTAGAATTATGCAAACCATTGTATTCCCTATGACCATGTATGGATTTGAGAGGCAGATAGTTAAGAAAGTGGATAGGAAAAAAATAAGTTCATTTGAAATGTGGTGCTGGAGAAGAGTGCTGAGGACATCATGGACAGCCAAGAAGTCAAACAAATGGGTCCTAGAACAGATCAAACAGAAATCTCTCTGGAAGCCTAAATTAAGGATGTCGTACTTTGGCCACATCATGAGAAGGCATGACTCATTGGAAAATACAATAATGCTAGGAAAGTTGAGAGGAAGCAGAAAGAGGGGAAAGTCGTATATTAGATGGACACAGCAGTGTCACAAGGGGGTGCAGAGGGTGCGGACCACATCGGATGACACCACTGAAGGGGGTGACACCTGGTGAGTGCACCCCATCTCCCTGCCATGCGCAATAATAATAATAATAATAATAATAATAATAATAATAATAATAATAAAATTTTATTTATAGCCCGCCCCTCGGGGCGGGGTACAACAATATTAAAATAAAACAATATTTATTTTGGCACATGGCAGGGAGGGAGAGGGACCAGCACCCCCCCCATCTCTGTGCGACTACTTCAGAGTAAAGCCATGCAGAACAGGGAGGGAAAAGGC
>CM034708.1:209637814-209674235 GCA_020142125.1 Phrynosoma platyrhinos
TTAAAGTGGACTCAATTTGCACTATTTCTGGCAGTCTGTAAAGGCCCCCAGTCTCAGTAATTTAGGGGGGAAGCAGACGGGCGGCCGTGGGCCGTCCCGGGAAGCTGTGCTGTGGGGCCGAGGTATCCCCACACCTCAGCCCCGCAGCGCAGCTTCGCCGCCCCTGGAAGGAGCGCTAAACTGGCGCTCCTTTCACAAGTCGCCGAAGGTGTGCCGCAAAAGGCTGTTGGCGCACCTTCAGCGACTCTTCTGCTGCAGCATGTGTGGACGCTGCAGCAAGAGGTCCTCCTCGGAGCGCCGGCCGTGTGGAGTGCCGGCTGCTCCGAGGACGACCTGGGGAAGGGGTTGGGGTGCCGATCGTGCTGGTGCCCCTCCCCTTCCCTGCCCCCAAAACGGTTCAATTAGTCATTACAAAATTAAGTAAAGACCTAGCATGTAGTAGTGGTTTGAGTGTTGAGCAATGACCCTGGAGACCAGGATTCACATTCTCACTTGGCCATAGTCACCCACTGACCTTGGGCAAGTCATATGGTAAGCCCTCTCTGAAGAAATCTGGCCAAAAAAACCTGTGATAGATTTGCCTTAGGGACACCATAAGTTAAAAACTACTTGAAGGCATACACCACCAACAACAAATTCAGTGGATCTACTCTAGGCATGACTGAGTCAGAATTAAACTACCGTACAAAATGTAACATCATCAGCTGTAAAGTTCTTTCAAAATTTCTCCTTACAATTTGGTTTCTTTTTCTTTAAACCAGGGGTAGGCAACCTTTCCCCTTTAAGGGCCGAGGGACTTCAGCTCCCATAAGCCTCAGCCATGTTGGCCAATAGTCCCATGTTGGCCAATAGCTCCTGGGATTCTGGGAGCTGAAGTCCCTTGGCCCTTAAAGGGGAAAGGTTGCTTACCCCTGCTTTAAACAGTCTTCTCCATCTACTTGTTCTTCTGTTCATTTCAACACCTTAGTGTTAAAAGTAAACATACTCCTGTTAATGTTAATTCTAAAATTAATTTGTTAGCATTGTTTTATTGTGCATTATAAAATCAATTAGGTTAATCATTTGTAATGAGTTAGTGATGAATTACTTTGGAATGAAAAATCAATTAAAATGATCAAAAATGGATCCAAATGCCCCCAGTCAAATAGGTTACTTTAATAATTTAACATTTCATGTTAGTCACTAACCACTAACAGTTAGTGGCCATCCACACTTTTAATGCTGTTGATGTTAAAATTATTATAATGACAATTTTGGGGGGGAGGGGATTTTGTTAAGAATTAAAGGCCACAACCCAATTCTTAGTCTAAACTAGTTTTGACTCATTCAGTCAATTGCTGAATGGTAATTCAACATTTATATAAAGCCATTTATTCAACAGGTCAACACTAGTTGGTACTAACAATTAATGTAGGCCAAAATGTATTATGAGTAATGAATTATTTTAAAGAAATAACTCTGAGCTCTGTTGTCTCTAGGGCTCTATGTCTTTTCTATCACTTGGGATCACTTTTGAGTTCTCTGTCAGCCTTAAAAAGCTTGAAATTGATAGAAGGAAGGGTGGATGATGGAGAAGACTGCTTAAGAGAAAGGACACACAACTGAGAGAAGAGATTTTGAAAAACTTCAGAACTGATGATGATCTTAAGTATTGCAGTTATATTCCAACTTATTTGGCATCACCTAAAAGTTCACTGTCAACCTTATAAAACTAATCTGGCATAGTTTAATCCAATGATGTATTCATGTCTTTTACTCCAAGTCTCAAGTCAAGTCTCAAATCTATCGTCAAGTCTCAAGTCAAGGAGCCAACTTTTAACAGAAAAAAGGAGGTGGGCCATATTCCTCAGAGGGGAACAGCAAATGCATTATTAAGCAATGGGCTTGAGGGGAGGGTTCAGGTCTGCTTGGCAGCCTGTCCCTGCTGTACATCAGAGGAGCCTGCTAAAGTTTTGCAAAAGGTTCAGAAGGATCCTTCTATCTCAAGCCCACTGCCTAACACATTTGTTGTTCTCTTCTGAGAAACATACCCCATATTCTGTGGGGGGGGGGGCTTGCCTGCGACTCAAAGGTTTGCCAATAATTCAGTTACTAAAAATATCCGAGTCAACAAATTCAGTCACTTCATCATTTATTGCCAAGTTGAGTCCAGGTCGAATCAATGAAGTGACTTGAGTCTGACTTAAGTTCAAGTCAATTGATCCGAGTCTACCTCAGTAGTCTAATCTCAAACCAGACCCAAAGTGTGATTCTCATCAGTCCAGGATTCTTCTCATCCAGGTTTCTTGACATTCAAGAAACCTAGTTCCACTCCCCAATATTTTCAAATATTCTTTCTTTTCCTATGAAGTGCAGATGAAAACAAACTACAACTCCCAGAGGACAAAATGACATGCCAACAGCCCCACTAGCATGTATATAGCATTGTTGTTTGCCAGAACAACATTTTCCAAACAGAAACTGAGGTTTTCCCCCTGAGAATTCTCCAACAAAGCTTGCAAATACACCGTGCTGATTCTGAGCTGAGCTGAGAGGAGTCACCGATCAGAAGAATAAAGCACTATTCTCTGGCACAATGGCTTATTTGAAAAGCAATGCATCACAACTCAGCTAGACCTCTCCCCCGCCCACTCTCCCCAAACAACAATAAATTCTTAAGATAGTTTGCACCATTAAAGAACGTTTAGAATGCTGCTGCATAGATAGCACAGTATGTCTATTAATCACACCACCATTTATGTGCTGTAATTCTGCTGCCACTGTTAAATAACATGGACTACTAAGTACCTGAATCAACTATTAAATAAGCCTCCATGCTCATTAGAAGCTCACTTATTTGGGCTTCAGAAATGGGAAATGTAACCAGCCCTGGAGGAGTGTCACAGAGAGCTCAGGAAAATGACACATTAAGCTTCATTTACCAAGCAATATTCGAAGACAGAAAAATGCAAGGAGAAGTGAAAAGAAAGTGGAGGAGGGAAGAGAGAAGAGAGATGGGGGTTGGGAGGAGGAATCCACTAAGACTCGGGAGCAGCTTTCTGCCAGGGTCAGCCCAAGACAGTTTGGTGCCAGAGGCAAAGGACAAGATATCACTTCCCGCATTACATATGCAAATGCCAATGAGACTGAGAGTTGATTTTAGTTCAACATTATGACAGGTAATATCTTGCAGAAGGCTAACGCAGGAGGCCCAAGGCAAGCTATATGGGACTCCAGCATCTTAGCCCCTGTCTGCATGGGCCAAATAAAATGCCCTCCTGATGTCTTCTCAGCAGGGAATCCAGATGATGCAGGGCCAATCTCAAACAGTCTGGATGACAACTGGCCCATTCAGTGCCAAACCTGAGCTATAACACTTTTAAAATGGAGTTTTAAAAGTCACTCATTGCTGTGAATCTTCCTAGAAGATCCAGAAGCCTCCCCCCCCCCATGTCATGTGGCTGTTTAAAATATGTCCTGCTGTGCTGCCTGGTGCAACCACTGTGACAGCACAGAACTCGCTGTGAGGTCAGAATGAGGTGCCCAGCTATGTGACTGAGGGTAGGCACCTTGTTCTGACCTTAGAACAAAAAGATATGCCATAGTAGCAACTGTGCCAGGTGGCACAGTGGGATGTACATGCAAACAGCAGCCCAACATTGGAACAAAGGGCCCAAGATAACAGAAGGCACCAGCCCAGTCCTGCTCTCCATCCTCCAGCATCTGCTTCCAGTGATGGCTCATGGCTCCAAGTCAGAGGAGTGGCAAAGCCACTGCAGAGTTTAGTCTGAACTTCAACTGCTGAACCCTATGCCCTAACCTTATCTCAAAAGTGCCAAAATCTACCCCCCACCCAATAATAAATCCAAAATGGATTCAAATGTCCCACTGATACTGCATCTACACTGCAGAATTAATGCAGTTTGACACCACTTTAACTGCCATGGTTTAATGCTGTGGATTTCTGGGAGTTGTAGTTTTATGTGATACTGACTCTTCTCATGCCACAACAAATTACAGATGCAAAACTTCCATAGGCTTCCAAGCAGTGTCAAACTGTATTAGGTCTGCAGTACGGCAGCAGTCTAACATTGGAGCCACTGTCTGCAAACCCATTTTCCTGAGACACTCCCTTTCTGCCTGACTGTAGGACCAGATCAGTTTCTTTTAGCTGATTAAAACAAACAAACTAAACTTACAAAGCTTTTTTTTCCAAATGTAAATTGTAGCAAAGACTTGCTTATGTCAGTAGAATTTTCTTTAAAAAATAAAAATAAAGAAGTGAGGGGGAAATGTTTCAGTTTTGCATTTTTCTCTTTTTGAGTTTTGTAGATCTTAGATACTTTCATTCAAATATACAGGAGATTAGCATACAGCTAAAAAAGGTGTTTTACCACTGCTGAATTCAATCCCAATTCGGGCTGCATCTGGGTATTATCAGACATATTTTTGCCGCTGATGCTGCCAGCCAGATACAGCCAGATAACTTCCGGGTCGAATATGAGCTCAGCTGGCCTATTTGCAAAGCCAGGAGCTTTCCAGTTTTGAAAAGAGGCTGGCTGAGTTCAGATGCTACCTGGAAGTTACCTGGGCTACACCCGGCTGGTGGTGTCAGTGGCAAAAATACATCTGATAATACCTGCATACAGCCTGAATTAGGATTGAATTCAGCAGTGGTAAGACACTTTTTTAAGATGTGTGCTAATCTTCATAGTCGTGTTAGTCTGGAAAATCAGTATGCAAAAGGATCTTGTACCACCTTTGAGACTAACTGAGCTTTTGTAGATTTGAGCCTACTTCTTCAGATGCACAGAGGAGGTGTTGCACAACTACCATGTAACACCATGAATGTGAAGTTACACTCATATCCTTGATTTAGGGGTTTGGCCAGGAGTTATTATTATCAGAGGGCATGCTGCATAGGGATGTGGAGATAGATAATTCCAGAGTTTAAAAAACTCAGATCAAAAAATAGCTTTTCTCAATTAGCAGTGCTATTAATAATATTCAGTGCAAGGGCCTTCGATTATAATGAAGTAATGCGGAAATGGTTCTCCTGGTAGATGCTCTTTGGATTATTCATTTCTGCCCTCTACTCTTCAAACACTTGACACACCTTATGTTGGATTGGTTTTAAGAAGTGACAGTAGAATAAAAATGAACACAAATTACATGAAATACACACAATAATACAAAAGTTTTTGCATTCATATGTTTGATATTTGCCCACTTTCTGCACCAAGGGTGCCCTTAATTAAGTAGTTACTTAATTAACTAAGTAGTTACTTAATTAGCATTAAGAACAACAAGGAGCCTTCTTGTATCTAATGAGGTGGGTTGGATTCTGCAAAACATTATGTTAAATAATATTTGTTATTTCCTAAACGGCTGCAAGATTCCTTGTTTATTTTTTTCTTACACCAAACTAGCACAAATACCCCACCTTGAATTATTAACATTAAAATTGACAACTTAACATTAAGGACAGCATTTAAATACACAATTTCCTAATATGGTCATTCCAAGAACAGGTTGCTTTTGGGGGTGCATCTACCCTGTAGAAATAATGCAGTTTGATGCTGCTTTGAGTGCTGTAGCTCCATCCCATGTATTTGTAGTTTTAAAAGGTCTTTAGCCTTCTCTGTCAAAGAGTGCTCATGCCTCACAAAACTACAAATCCCAGGATTCTGTAGGATGGAGGCATGGTATTTAAAGGGGAATGCCTATGCCAGTGTTCCCCTTGGTCTTAATTCATCCTGTTTAGTCTATGTAGGCCAAAACCCAAGAGCTAGGATCAGACCAGATCCTGGCAGAATGGTCATGATCCAGTGGATCTGGCCCAATCCCAAGGTAAAAGACCTTTAACGCAGGTCAGAATGACCACTGGTTTGCTGTGGAGTTTCCTGAAAACTCTGCAGCAAATCCTGGCTCTTTAAATGGCCCTCATACAGTCTTTATGGTATTTAGGGTTACCATAAGAAGGAAATGATTTGAAGGCATACAAACTAACTAACTAAGGGGCTTATCACATTCAAAAACAAAGCGACTTACCTCTGCAGGGATACAGTCACTTATGTGATGCATTTGGAAATTATTGTATTAAAAATGCCACTGATGCCACCAGATGACTGCATCCCAGCTAAATTCCAGCTCCCAGCCAGATTCAGCTGGCTGATTTGCAAACTCAGGGAGCTGGGATTTAGCCAGGATGCAGTTGCCCAGTGGCATTGGCAGCATTTTTAATGCAATAATTTCTGAGTGCATCCCGTAAGTGATTGTATCCCAGCAGGTTAAGTCACTTTATTTTTGAATGTGATAAATCCCTAAGAGTGACTATTCTAAGTGGAGAGGAGAGTAGATTGTGTGAGTTTATCTTGAGGAACCATAAACCTCTTCTTCATGGCTTGGGGGCCCACAAGCGTTGGGATACTACCAAGAAACACTCACTAGAGGCAAGATAGGGTGCCACAGGAGTACAGAGGAAATCATAGACCTGTCAAAACAAGTCCTGTCATGTACAAATGTTGAGAAGATTATAATGGGCAAAAGGAAGGGTGTGCCAACTCTAATGTAGAAGTCCTGGAACAGGGCACCCCTCAAGAAAGCAGCTGACAAAATCCCTTCCTTTATTGACTGGTCATGTTTCATCCTTGAGTTTTGTGGGAAAATAACTTCTTAAAAGGCATGGCTTGGCACAGGATCTACAGTGAGGCTTATACGTATGAAAGAAATGTATTGGGTCACACCAAAGGTCTACCTGGTCCATCTTTCTATTTCTGGATTGCCCAACCATACGATCATAGGAAACCAAAAAAGGAGGACATGTGTTCAGATACATGTTTTCTCGCAAATAAATCCCAATGTGTCAAATTGTCTTACTCCCTTGTAAAGACTGTAGCCTGGGTGACTTTCTTGGCATCAGTTAGTGATTTTCATAAATGAATAGGTATCTGAATTCTTGAGCTATTGTGTCCTTGTCCTAAATCTTTATACCATTTTTCATCAAAAACCTCTCGAGACATGAATACACATATTTCTATTCCTTTTCTTTCATTCTTTAAAACAATTCTCCAAATATTGGCCAGCCCATCTGGATCTCTTTATATGTGTATTTATTCAAAATGATGCATTTGGGGTTATTTTGCCAGCTCAAGTTACAAGCAACCCAATCATCCAATTTTTGTACACCGTGGAAGGAAATGGATAGCCTGCAATAAATATAACCAAGTTTTCATTTCTGCTGCTCTGGTGATCTCAACCATTTGTGTCTCCACTCAAATCTATATGACACAATTGATCGTAAACCTGTTCTACCTCCCTGGACCAAATATTGCCTCTATGACAGAAACATAATCTAGGGAGAAGGCAAATAACATTTTTGGTGACAGATTGTTTTAAATAATGGCAGCTGTTTGATATCGGTTTGGAAAGTTTGGGATATGAATATTGTTCCCAGCACAGAAGTTGAGTGGGAAGAATGCAGGTAGAACAGAAAAGGATGCCACATTGTGCAAAAATTTATCTGTTATTTTGACAGGGAGCCTGCCTTGTCTTGTAAGTCTCATATCTAAAATATACATAGGCATACAATAACATTAGACCTTGCCTCCCCTGCAGTGCACCTTTCAGTTTATTTAACTCAAGCCATATTTTGATCTTTAATGCTACAATTTCCAAAAAAGCTATGTTTGTCCTGGACAGAAATCTCAGATGATGCTATACTGAGAGGTCATGCACACAGCTAATCTGGAGTAAAACCCATTTAGTTCAACTATAATTACTTCCAACTGGAGTGAGGTCCAATTTTTACTCCCTGTACACACACTCCACAGTAGGCTTTTATTACTGTTAAGTGTCCTCAAGTCAACTCAACAATTCTATGATTCTATGATCATGGCTCATGACAACCCTGTGGATGAAGCATCTCCAAGACTCCACTGCTCTGATTAGGTCCTGTAAATTCATGCCCGTGGCCTCCTTAATAGAATCCATCCATCTAGCATGGGGCTTCCTCTCTTTTTACATCCCCCCATCTTTCCTAGCATTATTGTTTTTTACCAAATAAGTCATTCTCTCTCATGATGTGACCACAATACAACAGCTTCAACTTTGTCATGTGGCTTTCAGGGAGATTTCAGGCTTGATCTGTTCTAGGACCGATTTGTTTGTCCTTTTAGCTGTTCTGTTAGCAATATATGGGTCATCTTGAGCAGCATGGACTCGACAAAGTGGAAGAAATATTTAGCTCTCAACAGCTCACAAATGCTCCAAGAAATGTCACTATCTGGCCACCTGTGGGTTGCAGTAATGGTGGACTAGCCCATATAAAACCCTTCGAGGTCCCTGAAGGAAACTTCTCCTGATATGTTCAGCCAGAACATACCTAATGCCATTCTGGCTTAAATGGGGCTGCTGCTCCTGTTATTAAAACTGAAATAGTAAGACTGTAATATATTAAGCACTCTTCTCCAGCCCCACATCTCAAATGAATTGATTTTCCTCCTATCTGCTTTCCTCACTATCCAGCACAACCATACATGGCAATAGGGAAAACAATGGCTTATACTATTCTAACTTTCATGCTCAATTGTATATCGTTACATTTTAGGATCTGTTCTCATTCTTTCAGAGCTGCCATCCCCATTCCTAGTCTTCTTTTGATTACTTGACTTCAGTCCATCAACACTATACATAGAGGTAGAGACAAACCATCGTATCTGACTACTTTACCTTTATTTTCAATGTTCAACTATTTGTGTTTTTGTCTGGGTGGGGAGCTTGGGGTTTGGTACTGACCCATGAACTGAGATCCTACATTGCCCAGCATAGTGTAAGAATTATGGCGATGAAACTCTGCTATGGCTCTCTTCTTTCCACTCCCAGGAGTTACAGTTTTGCTGCCATAGTCACCCCCCTCTGAACATAGTTGGTGGAGTGGGGGGCTGGAGAAAGGTTCTCTGAATCCACCAAAGGCTGTCACAGAAGAACTCTAAGTCCTGAGATGTGCTTTGGTGATTGTGTTGGGTGGAAAAGAATACTAACTTCCACATTGTCAAAAAAAAAAAAAGTGGCGTTCTGCTTGCATATGTCACTAACCAACTATATTCAGACAAACTAACAGAGACTTTCAGAACTGGAAGGGATGCAGCAGTTTGCTTTTGCTGGAGCCTATTGGGAAGGGCAAGATCCTACCCGCTCCTCTCCCTCCTGATGACTTAATTTAGGACAAACTACTTTTGCATTTTGAACTCTGTTTTTAGCAACTGAAGTAAGCTGAGGGTAAAGGGAGAAAGTGGGAGGAGGAAAGAGAAACTGGAACATTTCAAAAGCAGATGAAAAAGTGGAACAACAGAGAATTAATGAAGACTGTCCCTGCCAAATTGGGACAGCTGGAATATATTCTTACTCTGATATGACCCTTCATGCAGGTATTCAACGAAGAGTACTCTTGTAGAAGAAAACTGTACCAAAATAAAATTTATCATTTCTGACAGTGTCACAATTCCAGAAGTTACTGTTGGCTTTGTTTTGTTTTGTCTTGTTTTTGATATCAGATGAAACTAGTTGCTTCCATTACAAAAATTACAAAATTGAGTGTTGTAGGAAACCTTGAGAAAAGACTGAGTCCTGACAGCATATCCTTTGATCTCATGATCTTTGGATATAGTGATAATTTAGAATGGAGAACTGATCAATAACCCACCTCAAAAGGGGTTGGTATGTTTTGTTAAAAATTTATTGAGTTGTAACAGCAACTGTTGGGAGCTAAATGTGTTTAACATGGAGAAAGGAAGACTGAGAGATGGCCGTGGATACAAATGACAGGAAAAGTGATTCCACCTAAATATTAGGAAGAACTTTTTTATTGTAAGAGCTGTTTGAGAGTGGAATAGATTACCTTGGAGGATAATGGATTCTTGATCTTTGGGGGAGTCTTTAATAGAAAGTTGGATGGCCATCTTTCAGGAGTGGTTTAGTTTTTTTATTCCTGCATGGCAGGGGTTGGATTAGATGACCTTTTGGGTCCCTTCCAACTCTTAAGATTTTATGATTCTGTGAATGTATTGGGCTGATTCACACAAACACACACATACTGAAAAAGAGAGAAAGAAATTTAAAAGTACTTCCCCATTGAAAATTACTTTTTGTGGAAGAACAATAAAAAAATAAAATCAAAGAGAATATTTTAAATATGCAAAGGAACTAAATTATAGATAATACCCATAGAGGTCTACCACTCTTTTTGAAGGAAGAAAGTTAAAAACACAACCTACTGGCATGCATTATGTGGCAGCATTTCTTAATCTACAGCCGATACTTGGCATATTGCAATTGTATGCAATTACAGTTAGCTATAATTAAGAACAATTACAGCTTTTATTTCCCTGCTTGTTCTTTAAAAAGCACATTTGTAATAAAACTCACCACTTCTCTCCCCCCTCCTTTCCCCAGTCTGTTTTTTTAAAAAGGTGAATGTAATTATACATCGCTATAACATTGCCAATAATTAGTTTGACTCTAGTATCACCAGAGCCATTTTCATTTTATCTGTCAATGCTACCATCCACCTTCAACAGAACACACTATAAAATTCCCATCATTAACCTTTGTCACCTCATAAATCTGCAAAGAAACCTGAACAAAATGGAAGGTTTTGTCAGTTTAAAAAAAAGAAGCATTTTAAGGCCCAACTAAGGTTTATAATGAACCAGGCAAATTTTAGCACCTACGCCCTCCCCCCATGGTTTAAAAGGTACAAAACATTCTTTCATGCCCTGCAGTGAAATTGCTTTCTTGTCATTAAATTAAGCATTATACAAAAAGGTATTTATACCTGTGTAATATGGTGTTTTCATTTTAAATGGGCTACCCTCACAATGCAACTCTCCATAAAAATTTCACCAAGCAATTGGAGGTGAAACTTTTATTGGGCTGCCTGCTTTTCTAGGAAGCCATTTCGGAATTGAGGCCTTGATGCTAGCAAGCCTCGAGACAAATGATTCCAAAGCAACATTTTAATATATATATATATATATATATATATATATATATATATATATATATACACACACACACACACACACACACACACACACATATATACATATATATGTATATATATATAGAGAGAGAGGAGGGAATGGCTGTTTACATGCTTCAGTAGTAAGGGCTGAATTTGGTTCATATTTTAAATTCAAAATGGTCTAATTAGCACCTCTGGATTCAATATGTGAACTGGAATATCATTTGATTTCAGACCTTCCCCAGTTTATACAACTGCAAAAAATGCAGTTTTTTGATCAATTCCACCCACAATACCATAGAATAGTGGTCACTATGGTTCTACAACTGTTTTGGACTTCAATTCCCACAATTCCAGACTGTTATCTAAGCTGGCTGGTGTTTCTGGGAGTTGAAGTCCAGAGCATCTGGAAGACCAAAGTTTGGAAACCACTGCCTTAGAGCCTGGTATTTGGAGGCTGGTTTTCTCTCAACGTCTCCATGCTAGACATTTTGGCTAGAAGGCCATCGGGAGGCCTCCTCTCCCTCTGTGAGTGGAATGCACAGTTCACTACTTCTCACATACTCTCCAACTGTCCCCATTTGCCCAGGACAGCTCCAATGGCTCCTCTATCATCCCACTGCTTTTAAAATGTTCTAGTTCACTTCTCCAAAAACCCAAACTGAAGGGTTCAGCCAAAAAAATAACCTAGGTTAAAATAATCCCACTTCCAATTACAAAAAAGGCAATAATATGAAGAAATAAAGGAATAACCAAACCTTGGAGCAGAAAAGCTAATAAAATTTCTGAAAGGGTAAAATACCCCACTGAAAAGTATGCAAATGCAAAAAATAAATATTATAATGATAATAAAAATTTTAAAACTCAAGGCCAAATTTTTTTTTACTAGTTAAGCCAGTAAAATTCCTAAAAGGGTAACAATACTCCACTGAAAAGTGTGCAAATGCACAAAATAAAATAATATAATAGTAATTAGTAAAAAACTCAAGGCCAGATGCGTTTCGATTACAGTCTTCCTCAGTGGCCTGCAAGTATTCAAAAGATATATATATAAAACAAATCCTCAGCTCATACAATGTGACTCTGCTCAATTCAAAAGCACCAATGTTCTCCTGCTCACAGAGTCTCTTATATAACCAGCTGAACTGGTGATGGGAAGGATCCTGCCAAGACTCAAGAAAAGAACCTAGGGAAATCTTAGGGTGTGGAAGGACAATGAAAAAGTTCAATTCTAGTTCACTTCTCCTCCTCCCATTTCCCCACCTTTTGTCCTCAGCTTATTTCAATTATTGCAGACTTAGGGCCTCTACAGACTGCACTTTGTGACGTCTTGGGGAAGGAGAGGGGCAGCCACATGCCAGGTGCCCCAACCCCACGCTGAAGATGTCATCATGGCGCATGCCATTCCGCATCATTGAAATATAGTCGGGCCTCCATATGCACATATATTTTTTTAATCCATGGATTGAAGCATCCACAGCTTGAAGATCTTTAAAAAATATATAAATTCCCAAAAGCAAATCTTCATTTTCCTGTTTTATATAAAGATCACCCTTTTACTATCCATTGTATTTAATGGGACTTGAACATCCATGGGATTTTGGTATCCATGGTGGGTCCTTGAATCAAACCTCAACGGATACCAAGGGTCTACTGTAAGCTGAGCACAGAAGAGGAGAAAGAAAGACTTAGGCTGAATTCACACTGCAGAAATAATTCAGTTTGACACTACTTTAACTGCCATGGCTCAATGTTACAGAATTCTGGGATTTGTACTTTTGTGAGACATAGCCTCTATCAGAGCACTCTCATGCCAGAACAAGCTATAAATCCCAGAATTCCATGGCATTGAGCCATGGCAGTTAAAGTAGTGTCAAACTGGATTATTTCTGCAGCATGGATGAAGTCTTTGAAGACATTTATAAGTAGCTGAAAAAGTGGGGAAACACAAGATTAATTAGGCTTGTACCTGCCAAATCTGGACACTTGGAGCATATGTAGATATCCTAAGGACCTTCCTTCTTTCCTGTCTTCTTTTAAGAGTGAGTGTAGCATAGTGGTTTGAGTATTGTACAATATTAGAATCCTGGAAGTCAAGGCTCTGAATCCCCGTTTAGCTATGGAAACCCACTTCGTGACCCTGGATAAAATGCACTGTCCTATTCTCAGAAGAAGACAATGGCTAATCCCCTCTGAACTGATCTTTCCATGAAAACCCTATGATAGGTTTGCCTTAGAATCACCAAAAGTAAGAAACAACTTGAAGGCAAACACGAGCAAGGAGAATCTTTTGACTGCGAAAGGATTGATACGTGGTTACTGGAACAATAATTTTCCTCCACCTGTGATTCAATGCATGTAAGCTCTAACCCATTTACAACATTTGAAGGAATGATGTATAGAGGAAATTTACACGTAGACTTATATTTGAACATTTGGTCAGCTGTCATAGAAACTTTCTAATGTGGTTATTTTCCCTCCTTTTTCCTTTCTATCTTCCAGCTTTTGTTAAACTGGAACATTATCATCTATAACTTAGAACCCTTTTGAATGTAAATTAAAAATATTTAGACATAAATAAGAGTAACAACATGGTTCTTATATTTCATGTCCTATTAATAATGATAATACCTATCTCCATCATTCATCCATTTATTTAGCCAATAGGCTGTTTGTGTAAATATCGGACAGGAAACAATTTCCTTGATATTTTTCAAACATGTAGAGCAAGAAATCCACACTTTTACAAGAGCCTCTCAAGGCAGGTAAATGCAGCAGCTTTTAGAAGTACAAATTAAAGGCAATTATAACCTGGCCAACCCACCTTATCATTAAAATGCCTGGCAGAAATCAGTCTTTGTAAGGTGGAGATTGTAGTTCATTCAGTGCAACCAAGCATGTGAGTTCACTGTTTCAAAGACTCAGAGATAACTATTATTCACTGATAAAAGCAGGAGCAACTAGGGAAGCCCTTCAAAAAATCCTTTCAGCAGATGTGCGTGATATAAACATACATATGTACTGCTATATCAAACAAGTTCTCCCTCCTTTACCTTTGTTATCGAATGAAAGAGAGAGAAATCAACCAAGATTCAATTTCCAAGCACCATTTTCTCTAGTTATTTGTTAAAATATGGGAAAGCATGAATTACCCACAAAGGGACAGCTTTGTGAGAGTAGAGACATCTATCCATGCAGCCAGCCAGCACCATTCAATGGGTAAAGCTATACCTGAATTTGAAAGCATTCATGATTCAGGTCCTACCAATATTATGAAGGAAAGATTGCCTAATGCAGTTATATAAAAAGGAGCAAGGAGTGTTGGTTTTACAGCATAGAGAGATGATGTTTCAGCCAAAACATTAGCTCAGATTAAATTTTATTTTTAAAAAAAAAATAATCAAACTTTTAATAATAATAATAATAATAATAATAATAATAATAATAATAATAATAATAATAATAATATTTATTTATATTCCGCCCCTCTGCAGAGCAATCGGGGCGGCTTACAACATTAAAATTTACATAAAGATATGTTAATACAATGTAAACAGAACCTAAAAATCCCGAAACCCACCCTCCCCTTAAATCAAATATGTGTTGTTGTAACAAATATTTGAGGTGGAGGGATTGTATTATATTTGTAGATAGATTTTTGTTTGTATTGTTTTGCAATTTTGTTGACTTTGGCAACTTTTTGACTTCATGTTGCTATTTTGTTGATTTATTTGTGAAAAATGATCATTCTTAATAAAAATTATTTGAAATGTAAAGATTATTTTAAAACAATAAAATAAAATAAAACATTGTGTCTATTTTGACAGAGAATTCAGAGGTCAATGCATTGCAGTCAACTACATATATACTGGAATCCAAACCAAGTTTTTCATGTTTTAAAAAGCTCTGGGTTGTGTGAAGTAGTACTTCCTTTTGTTTGGCCTGAACTGAAGGTTTATCAACATGACCTAAGTTCTGGAATTATGTGATTATTTGTTGTGCTTCAACTTGTTCCATCCACTCCTTTATTGGCAAAAGGACTGTGAACCCAGAGACCTGTGAACTAGACCTACATGATCTCATTAGTTTAGTTTGCTATTGCCCCTTTGGATCTTTATATTCCAAACTTGCAGATTGATCAAAGTAACCAACCCCAGGCATAGGGCATCATTTGTTTTTGTGGGTTTTTTATAGAACACTTAGGCTGAGAATATAGAGCTCAAAAGGTTACATATTCTTGCTAATATAAAGGACAAGCAAGTCAAACTCTCTAGGGAGCCACATTTGTCATCATATTAGCCTTGACCAAGGATACAGAAGTCAAGAAGGGAAAGAAAGATGGATCACTTGTTTTAGGACATTATAGAAGCTTTGAATACCATTAAAAATATAGTTGCTAGATCTCAGATCCATAAGTTTCCAGTTTTGTAGGTCATTCCAGTGGATGAGATAAGAGTGCAGATTTCATGTTTTGGGGCAGTACACTCAAGACAAGAAGAAAGGATGGTGTGCAGATCTCCAGCTCATCTAGTAGAACAGCAGCTTGATACAGTCTTATTTGTTGATGACACTTTCAAAGACTCTCCAGGGATCTATGTATTTACTTACACTGCATCTGTACTGCAGAGGTAATCCAGTTTGACAGCACTTTAACTGCCATGGCTCAATTCTATGGCATTCTGGAATTTGTAGTTTTGTGAGACATTTAGCCTTCTCTGTCAGAGGGCTCTGGTGCCACAACAAACTATAGGTCTCAGAATATTGAGTCATAACAGTTAAAGTGGTGTCAAACTGGATTGTTTCTGCAGTGTGGATGCAGCCAGGTTAGCTCCCTCCTTCCCTTCTAGTCATTGTGGTGCCTGGGCTCACTCTTCATTCGGCATACCCGACTGGTGAAAAACAAATAGGCTAGATTAAATGTTAATTTTCCCATCTCCATAAAGAATTGAGAAGGGGCTCATCTACATTGACCAGAATAGTCTGAGCTGCTCCCAGAGTATTCTAGCCCCAGAACTGCCCTAGATTCCTTCATTACCTCTGCACACTGACACCGGGTGACTGATACACATGCATCCTTGCGGTCACTGATGCCCACCCCAGCTGTCAAGAGTTGCTCCCTCTGAAGTCAGAAATGAGTCTGTGTTGACCACATGGCTGGGCAACTTGTTGTGACCTCAGATGGAGCAACTCAAGCCAGTGGTGGTGACAGGGAGATTCATCTGTAGACACCCACTTGGCATTGCTACAGAGTGCTCTGGGTTTTACTGCACAATCTGCAAAACATGAGTTATCTTAAACTGATGTAAGACTGATATGACATGGATTCAGTACATCATGAAGACAGTCTGCACTTGAATAGGGAATTTGGCCCTGTGCTGTAAAGAAGGTCACAATAAGGATGGGCTAAGACTGTTTTATTTGGCCCATGTAGATAACATGTGCTCAAGGAATGATCCCCTCAATTCATCTTAATACCCCCCTTTTTTTGACAAAGAGGGGTGTGTGTGTGTGTGTTTGAATGACAACATGTGAACAAGCGTGGTTGGTATTTAATGCATAATGCTAAATGTGATCACCAGGCCATTGCAAGATCCTGAGTTTTGGGTGAGAAACCTCAGGGACTGGTATAATCCTGAACTGGTAACCTTAATTAGAAAAATCATGGTAGAATATCAAAAAAACAGTAGACTTTACGGTGAGCATTTTAACCTACAATAAGTTTTCAGGCCTAGCATAGGAACTACAAAGCTCAAAGGATGCCAGAAACATATCTATGAGACACACTACCAATGAGGATCATTACAATTTGACCTTTGAGTTTCTGGAAATACCAGTCAGCTCTGATCTCATCAATGTGACCCCAATCTGTCCTCTTCTATGCATATGGGGAGATCTTTAAAGCAGGCATAAAACCTCCGGCCATGGGATAGTCAAATCTCATAAGCTAAATAGGGTATATCTTGGTTGTTACTTGGAAAGAAGCCTTCAAAGGAAGGCTACATATTACAAGGAAGTGAATGCTAAAGTTGTATAGCATTCTTGGATGACCCCACAGCATCTGCTCCATCCTTACTATGTTTTGTAAAGATAAAATTGGGAACATGTGGAAAATGCAGACTGGACTCATCTTTATTTCACAGACTAACATACTCACATACTTTGCCAAGTTGGAAAGTCTGGAGTATATGTGCATGGAATCTGAAGGTGGGGCCATAGGCAACTCTCGGATATAAAGAATATACACAGATATTATCACTGTCAAGAAATAAGCCTTTCTGAACATATGAACATATCTCATTGAAAAACCTGTCAACCACTCTGAGGCTTCTGTTCTCCAGAGAGAGGGAAAAGATCAGCCTTTTTTTAAAAATTTATTTTTGCACCAAACTTTTAGTAAAAAATAGTGTTGCAGAAGCAGCTATTTTTCACAAATTGTGTTCTTTTAAATAAAAGTTAAGTTTTTACATAATATCAAGAATCCTTGCAAAAACAAAGAAAAAATCTTATAACATTATTTTTCTTCATAGTTACACTTCCACACATTGCCCAATGCTTCTTAGAGGGAGAGCAGGATAAAAAACTGAGATAGGTAGATTTAAGGTATTCAAAATGGCACCCCCCCAGCTTTTATCTCTCTCATGAAAGAAAAGAATAACATAATTTAGAATCATCAGAAAAGCTTCAGGTTAAAAATGGTCGATGCTTATATGTTTCTTCAAGGACTGCAAGGTTTAAATGTTAGATCAATTGCTAAAGCTTTAGTTAATTAAGTTGAGGGTGGACAACTTGAATTGGTGGGACTGTGAGTTAAAGGGCACCATTGTTTGGTTTCAAAGCTGTGCTGATATGTGCTTCTAATAAGAAATTAGAAAAGAAATGTTTAAGCTAGTATTCCTTCTAAATAGGACCATTTTGGTATTGTCTCCCATCCAGGACTATTTTCCTGATGATATTGGAAGTGGATCTTGGGTTTATGTACTTTTACACTTGCTTCACAAACCATGGATGGTGGGTGACTCCATCCCAGCTGCATCCTTTCTCTACTAGAAGAACAATTTTCTATCAGAGGATATTATGGAACAGATTATTCCAGAGAACCATTCATAAAATGACCAGATAAGTGTACAGAAGTTTCATGGGTCTAGGATTAACTCTCTCCTACTTGGTCAAGAGCTGTGTCTGCATGGGCCAAATAACATTTCCTGCCCCTTTCCCCATGGCATTCAATTTGGATGACACATCGCCCAATCCCCAGTCCTGGTGCAAAATATTTGGACCACTTATGGCAACTTCAGAACTGAACCTGTGGTATACCTCCCTTAACATGGATTACATAAACTCGGTTTATGTAACACAACAAATATTAGAGTCCTAGGTGTGAACAATTTTTAAGGTGTTAGTTGGGTATGGGGAAAATGTTTAATTTTGAGGGGCAGAATTCTTATTTGGGGACAATATCTCACACCTTTCTTATAGCTACAACCTTATATGGCCTCCTTCACAAACACAGAGCACTGTCCTCCCACAGAGATGAATAATTAAGGGACTCAGGAGGAAAAGCTGGGGAGCAGCCAGTGCTAGCAATAGCAATAGCAAGTATTTTTCTACACTGCTTATCAGTGCACTTAAGCACTTACAATGTGTAAGCCAATTGCCCCCAACAAGCTGGGTACTCATTTTAGTGACCTTCAGAAGGATGGAAGGCTGAGTAGACCCTGGGATCGAACTCACAACCTGTAGCTGTGAATGGCTGCAGTACCGGCATTTAACCACTGTGCCACCAGGGCTCCAGTGCTAGAACCCTCTCCAATATAGGTTTTTATTAAAGTCTTTGACATGATATGGCCACTTCACTCTTGAATCGGAGTGAAGGTATGTGGTGGTGTAGAAGAGTGCTGAAGATACTGTTGACAGCCAAGAAGACAAACAAATGGGTCCTTCAACAGATCAAGCCTAACTCTGCCTGAAAGACAAGCTGATCAAATTGTAATTTGTTGTACTTTGGCTACATCACCAGAAAGCCTTACTTAATAGAAAAAAATAATAATGCTGGAAAAGATAGGTGACAGTAGAAAGAGAGAAAGACTATACACCAGATCAATAGACTCAATCAGGGAAGCCATAGGCCTTAATTTGCAGGACCTGAGCAGAGTAGTGGAGGGCAGGATGTTTCGGAGATGTCTCATCCACAAGGTCACCATGAGTCAAGGTCAACTTGAGAGCAGTTAACAACAAACAGCAACATGGAAATAACAAAGATATGAGCAAGAAGAGCAACCAAGTGGATATAGAGAAGGATAATGGAAGTACCAGAAGATCCAGGGAGATGTGAATTCAGCAGATTAGAGTGGCAAGTACAAAGGTGAAGGAGGTAGATATGCTAGGGTAAGTAACAAATTAGAAAGGAGGAGGGAAATATATATGTCCATGAGAACCGAGGTCTACAGTCCTTTGGTTCCATCACTGGGGGTAATACCAAGTAGAAGGACATGGAGGAGGGCCTTCTCAGCTATGTCAACCTCCTCCTGAATTTAAGATGCCTTCCCCTTGGAGGTTCGACTGAGCCCAGTGTCAAGCTAAAACATAGCTTTTTAGTAAAGTCTTTTGGAACTAATGTATTTCAAACCCTCATGTACATGGTTTGAAAATGGTGTAGTTTTGGTTTTAACTGTTACTATGTTTAGTGTGTATGTGTGTATGCCTTCAAATTGCCTGTCAATGTATGACATCCCCATGAATTTCATAGGGTTTTCTTAGACAAGGAATACTCAGAGGTGGTTTTGCAGATTCTTCCTCTGAAATATAGCATACAGCATCTGGTAGTCATTAGTGGTCTCCCATTCAAATGATAATCAAGGCTGACCCTGCTTAGCCTCCAAGATTAGACAGGATCTGATGCCTTTAGGATATTTAGACTCTTACTTTCTTCAGATTACTCCTGCCCAGAATCCTGTTGGGGATGTTCATATGTAGGCTTGTGTAAGTGGGAATTAGAATTAGGTAGTTCTGTAATGTCGATCTGATAAAGGGCTACAATCATGTTACTACATAGGGCCAACAAATATGCCTTGGAACCAATGTGCATTGGTCCTGTTGTGCATCAGATCCATTTTGTATTGGTCAAAATGCATATTGTGCCATTACCCCTTGAGAGTTCACCTTCATTGGAAGATGAATCAGATATTCCATTGGAAGAATCATAGCAGATGCCTGACAGCCAGCCAAGTTCTCCTTCTGTTCAGCAGGTCAAATTGGTTTCAAAACAGGAAGAGGAGCTAGAGGAGAGCCCTCTAGCCCAGTCCTAGAGAAAGGTGGAGGCTGAAGAATCTGGCCCAGGCCCAGTGGTGTCACTAGGGGAGTGCGGACCACAACGGGTGACACCCCAAAGGGGGATGTCACCCAGTGAAGTGGTACACACAAAGGGACTGGGCAAGCTAAAAAGGGTGTTTTCCTGCTTGCCCAGCAGTTGTACCAGACTCTAAATGGGCTGTCCATAGGACATAGTGCCACCCCCTCAGTAGTAGCAGTTGCTGGAGGGGGGGCAGAGGAGCCTTTGCAGTCCTGCAGAGCAGCAGCCACACAGGACTCTGAAGGCGGGGGGGGGGGGGGGGGGGGGGGGGGGGGGGGGGGGCTGCAGTGGTCTGGCCAGGTGGGAGAGGAGAAAGTAAGGCAGTTCACACACACACACACACACACACCACCACCAGGTGACGCCCACTTTAGGGACACCACTCACTACCCAGCCTTTCCCTGCAGATGAAGTGAGAGGCTGCAGTCAAGACATTGGGAGGAGCACCACAATGGAACACTCTCCTTAAATACTGCATGAAATCCAGGTGTCGGCTGAACATGCTGTCTATAAAAAGAAGTTACAATCACCAGCTACCTTGCAGAGTACAACTTCAGTCTTCCTCTTGACAGCTCAGTTTGTGAAAGTGTGTCTATCAGATATACAGGCTTTTGATTGTTTAAGTTCTCCACTACTGCAACTCCCTGGAATTCTGACTGATTTCTGGCTTTCTTGACCCTGGACTGTTTATACCAGATATCTCTTGCTTTCATAACTTACTGACTTGGAAACTCTGAACCTTGTTCACTGGTAAGAGCAGGACACATTTGGACACCAGCTAAGGATTGCCAATGTGCATTGGGACATTCCTGTTGATGTGTTGTTACACATTTTTGCAATTCACTCACAGAGTTTCTTATGCTACATAGGTAAGTATATGTAAAATTACGCAACATACAGCATGAGGAAGGATCTGATACCTTTTAAAACTGGAAATGTTTTAAGTTGTGTGTATTGTATGCTATTCTGAGATCCATTGATAAAAGGCAGGCTAGATATGTTTTAATAAATAAAATATTTTTTAAAAAAAGGAGAGGCAGGAAACAGGAGACACAGAAGAGAGCTAGAAGAGAGAAAGAGATATGACAGGTGGGGAAGAGAAGTGAGAGATAGCAAAATAAAGGCTTGTACAGAACCCTAAATTCTTGTACACACCATTTTGTTCCAGATTCCCCACTCAAATTCTCTGATGAACAAATATATTAATTTACAGTATGCTTATATAATACTAAAACTAAACACATGTTTACCATTTCAGTGCCATCTCTATGGAGACCCAGATAAGATCAAGCAATCCCTCTCATTGCCTCTAATGGTGCCTATTATCCCTGTTGCTGTAGTAAGTGGATAAATTATTGACCAGGAATTACCATCAGAAGGAATAAACAACTAAACAGCATACAAACCTTGGCAGCAGTTCTGCAGAGGGAAAGCACTGTTTCTAGCATTTCCTGACACTGAATGCTAAACAAATTACAACCCAAATCAAAACTGGACTGACAGAAAACAACAACAGTAAAATAATAATAATAAAAAAACCAACAGCCCCAAAAATGATTGTATGCAAGATCAAGATACTAATCTAGGAAAGCCTGCTCATCAAGAGACTCATCTAGGATTGTGAAAATCTGTCTGCCCCAGTTCCCTGGATTTTTCATTTTCCCACTAGCATTGTCAGTCCATCCCACTTCCGTATTGGGTTGTGATAACTTCTTTTATTTTTATGCACATCCTCCCCAAATAGCACATATTTTTTCATAAAGTAGGACTAGGCAAAATTCAGCATGTAGACAAAGGCATGTGTCTTCCAACCTCCACAATCCAAAATGCTGATTATAATAATAATAATAATAATAATATGATTTATTTATATACCGCCCCTCTGGATAACCAATCGACCTGTAAAGCCCTATATGGCTCAGGTACACACTATTTGAAAGACTGTGGGTGCATCCCCACTGCCAAAATAATCCCGTCGTGACACCACTTTAACTGCCATGGCTCAGTGCTATAGAATTTTGGGAACTGCAGTTTAGTGAGACATTTAACCTTCTCTGCCAGAGAGCTCTGATATCACAGCAAACTACAAATCCCAGAACTCTATAGGATGGAGCAATGTCAGTTAAAGTGGTGTCACATTGAATTATTAGTGCAGTGTGGATGCAACCTGTATCTTCCCATATAAGCCTAAACCTTAAGATTCTCATGGGAGGACTTTCTCTCATCTGGTGAAGACATGGGATAGAGATTTCATAGTGGCTATTCCAAAGTGTGGAATTCCCTTTTGTGGGGGGTTAGACTAGTCTCCTTTCAACTTTATTTTTGCTGGTGGGTAAAGACTTTTTAATTTAAACAGGCCTTCAGATTTCAATTGGTGGTGGCAGAATGATCTTCTAATGGGCATGCTTTGCATGTGTTCTGTTTTGAAGATTTTAATTGAATTATTGGTTTAATTTTTAAATGTGTGTGTGTGTATTTTGTTGTTGTTGTTGTTGTTGTTGTTGTTACTGTGTGCCTTCAAGTCACTTCTGAATTATGGCAACCCTAAAGTGACCATATCACAGCAATTTCTCAGCAAGATCGATTTGGAAGGGATTTGCTATCACCTGCCTCTGAGAGTGTGACTTGCCTTTAGGTTTCCATGGATGAGAAAGGATTTGAATCCTGGTTTCCTGGAGTCCTAGTCCAACATTCATCTAATGGCAACAACTCCTTCTTGCTCTTGCTCTCCCTCTCCCTCTCAAATGTATATTGTATGTTGCTTAAATCCCATATTGGGAAACAGGTGATATATAAATAAAATAGGCCTTTTATTTCCATTGATTCTGCATTTAGGGATTCACCCATTCATGGCTTGAAAATATTTAACTAAAACTTCCAAAAAGCAAACCTTGATTTTGGTATTTCATATAAGCGACATCATTTTACTACCCCATTGTTCATATTAAGATTTGAGCATCCACAGATTCTGGTATCCACAGATATCTTGGAACCAAACCTCAGTGGATACCAAGGGCTCACTGTAATAAAACTTCCCTGAATCTCCCAAATATTGAATATTTTTTGTACCTTCTAGGGTGAAGATTGGCAACCATGCCATTCTTTTCCACAAATTATTTTAGGCCTACAAGGGTCCTTTTGTCAATGAGAGAAGCTACTATTATTGGTGGATGTAAACATATGATTCTGGTGCCTATTGATGCAGCCTAGAATTGCATTGGTTTTCTTAGCTGCTACATCACATTGATGACTCTTATTCAGTTTGTGGTTCACTAAGATTTCTAGGTTCCTTTTGTATGTACTGCTATCAAGCTGTGTGTCACCCACTGTATATCTGTGCATTTCATTTTTACAACCCAAGTGCAGTATCCTACGTTTCTTTTTGATTAAAATGATTTTGTTAGTTTTGGCCCAGTTTTCTAATCTGTAAAGGTCATTTTGAATTCTGATCCTGACTTCTGGGGTATTAGCTTCTCCTCCTAATTTAGTATCATCTGCAAATTTGTCAGGCAAGCCATCTATTCCATCACAGTAAGACAGAGCAATGGATTCAAGCTGCAGAAAAAGAGATTCCACCTCAACTTTAGGAAGAACTACCTGATGGTAAGAGCTAGAACACACTGCCTCAGAGAGTGGTGGAGTCTCCTTCTTTGGAGGTTTTTAAATAGAGGCAGGAGTGCTTGGATTGTGTATTCCAGCATGGCAGAATGGGGTTGGACACTGTGGTGGCTCTTATGATCTCTTCTAACTCTAGGATTCCATTATTCTGTGCATACAACAATCTAGCCACTGCACCAAGTCAACCTTCAAAATCTTTGAGGTTGGCAAACTGATTTTCCATTCTGCATTTGTAGTGAAAACTTAGGGGAGAGACCACCAACTTGAATTTATTTTGGAATAGAACCATGCTTCCAAATCAAACAAAACATACATATCCAGAGTATCTTGGGCTGAACTGGATTAGGTCCCATCATTGAACAATTAGTACCCTGTGTTATATAAAAGTGCTTTCAGGTAAATCTTTCTCCTCAATTTCCTTCTCCTTTTCTCTCAATTCTGTGAACTGAAATCAGTCAAAACAAGAAGTGACAATTCCACCTCCACCTTGAAGAAGAGAAAGACAAAGAGTGCAGTTAAGGACCATATTGTGAGCAATTTCCCTCCTACACATGTTCTGTCAATCAGGATTTGCTAGGAGCTCCATAAAGATGGAGATGTGAAAGGGGGAAGGAGATATTTTATCAGGAAGAATCTCTATACAATGAGGAGGGGGAATGCAGAGTGGAAAAAGAAATGGAAGGCAACAAGCACACAGATAATTTGGTTGCTTCCGCTTTATATGAACTCAGATGAAATGAAGCAAAAATAGGGTTGGGATGCCCAGCTATAAGTTGGACAAATGAAATATCACTTGAGCACCCTGAAGTCAATACTGTCATGTTTTCCAAAAAATCAAGTAGTCCATGAAGTCAACAACTCCTTTGAGTGAGTGCAGCCTACCTTTTTTTTAATGCATCACAATGCCATGGCAGGTGTGGTGCTCCTTTTGTTCCCTAACTCTGTATGAAATTAGGCTTCCCCAAGATTGTGATAAAATATTGAAACACCATACCTTCCAACATTTCTCAGATGAAAACTAGGGCATGTTTGGCCAAACAACGTCCAAGTATGGTCAAGATGGCAAAAGAGAGGACAGGACATATCAGAGTGTTTTTGCCTGAGCCTACTGGAAAAGGCAAGATTCTGCCTGCTCCTTACCTTTCTCCACAGCTGAGTTAAATGAATACAGATGACTTTTACATTCTGAACTCAGCTTGCAGTGCAGGACCAAAAGGGGAAGTCAGAAGAAATAAATAAAAATTGGGACATTTTAAAAGCATTTGAAAAAGTGGGACAACAGAGGATTCATTGGGAAAGTCTCTGTCTAATCATTTCTTCACAGCACTTTTTTTTGCAGAAAATAACATTTTCTGTATTAAATTCAAATAATAATCTACAGAAAATAACATTTCTGCATATAAAATGTTCAGAAAATACTGCTTTCTGTGTGAGAAAATTCTTTGCTGTGCAGAAATGTTGTTTTATTACACCAAAACAAAACAAAAATTGCATTATTTTGTCATGCAGAAAACATCATGAAATGCAAATATTCTTTCTCTTCTGGGACCCTCATTGTCACCTGAGAAACCCATTATTCAAATATTTTCAAATATTCTATCCTTCCTAATGCTGATGAATCACAAAATATTTGGAGAAATGTATATACAGTACTCAAATTCCTTTTTGCTCTTGCATTCCCTAAGTCCAGAAGAACTCATATAAGGGTATGTGGAGTACAGTTCCATTTAACAAGGCTTAATGTTTCTACTCTTTTCAGATATCTTTTCTTGTTTGCTTTGGCTGTTCCCTCTTCTGTAGTGCCTGTACAACAAAGTGTCATTCTGTTCAGACAGAGGTTAAAAACTGAGCCACAAACTGAGCCAAAATAGTAATAATTATATCTTGTACTGCAAGGCAGTTGGGTAATACAGCCCTGTTTAATGACATCTCAGTGGACCGACCAGGTGAACACTGTGCACCATGTGAAATTGTTGTATCACAGTACATCAGAAATGGTATTTATAATCTTTTTAAAAACCATCTTTCCCTCCACAAGCTGTGGTTGTGTGGAATATAAATGAAACACAGTGGGGTAGCCTGCAAACATGAAGACACCCAAAGTTGACCCCTGTTCATCTTAGTGGGAAATGCAGTTTCAGGAGATAATAGCTGATGCTGCTTGGTGGGTTGTATACCAGAGAAAAGACAAAGTAAAATAGCAGGCCAGAGAACTGTCTTGGTCAATGCTTTCTTCTCAATAAGTTGGCTTTCTATAGTGAGGTTCTTCCCACAACAGAGGACACTTCTGACATCAAAGCCCAATCATGTTAACTGAAGGTCTAGCAAAAATGCTTTTACTTGAGGCGATGACACATTAGAATTAGAAAATTTTTTATTTGACAATGAAAGTAAGAGAATGGCTAAATTATACAGATTCCTAAGAAATTTGAACAGGAAGATGAATTGATATCAGAAATGATGATGAAATGGTCTTCAGATTGTGACCAAATTATCAATACAGAGAGTTGGAAATATGCCAGAAACAAAACAAACAAATTTACTAAATCCCAAAAATGTTGGAAAATAGAACAGAGGTGGTACTTAACCCCAAATAAAATAGCAAAGATGTACAATACTAATTCGGATAGATGTTGGAAGTGTGAAGCAGCTATTGGCTTATGGTTCCATGTTTGGTAGTGTTGCCTGAAACTTAAAATATATTGGAAACAGATACATACAACAATTGAACAAATGTTACATATTAAATTCGAGATGAGATCAGAAATTTATCTTTTAAACATGTTGAATAAGATTCTATCACAGATTGAAAGAAAATATTGGCGCATTATGTTATACCTGAAAACGGCAGCTAGAATTATATTGGCACAACACTGGAAGAGTCAAGAAATATCTAGGATTGATGACTGGATAATGAAGTTATTGGAAATGATTGAAATGAATGAATTAACCTGTCATATAAACCAAAAAGAATATGGAGGCAGCAGAGGAGGAATGGTCCCCAATTATGACATACTGTAAATTAAGATGGTGAAATGTGCAGGAAGAATAAATATTTGATTAGAAGATAAAGTGATTATAAGGGAGGAACCATAAGAATTTGAATATGCTCTATGAAAACAATATTTAAAAATTATGTTATTGCATTAAAGATTTAAAAAATGTTTTGGAGATGATGAGGTAAGATGAGGCCTGTTGCTGGAAGAACTGAGGAAGTAAATGTTCAATGAAAATTCATGTTGGGATTATATATAATATAATCACCTTATTGTAAATAACTGAAGAGTATGTATGTTTTAAATTTTTTATGAAATAATAAAAAAAATTAAAAATGCTTTTACTTGAGTCTGCCTGCTCTCGTCCTAAACACAGACACAAGGGTAGGATATTTAGCAAGGAGATGCCACTAAAAATGTTGATTTCTAAAAGTATTTACAGAGGCTTCCCTTCCAGCTATTTATGACAACCAAGGTCTGGAGATAAAGTGTGGAGAATCTTGTGTTGCTGTTATATAATGGAGATCCTTTTATCCACTGTGTAGTATAATTGGCCCTCCATATCCTTGGATTCTTTGCCAACTGATTCAACCATCCATGGCTTGAAAATATTGTTTAAAATATATATATAAAGTCCAAAAAGCAAACCTTAATTTTGCTATTTTATGGAAGGGATGCCATTTCACTATGCTACTATATTTATGGGACCTGGGTACCTATGGATTTTGGTATCCACAGGGGATCTTTGAACTAAATCCCAGGGGATACCAAGGGTCCACTGTATAATAGTACACATGTGCATATTAAGCATAATTCTCCCTCTTGTCTCCTTTTAAAATGGTGGATGTAGTCTGTGTATATTCACATCTTTTTTATTTTATATTATACAGATTGATAATGACTGAGATCCTAGATCAGTGTCTCCTGGCCTGACCCAATAACCTTGTTTTATTGAACAGCAGCCACTGCAAGCAATGGAGGCCTGTTTTTCCATCGATCAGGGTATTGCAGACAGGTGTTTCTTCTCGCTTTCTCCAGACCTCTCTGGTCTGTCACTTAGAAGCAGATTCTCTGCCACAATTCCTCCTTGCATCAGAGATTGCTGGGAGAAAGGGGTTAGAAATATCACTCTGCTGAACCCTGATTGAGAGTAGAACAGATCTCAGTTGCTCACAGCAACTCCTGTCCCATAAAGCACGATTGAGAGACTTTTACGATTGTGGCAATAATGCACTGATCATGAATGTGTAAGAACTGTGAATATGAATAAATTACAATTGAAAAGCACCATTGAGACTAATGCCCTAAGCAGACGACTAATAAAGTCGTCTTCTGGGCAGAGAAGAGGAGGGGCAGCCGCACGAGCAGCGCCCCTTCCTCTCCCCGAGGTCGCCCCCAGATGCGCCGGCCGTCCGCACGACCGGCGCATTGGGGATGACCTCACGGCGCAGCGCCCACATGCGCTGCGCCGTTTGAGCCAGGGAAAGTGCGCCCGCCGCTTTTGGGGCGCACTTTCCCTTAGATCTAAAAGGAGCGCCAATTTGGTGCTCCTTTTAGATGCGCCGACGGTGCGCCGCGGTGCGGACGCTCCGCACCGCCGGCGCTCCGTCCGGCGGCGGCTCCAGGGCCTCCGTGTGCTGAGGCCCTTCCTGAAAGAAAGAAGCTGGTAGCATGAGCTTTTGTAGACTTGAGCCAGCTTTCTCAGATGTAGGAAGTAAGCTCAAGTCTATGAAAGCCCATGCTACAGTTTCTTTCTTTCCATTTGTCTCAGAGGTGCTACAAGATCCCTTTACATATTGATTTTCCAGACTAACATGGCTTTGACATACTCTTGAAATGGAGTAACACATGCCAGATGCTTGATTTGCCATTGTGAGTGTGTGTTGTGAAAGTAGTTACACACCCACAGACTTCACACCACCACAGAGCTGTGGAACTAGAAGCCAGCCTCCCAAAAGGTCAACAGTTCCATTTTTCACACATTGCCACTAAAAGGTTGGATGCAATTCTGCTGTGTAAATGGTTACTTCAGCTTAGAATTGTCAAAAGCATATCCAGAGCTTGGATTTCATATAACAGCTTGGTGCAAAAAGACTTCTATTACAGCCAAACTAAGCTCTCCATATAAATAACTCTTCAAGCTTCACCAGGAAGACTTTTTACATTTCTGTCTATGGAACATTATTCATTTATAGTGTTTATTTCTCATTTTTCTATTGAAGGAAAACATTCAAGATGGCTTATAACATCTTCCAAATAGCAACAGCATCTAAGTCTGAAAACAATGTTTTAAAATTTAGATAAAGTACGAGTATTTCTCTTTTTAAAAAAGCCAGCATTTTACATTGCAGTTATGGATCTATACTGCTCAATATTCAGCCATGCTTCAAGCTCAAGGACCACATTCAGCTCCCAAGGCAAGTTTGGCACCCCAAAGTGCCCCCAAGTTCCCACAAATTATTTTGTTCCTAAATATCCCCAAAGACCCCTAGGGATTGCTGAACACCATTTGAGCATAGTTTTCCCCTCTCTCTGGTTGTTTTAGCTCTGAAGAGACCATTTTTCCAACAAGAGGTGAACAAGAGAGGTCTGGAAACCATGCCCTATGAGGAGCAGCTATGGGAGCTGGGTATGCTTAGCCTGTGAAAGAGAAGATTAAGAGGTGATATGAATAGCCATGTTTAAATATTTGAAAGGATGCTATATGGAAGAAGGAGCAAGCTTTTTTTCCTGTTGCTCCAAGATGAAGCAAAGGATTCAAGCTATAGGAAAAGAGATCCCATCTAAATATTAGGAAGAACTTGACAGTAAGAGCTGTTCAACAGTGGAATATGCTGCCTTGGAGTGTGATGGAGTCTCCTTCTTTGGAGTCTTTAAACAGAGGTTGGATGGCCATCTGTTGGGGGTGCTTTGATTGTGTCTTCCTGCATTGCAGTCATTGGACTGGATGGCCTTTGGGGTTTCTTCCAAGTCTAGGCTTCTAGATATTGACTTCTAGCTCATTTCTTGTTGGGAGAAAAGGCTTTAATGGGTTCAAAGTGGAACATAAAGGACCGCAAAATGTGGAATTACTGCCATGTCCCTGGCAAGCACTGGGGAGCATTTGGGGCCAAAGAAATCAAATTTGGAAGAATGCAACCTTCAAGGTCCAGTGGAGGCAAAATGGCATCTAACGCCTTTCCTTTCCCTGAACTAAGAGGTTTCATTGCTCTCCATTTGTACCTCGAGTGAACATCACCAGTAGATGACAGTGAGCATCAGTTATGAATAGGATCTATATTACAGATTTTTTGGGGGGTAAAGATGAACACATTGTCAGTTTTCTCTCTATTTCACATACAGAGAGAGAACTGAGCAAAATGGGAGCAGCCTAAAAATTTTCCCTGCAAATACAATTACACATATAAACCATATAAACTGCACAAAGTGATAGATGAACCTAAACCAAACAGCTGCACACCTCCCCCCACATTTATTTTGGAATCTAACAGAGAGATCACATTTACAGAATAACAGCAGAGGCTTTTATTTTGTTTTGTTTTAAATCTTGCGGGCTTAATTGAATTATATAACTGTTGGGAATTTAACATTTCAAGAGGGATATCATGTTTCAGGTAAATTGAATTCCATATTGCTCAAATAAAGAACCATCTAAAATATTACTGGTAAGGTTGATATATTTCAATAAAAGCTGCTTTTTTGTAAGCACAGTAATACCAAATAGAGTATGTTTAATTCTTCCCCAAAAGTTATTAAAACTCAAATCCATCACAATCATAAGTAATGCAGAACTCAAAAGATATACCAAATACTCCCCAAGGCTCTTGAATGCTAAGTTTGTGAATGGTCTTTAAGTAAGATTTATGGATAGTGCTTTGTGAATATTTGCCACAACTAAGTCCATTTTCCCCTGAAACACTCATAACTCACTTATTGGAAGAAAGGGAATTAACACCATAGCCACCAATGCTAAGATAGGGTGGGCAACCTATGATTCTTAAAAGAATTGGAGAAGTGCTCTGTAACTCTGGGTGCATCCATGCTGCAAAATTAAAGCACTTTGACACCACTTTAACTGCCATGACTTTATCCTACAGAATCCTGGGATTAGTAGTTCAATGAGGCACCAGAGCTCTCTGACAGACTAGGCTGACTACCTCACCAAACTCCAAATGTTTTCAAGTTACCTTCAACTTATGGTGAACCCATCATGGAGTTTTCTTGGCAAGACATATTCAGCAGAAGTTTGCCCTTGTTTTCCTTTGAGAGTGTATGACTTGCCCAAGGTAACCCAGTACATTTCCATGGCCAAGCGGGATTTAAAATCTTGATCTCTCAAAGTCTGAGGGTGCATTGACATGGTAGAAATAATGCAGTTTAAGTGTTGAAGCTCTACTCTTTAGAATCCTGAGATTTGTCATTCTACAGGGTCTTTAGCCTTTTCTGCCAAAGAGTGCTGGTGCCTGATCACACTACAAATCCCAGGATTCTATAGGATGAAGCCATTTCAGTTAAAGTGGTATTAAACTGTATTACTTCTAGCATACTGATGCACCCCTAGTCCAACACTATAACCACTATAGCACATTGGTTCTATTCAGTGATTTACCCTAGTCAAGGATTTAAATCCATGTCCACAAAGGTATAACATGCTTTGAGAAAATAGTGGATTCCCTTTCACTGGAGGTCTTTAAATAGAGATTGGATGCCCACCTTTCATTGGATTCCCCTATTGGTATGGGATTAGATTAGATGGCTTGAGCAGATCTTTCCAACATGGTTTAAAAAATATGCCACATGTAAACTGACAGTGACAGACCTGTCTAATCAGATCTGGACTTTTGATATTAAGAATTACAGTTCCAACTAGGTTAGGCCCTCTAAAATCCATGGCAGTTATATAAGTGTTGACAAACAAGTCTTGCTCATTTCAATGTTTTTACTCTAACTGAGACTAAAATTAGTCATACGCAAGAATCTAGCTTTTTAAATTACTCTGTGTTTAACTATGCTACTGAGGAGTACAATAGCATACAAAATCCACAAAACAGCAATCCCTTTATTGGCCAACCAAAATGCACCAAATACATGATGCAAGCTTTAGAAGCTCCATTTCCTTCTTAATCAGGCAAAGGTGATGAGAAAACTCTTGAAAGTCTTCATTCTTGGGTGAAATAAGCAATGAATTATGTTTCTAACAGTAATACACATTTGGGGTGGGGGCAAGATGAGGACATTGTCAGTAATATAAATTCAACCTATCCATGAAATTTTCCTTCTGTTTCCAAATTTGTAGCATTACAGAGAAAGACCCCCCGACATGTTGGGAGGGGCTCACAGTTGCTCTGGTCATTTTAGAAGGCTGACATCACAATTGGTTGGGAGGGCTGGGAGTCCTGCCCTCCCTTCGCCTCCCAACCAATCGGGGGATCTTGCGAGATCCCCCAGCAGCCCACATAATCTCGCAAGACTTGAAAGTCTCATGAGATTTCGGGCAGGATTTGGGGGATTATGTAATCCCTCGCTGCCTCGTGGAGGCAGCCATTCTGAGGTTCAGTAGCTGAGAGAGAGGATCAGCTGCCGAATGTTTCTGGAGCCAGTGGGCTTCTTTGGGCCTGGTCTACATATACCAGTGAGGCCAGTGCCAAAAGAAGGTCCCTATTTAGGACCTTGGAGCACCTGGAGGGCTTGTTTTCTCCATAGGAGATTTTTCCTCTCCATTTGGCAGCCCAGGGGGGGAGGTTCTTGCCCCTGCTTGGGGCTGTTTAAGGCCATTGGGGCCTAGTGAGTGACCCGCAGAGGGTTTATTGTCTCTGCTTGGGACCTTGTGGAAATATCAGGAGATAATGGTAAAGGCATATACTAATTGTCCTTTTAATTCAAGAGGGTCTGCTTGGCTTCAATATGACAAACAGTTTCGGATGCGGGCTGCTTTAGATCGTTCCATGTCATGGCAGCACATGCAAGCTGAGTTGTGGGTGGACGTCATGGTTGGTGCCTCCCCTTCGAGCAGGTGTGACAATGGCTTTGTGCCTATGGTCACTCAGCTGAGAGGGCAGTATGCGAGGCCTGGCATGGGAGGAAAGGGATCACCAGGAGTCTGTTGGGAGTTTAATGCAGGTAAGTGCAGGCAGAAGCCCTGCAGGTCTGAACACCGCTGTAACACCTGCGGGGGGAATCACCCCAACACTTCTTGCTTTAAAGGTAAGCGGACCGGAGCTGGAGCCATCCCTCAGGCAACCCCAGCTGGAGACAAAGGCACCAACGCCATTTTAACTGCTTGGCTGAGGGTTTTAACTGCTTGGCTGAGGGTTTATCCTAAGCGGGATTACGCACAGTGCCTACTTGATGGTTTTGCTTATGGTTTTCACATTCCATATTCTGTTCAAGAGTTTATCATTTTGCACCTAATGCACATTCAGTTAGGGGATTGTTAGGGACAAGCTTGCGAAAGAGCTGGAAGCAGGTAGGATATCTGGGCCCCATAAACAATTGCCAATGCCGACATTATGGTTGTCATCCCTGGGTGTGGTTCCCAAGAAGACACCAGGTGAGTACCATTTAATTCACAATCTTTCTTACCCCAAAGGGGAGTCCGTGAATGATACTATTGACCTAGCATTGGCATCTGTGAAATATGCATCATTTGACTTAGCAGAGCAAATGGTTAGAGCCTTGGGAAAGGGAGCTCTTTTGGCAAAATGTGTTATAAAATCTGCCTTCAGGCTACTTCCAGTACACCCTGAAGATTTTGACTTGCTGGGCTTTCAATTTGATGGAATGTACTATTTTGACAAGGCGATGCCAATAGGTTGTTCAATTTCTTGCTTGGCTTTTGAGAAATTTAGTACCTTCTTTCACTGGTGTGCGGTTAAGAGGTTGGGCAGTTCTGCAATTACACACTATTTAGATGACTTCCAGTTTGCTGGGGCCCTCAGCACAACAATGTGCCGGGATACTTTGTCGACTTTTCAAGTTTTGATGGACGAGATGGGACTCCCTCTGGCTAATGAGAAGATGGAGGGCCCTGCCACCCATTTAACCTTTCTGGGCATTGGGCTTGATACAATTGAGGTTTTATCCCACCTCCCGAATGAGAAACTGGACCTAATGAGACAACAGGTAAGGGCAATGAGAGGTAAGAACAAGGCCATGTAGCACGAATTTCAATCGCTAACAGATTTGTTGAATTTTGCTTGCAAAGTGGTAGTTCCGGGACGGGCTTTTTGTGCTCGACTTTACAATGCCATGAGGGGAGTGTCTTCCCCACATCACCACATTCGTATTAATAGTGGGATATGGGAGGACTTGAAGATTTGGGATTCATTTCTTGAGGATTTCAATGGCGTTTCATTTTGGAGGAGCAAAATGCTCCTAAAGGCAGATTTTCAGGTTCATTCTGATGCATCTAGAGCCCATGGCTTTGGTGTATACTGGAAGGGACAATGGATAGTGGGGAGTTGGCCTCAGGCTTGGGTGAGTAATGGTTTGACAAAAGATCTTACCTTTCTCAAACTGTTTCCTATTGTGGTTGCAGTTCATCTTTGGCCAAAGCAATTTGCCCAGAAAACTGTTTGGTTTTGGTGTGACAACCAGGCAGTAGTTCACGTAATCAATTCACAGAGCTCTAAGTCTCCAAGGGTGATGGTGTTAGTCAGGTCTATGGTATTACAGTGTTTGAAATATAATGTCTTGTTCCAGGTGTGTCATGTGCCTGGCTTATTGAATCCCCTGGCAGATGCGCTTTCACATTTTCAGTTTCACAGGTTTTGAGAGCTGGCTCTGGAAGCAGCAGCGCAGCCTTTGACAGTGCCAGCTCATCTGTGGAGCCTTGGAGGATAGAGATCGAGAGGGCTATTCTGCACTTTGTTGCCCCTTCCACATGCAAGCCATACCAGCTTTCAATGCGAGCTTTTAGACAGTTTTGGGTGGATGTGGGGGAAATCGAGGCTTGGCCCTTGGGGGTGGAGGTTATACTCTGCTTTGCAGTCCATCTCAAACAGTCCGGGTTGTCTCAGGTCACCATTAGGGGAAGGTTGGCAGCCTGGCCTTTTACTCCTGAGCGGGGAGGTTTACAGATCCTACTGTAGATTTTAGGGTTCAGAGGGCTTTGAAGTGATGGTCTAGAGAGCTCCCTGTGGCATGCAATACCCGCATGCCGGTGATGGATGCAATTCTTATACAGATTTGGCATTCCCTCCAAATGGTGTGCTTCTCGCCTGAGGAGGTTACTTTGTTTCAGGATGATTTTTTGTTGGCCTTTTTCACTGCTACCAGAATTAGTGAGCTTGTCCCTAGCTCTCGCTCTGATATGTTAGGCAGGGTGCTCTTATTATCCAGTGTTCAAGTTTTGGAACAGGGCCTACATTTGTGTTTTAGGCATTCAAAGACGGTTCAGTTGGCTAGGGTTAGATTTGCCCAGTATTGGCCTTGTCAGATTATCTCAGATGGTGTCCAGTATCCCCTGGTTATTTGTTTTTGCATGTCTCGGGCCTTCTAGTGATGCAGTTTCAATTTTGAGCTGTGTTACGGGAGGCTTTGAAGCATGCGGGTTTGCCAGCAGCCCAATTCTCTTCCCATTCTTTTCAGATTGGAGCTGCAACAGCTGCAACAGCTCATGGCCTAAGTGATGCTGCGATCCAACATATTGGGTGATGGTGCTCGGGAGCATTGAAATCTTACATTCACCCTTAGTAGGGTTAGATGTGGAATTCTAGTACCAAGGGGCTGGTCCGATCTTGCATTCATGTTATAATGTGTGTTTTTTGTTGAGCAGGTCAAGAACAGGGTGACATCTGGATTGTCAGTCACAGCTTGGTCTTTTGGGCCAAACAGCATGTTATCCAGTCAGACTGAGATCCAAACTTGGGTCTGGAGCGAATGGGGCATATTCACTTGTTTGGGCGGAGAGGCATGCTATGGGGGGCCTTTCTACCACATATCATTGAGTTGGCTGTGACCTTCCCACCTCCCAGGATTCTACTCATTCACCTAGGTGAAAATGACTTGGTCAAGATTACCGGATT
This sequence comes from Phrynosoma platyrhinos, assembly GCA_020142125.1. NCBI lineage: Eukaryota > Metazoa > Chordata > Lepidosauria > Squamata > Phrynosomatidae > Phrynosoma > Phrynosoma platyrhinos. Next base: position 209,673,806 of record CM034708.1, read on the forward strand.
GCAGCTGGTCAAATGGATCATGGTGGACCTACAGGAAGTACAACCACGGTTACCAGGGACTGTCATTTTATGAACCAAGCTTTTGCCGGGATGAAATTGGCCTCGTGCAAGGAAAGACTCTGCTATTAATGCAGCTAGTCAGTGGGTGAATAGAAGTATTTTGAGGAGGTTGGAAGATTTGGGATTAGAGTTGATTTGCCACATCTGTACAGGGGTGATGGGGTTCATCTCTCCCCAGTAGGCTGTGATGTATACCTGGATTTCATTGTTTCTCATGTTAAACGGGTCCTTCTGGGGGCGGGGAGGGGATGCCAAGCTAGGCTGGCCCCCTCCTGTGGCAGGCAGGGACCCCCTCCAGGGATAATTGGATATCTGAATTTAGAATATTTGGTTAGTTAAGAGGGATGAAGGGTTTACATCATCAGCTTAA
>CM034708.1:209683833-209704236 GCA_020142125.1 Phrynosoma platyrhinos
ATTGGATAATGCCTATATGATGTGTTTTAACCCAGCCTCTAGCTGTCCCTCATCCCCCATGTGACTTCTTTCCCATGAGCTCATATGTTGATGTATTGCCTATCTATTTCCCAGGCTGAAAATGTATTTATGTTTTGACTTCTCGGCCACTTGCTGTCGAGTTCTCTTTGTTTCAGTAGACACTGTTCTCATGAGTAAATTTCCACACACACATCTCTACATTTCTCCTTTGACTGTATAACCCATCCATATTCCAACAGGCACCCCTCTCTTAAAACATGGATGTATGTATTAAAAAAGCAGCCCCGCACTTTGGGATGAAGTGGGGGGGGGGGATGATCAATCCTCACTGTGCACACAGCAGCCAGCTTTAGGATGTTGGCAGTGACCATCCTTGGTGCTCTGCCCTCCCCAAGCCCAACAGTGCTCTGTGTGCACTCACACAATTATATGCAGCATGGGGAGGGTTGAGTATCATCCCAACTGCCTCCCAAAGCCTAGAATCATAGAATCATAGAATCATAGAGTTGGAAGAGATCCCAAGGACTATCCAATCCAACTCCCTGTCATGCATGAAGACACAATCAAAGCACCTCCAACTGATGGCCCATGTGGCCAGGACCCCCGTTTCCACATCAGACATGACAATGGGGATCTTTCCAGTAGTGGCAACAGGAAAATAAGATAAGGAGTGTGTTATGGGGCTGCCTAACCAGCTATGGAGTTTCCAGTTCTTGACCTGAATTAAACCTGATTTACCCCAGCATAAGACCAGATCCACCAGATCTGCACTTGGTCTGCTAGGATCCAGCCCAATCCTGCGCTGGGATTTTGGCCTACATCAGCCAAACAGGGCAATGTGAGGCTATGGGGAGGGAATATAGCCTTTTGGGCTGTGTGGACACCCTCAAAGATATGTGTTGAAGAGATCTGAGCCCAGACGTTTAAACTGATACAGTGAGTTATTATGTGCTAAAAGACAAAAGGCAAGACTATCACCCTGGATGCATTTTGGAAGAAGCATTCAAGTGGCATGGAAAAGATTTTAAAATGTGTTTATTTACTTATGCAAAGCTTACTTGACATAACGGTTTCATCTCACATGGGCATATTGTTAGTTCTGAATAAAGTTTGCTGAAACACATTGAACTGCCCTCTTTTTATGGTGCAGGAACCTATCCATACATTTTCCATGCTATTTCTACATCTGGCACCTAATTTTCTGTTAAATAAATAATGCCCAGGAACACATCTTGTTTCTTAAATTAGAGATATCTGTATAAATATTTTCAAGTGTTCTCCCCAATGACTAAAGGGTTTATGCACATTTTTACAAAGGGTATGCATCTTTTAGTCATACATATCCACTTGCAAAAAATTGGAACAATTTATCTGAGATTTCTAGCTTCCTCCCAAAGATGGGGATCTGAAAATACATGCACACTTTTTTTTAACAGGCTCAAAGATCACAAATAGAACAGATATATATATATATATATATATATATATATATATATATATATATATATATATATATTTAAATGACTATTGTGAAAAAAAAAGTGAATTGTCTTTCCCAACCCTATCAGAAACACATCATGGACTCAGGGATGGGTGGGCACCTCATTAAACATCATTGTTTGGAGTTGACATGGTTCATCATTTTGGGTTGTTTCGATCTGATGATTTTATCATGTTTTTAGATGGTTTTATGTCATTGTATGCAAGATTTGATTTTGTAAAGTAAAGCACCATGAAGCCTATTACTAGGCTGGTTTGGAAGGTAATACACTTCTTAAAATAAGAGCAAATGATTTTAAAATAACTTCATTGATCTCTTATTTGTTTTGACCTACTGATGTGTGGAAAGGCTTGACATTCCATAGCATGCCAGCTTAAGAGCAAAGATGAGCCTTTAATCAGATTGAAAACAAGCAATGAATATTGTAAGATGTGTATTAGATAAAAAAGGTGTTTCCAATATCTGAAATCTTAACCAAAATCCCTCCTGATTTTTAGCTTCAAGAAGACAAAGGTTAGAGAGTCTCATTAAAATTAACCTTCTCATTAAAATTAAAATTAACCTTGTCTACATGGGCCAAAAGTCCCATTCCTCCCATTCTGACAGAGTCCTGTTCAGAAGCACATCACAAACCCCAGTACTGGTGCAGGCAGTCTGGACAACATCAGACATGTTCCATGCCAGAACCATGGTTTAAAAAAAGAGAGTAAAATAACATCTGTTGGTCCATCCTGCCCCACAGTGGCTGTCTATATGAGCATCCCACTGGACCACCTGGTGCAACTACCACTGCCATGGGTCACTTCTTCTGAAGTCACAAGCAGGCACCCAGCCTTGTGGCCATCACTGGGTACATCATTCTGACCTCAGAAGCACCAGAAGACCCAGTAGGACTCTCATGTTGACACCCTCAGTAGCACAGAAATGGAAGCTAAGGTAATGAGGGCATGTTGTGGCAGCAGTGGGCCTAGAATACTCTGGGATGCCTCAGGAATATTCTGGCCAGTACAGAGAAGGCCATAGAAGTGTGTGTGTGAGAGGGAGGGGGTTAGATTATTCCAGATATACTAGAAGAATTAAGGTCCAATGCTTGGTTGGTCAGAATAAATCCATAGCATTCAGTGCTCTCTCACCTGCTTTACTTTCAGCTGATATGACCTGTAACTTTCATTCTTCAAAACTCTCACAGTTATAGAGTTAATGGTAGCTGCTCCAGCTGTAAACCTGAGAGACATAGGCCATTTATGGGGCAAATACGGTTGCACTTCTTATTATCAAGAAAATAAATAAAAGTAAAAGCATCCAAGGATTTTGTTAGAAGGCAGGAGTTCGGGATGAGATGATGGGGCCCAGTGACTTACTTGTGGGCTTGTTTGTGGGTTGTGTTTATGGGTTGTGGGCTCCTGGGAAGAAGCATGCTGTCTTCTTCCAAAGAGTCTCATAGCTTTTTTGAGGGCCTGAAAAGCAGCAGCCTTTTGATGGTACTAAAGTAGGCGCTTGATATCTGCTGGGGTTTGGTTCCAGGAACCCCATGGATAACAAAATCCATGGATGCTCAACTATATACAATAGCATAGTAAAATTGTGTCACAGAATCATAGAATCATAGAGTTGGAAGAGACCACAAGGGCCATCCAATCCAACCCCCTGCCATGCAGAAACTCAAAATCAAAGCATCCCCGACAGATGACCATCCAGCCTCTGCTTAAAGACCTCCAAAGAAGGAGACTTCACCACACTCCGAGGGAATGTGTTCCACTGTCAAACAGTTATCACTGTCAGAAAGTTCCTCCTAATGTTGAGGTGGAATCTCTTTTTCTGTATCTTGCATCCATTGTTCCAGGTCCTGTCATCTGGAGCAAATATTGAAAGACGGCTATCATATTTCCTCTTAACCATCTCTTCTCCACCTTATATAAGGTGTCCCTTATATAAAATAGCAAAACCAAGCTTTGGTTTTTTGGAATTTTTTAAAAAAATAGTTTCAAACTGTGGATTGTTGAATCCATGGATAAGGAATCTGTGAATATGGCGGGCTGACCGTATGAAGGAGGGGGAGGGAGAGAGATAGTACAATGCATTCTTTTCAACAAGTTACTTCCAAACTTTAAAAGCCAAGAAATCATAAATTCTTGTAAGAATTCAAATGTAGCTGAACCAAGAAGATACATGAATGTCAAAACAAAAATGTATGAGAACAAAGAGAATATGTTCACCATCTCTGCTGGAAGTATCTGGCAGAAATTCCTGGGAGAACTACTGTTAGTCTCCTGATCTGATCACAGTAAACTGGGTGTTTTAAAAGAAAGGCAGAAGTAACAGTTCCCTTCCAAGGGCATAGTTGTTTCAGGGAGTTTGGGGACAGGAGTGGATGGGAAATAACTGCTCATGTGAACTAAAATTTTGAGAGTTTTTTTTTCTGGAAAACACTGTGCCAGCTCCCTGTTTCCCACAACCCCTTCATAGTTATGGTCTTGGCAAGCAGCCATGGTGCCTACAATGTTATTGCATGTGAAGCAACCTGTACTTCTAAGCATAATTATACAAACAGCAATCAGGAGAAAGTTATAGGAATAATTAGATTTACTGTATAAGTTTCTGTCCACTTTTCATGGTGCAATACCTCACAAAACTAATTCTGGCATGCAAAGGGAAAATAAATAATCACCATTAATATACTGTTCTGTGCCTTCAAGTCATTTATGAGTTATGGCAACCCTCAAGGCAAATTAATATATCATGGGGTTTTCTTGGGAAGATTTGTTCAGAGGAGGCTTGCCATTGCTTTTCTTTGAAGCTGAGAGACTGTGCCTTGCCAAGGTCAGCCAGCGGTTTTACATGGACAAGGGAGGATTTGGACCCTAGTCTCCCAAAGTCCTAGTCCAACACTCAAACAACTACACCATTCTGGCTCTACCAGTAGCACATAAATCATTAAAAGAACAGATGTGGCAGCAACAGCAGCAGATGGAGTTAAATGTCCAGAACACTAAAGATTATTAAATGCACAGCAACATAAATGTTGGCAAAAGCTGAAGGTTTTGGTGAGGGAGATATTGCTACTATTTTATTTATATTCTACCCAACACCCTAAAACTGGGACTTGAGGCAACATAGCTATCAAATTTTATTGTACCATAGCAGGTTTTCTATTTTTGTTTGTGTTTTCCTCCTGTGATCCTATTTTTTTTATTATTGTACAAGAAGTTTTAATCAGATGTTCATTGCACATAGTCCTGGATATTTTGATTTATTATTCTAAAAAGAATAAATTCCTCAGTGGCTGGAGAAGCCACCAACACAGCCCCACCTCATATTCTTACTGGATGTGCTTGTGTTAGTGGTATGACTGACAAAAGGGTTTGTGTGTGTTGAACTCAGGGCCCAGACAGGCTGATATGAGTGGCATGGTCTGTCAGCCTAGATTTAAGATTTTATAAGTCATAATAATCACTTTCAATTGTGCCTCTAAAGAGACTGGCAGCAGTAGAGCTGTTGAAGCAAGGGGTTTTTAATCATCTTAGTAATGCACCCTAGTTTATAATATCAGTGCCACACTTTGTACCAAGTGAAACTTCCAAACACTTTCCAAAGACAATGTCATACATTGTATATTACAATAATCTGAACCTGAAGTAAGGAATATTGTCACGATGGCCAATCAAGTGGATTGTGTTTTGTTTTTTTAGATTAATGTTGTTCATCATGGAAGTAACTTAAATGGCATTAAAGGTATTTGGGATTAGTGGGAATACTGGTTAGTGGGCAACTTCAAAGAACAATAAATAATAAATTTCAGCAGTATTCAGAACTATTTTATTTTTGAATGGTAAGGGCAACTATGAAAGAACTAGACATGATCCTAAAAAGTAAAGACATACAAATGAACACTAAAGTATGAGTCATCCAAACCATTGTATTCCCCATTATCATGTATGGATGCAAAAGCTGGTCAGTGAAGTCAGTGGACAGGAAGAAAATCAACTCATTTGAGATGTGCTAGAGAAGAGTGATGAGGATACTGTGAGCAGGCAAAAAGACAAACAAATGGGTCCTTGAACAGATCAAGCCTGAAATCTCCTTGGAAGCCAAGATGATCAGATTGAGTCTGTCGTACTTTGGACACATCAGGAGAAAGCATGACTCATTAGAAAAGACAATAATACAAGGAAAGGTAGAGGGAAATAGAAAGAAAAGAAGACCACATACCAGATGGATAGACTCAATCAGAGAGGTCACAGGCCTAGATTTGTGGGAGTTAAGCAAAGCAGTTGAGGAGCTTGGACTTGGAGATGTCTCATCCACAGAGTCACCATGAGTGGAGGGTAGACTCGAGGACAGTTAACAACAAGAAACTGCCAATAAATACCAGTTTGCTTTAGGCTCTATTTCAAAGGAAAGAGCTGCTAAAACCACCTTTGAGTATTTTATTCCTAAGAAAACTCTATGGAATTCATGGGATCATAAGTTGACAGGCAACTTGAAGGCACAGACACACACTCACACTTCCTTTGGTGCATATGCTCCAACATTTCACACATGAAAACCAGAACACATGTGGACAAATAACAGCAAAACTTATTAATGATGATGAACACACAAATCAGGAGAGGCTTAACAATTTGCTTTTATATGAATCTACAAGGAAGGGCAAGATTCTACCTCACCATCTCCACCTCTCTCTTCTCTCAGTGAGTCAACTGAGTACAAACTATGTGGCACTCAGGTTGCAACAACGGATGTAAACTGAGGATGAAGGAACAAAGTGGGAGGAGGAGAAAGAACTTGGAACATTTTTAAAGCAGTTGAAAATGTGGGATGGCAGAGGATCAATTGGCATTGTCGTTACAGTTAGAGGATATGATATCACATAATTTTCTGTGAGTAAAAACAAGGCAATTGTTAATGATGATAATTGATCAATGTACACCATGCTTTGCAGGATAAGTTATAACAACATAAGAGATTTCTGAAGGAACTTACAATTCCCCATTGGGTTCTACATATGCCATTCTCATTTTCCTTTAGCATAAAGACTTATGGACAACTTAGCCTTATGTACTAGGCTTTCTAGTCTAAAGTAAACATTTGGAAGGGTCTAAAATAGAAATATTCCAAAATATGCAGCCCAAACTTTATCAGTTTATTCACCCCACAGCCTTGAGGTATATAGGTCCATCAGATAAGTGAGGATTGCAATTTCCTGTCCTGTATTGTGCATATCTGTACAGATTAAATCCCCTTTGAGCAAATTTCATTTCCTTCCCTCTGTAGAAAATTGCCCTTTTAAACAAGCACACCATGGATAACAGCTTTTTTAAAATATGATTTCTCCCCTACCACCCAACTACCTCTATTCCTCTGAAAACAGTAAAGCCATAAAGGTTTACTTTTTCTTCTTTTCTGGTTGGGGATAGATTTAGAGTAAATGTATTGGTATGTGTAATACTTCTGCTCCAAATTATGTAATATCTGCAGTACAGTATGAGAAGGTATTTGAAATTTATGGATTATTTCATCTACAGTTTTATCACCCAGTGTGAAGATGGACAAGTTTTGTATGGATAAACAGAGGTCAACTGAATATTTTATTTTTCATTGGCCAAAGAGCATCTTGATATTTTCCCACATGGAGCATGGCTCAAATTAAGATTATGTCTAGGATAAGCAGCAGGATACAATAGCTTAGTGGTTAAGATGCCAATTCTGATGACTGGAAGTTCAGAAGGTTGGCAGTTTGAGGTCTGGGTGCTGCATGATGGTGTGAGCTCCTGTTACTAGTCCCAGCTTCTGCCAACCTAGCAGTTCGAAAGCATGCAAGTGCAAATAGATAAATAGATACCAATTTGGTGGGAAGGTACCAGCATTTGATGCAGTCATGCTGGCCACATGACTGCCAGAGCAGTCCTTGGACAATTGCTGGTTCTTCAGTTTATTAATGGAGATGAACACCACCCCCTTCAATCAATTACAACTAGACATTCATCCTTTACTTTTAGGATATGTAGCAACAAGTGAGGTTGTTAAAATAATGGATTAACAAGCAATTTAGGGGTTCCCCACCATCTTTAATTAAAGTCATTTTGTGTGATCAAGAAGCCTTTTTGCAAATGAGTATGATCAAGAAAATTGTCCAAAATATAATACAAATAAAAAAGAATGTTTGGACCATTGTTGTCAGTGAAAAAGAAGGAATTGAAATGGGATCCCTCAACATGGATGTCTCAGTGCTACAACACTCAGTTATACCATGGCACAATCTACCGTGTAGCATTAACTCTTCCAAAAACTTCAGCAGATGTCTCTCTCAACTGTTGCCTGATATCCAGAGTTAGAGACGTTGCAGTGACTTAGGGGGATAAAAGAACTTGCTCCAGTGGTCAAGCATCCTACCTGGGTTATGACTTTTACTTCCTTTTAAAAGGAAGGCCCAGGTCCTGAGATCCCGAGAAGAGGGCATTTTGCTATGTTTACCATACATACAGGTATGTCTGGTGGGGCTACTAGATGGATATTTTTCAGTGGCTGCTCAAAGGCTTTGGAGTTCCCTTCCTTGGCTGCTTTCACAATACAGAATTAAAGCAGTTTAATAGTGTTTTAACTGTTATGGCTTCATCCATTTATAGTTTGTTATGGCATCAGAGCTCTCTGACGGAAAAGGCTAAATATCTCACAAACTATAAATCCAAGAATTCCATAGTATGGAGCCATGATGGTTAAAGCAGTGTAAAACTGCATTAATTCTGCAGTGTAGATGCAGCCCTAGGGAGGACAGAATCATCTCTACTTTGTCATATTCCCATTGACAAGCAAATACTTTTTTTCAAAGGATTCCAATGGGCTTTTAGAAAACTGATTTGCAGTGCCTTGGAAACCCTTTGGCTGGGCACTTTCTGGGATAGGAGGTAAGCTTTGGAGCTTATGTTTGATTGGTAATTAGCATAAATGTGTATCATAAAAGTTATGAGATCATAAGTCCAATTTACAATCTCATAAATATTGCAGAGGATAACAACCATTGTATTTATTACAATTTCCATGCCAACTTGAGTCCCACTTTTTGGGTTAAATGTGGGACACAAGGATAATCAATAATCCTAAGGATGACAGGTCAGGACTATTCACAATTTTGAGATTTGAGGGTGAAACATTGAGATTTAGGGACAAGACCTTCTTGTGCCACAGGGCACAGGATTTAGTGATGTTGCAAGGCTGGTGTTAAAAGAGACATCCCAGGGGATTTCATTTAGCATGGCTCTGTCTACATGGTTCAAAAGTCCCATTTCCTCTTCCTGCATTTCTGGCATTGTTCTGTCAGCCAAGGCATGTCCCCAAACCTATTTCTGGTGCAAGTAGTCTGGATTACATCCTGCATTTTGGGCACCAGAAGTGGAGTATAATGCACTTATTCTCTACTCTGGATCTTTCAGGAAGATCTAAAATCCTCTGTTCCTGTGCCATGATGGCTGTCTGCATGAGTGTTTTGCTGAGCTACCCAGCACATCCTCTACTGCCACAGGATGCTTGTTCTGAAGTCAGAAGAAGATGCCAAGCTATGTGATCATCACTGGGCATCTTATTCTGACCTCAGAGGTTAGTGACTCTCAGCAGCAGCAGATGTATTGGGTAGCTCAGTGTAATGCCTCTGTAGTTGACTGTAACGGCACAGGATTGGAAGGCCGGGTAATGGGGAGAGGTCTCTGCAGTGTGGGGCCAGGATACCCTGGGCTCCCCTGGGAAGATCCTGGCCCATGCAGAAAATGTCCATGATACAAACTAAGTATCAACTATAAGCTTAGAATGAGCCATTCAAGTGGTGAAGGGTCTGGAACCTGTATCCTATGGGGAGAAACCTAGGGAGTGGGGTACGTTTACCCTGGGGAAGGGAAATTTAAGAGGCGATATGATAGCCCTGTTTAAATATTTGAAGAGTTGTCATATTGAGGTTAGAGCAAGCTTGTTTTCTGCTGCTCTAGAGAATAGGACCTGGAACAATAGATGCACGCTACAGGAAAAGAGATTTCACCTAAACATTAGGAGAACTTCCTGACAGTAAGAGCTGTTCAACAGTGGAGCACACTCCCTCAGAGTGTGGTGGAGTCTCCTTCTTTGGAGATCTGTAACAGATGCTGGATGGCCCTTGAGGTCTCTTCCAGCTCTATGATTCTATTGTTCTATGTCTACTGAAATAAGGAAAATATACACAGACACTATTTTCAAGACAGTGCTCTCTCCCTGAGTTTCCTCCTTTTACCTTGAGGAGCAGAAAAGAGGAACCACAGTAACAACAAATAGGTTCCCATTATTTACCCATTCACACTTTGGTGGGAGGAAGTGACAAACGTCTCAATAATTTGAAGGTGAAGGCTTTCATGGTTGGCATCCATAGTTTTTTGTGTTTTTTAGCAGACACTAATCCTCTTTTGCATATCCTCCCACCCTGAGGCCCTGCCATCAACAACAGAACAATACACAGTTTACAATGGAATCACTCCTCCCTACCCAGGATCTCACAGTATATATATACCCACTCTCTTCCATTCCAGCATTCTCTGAAGATGCTAGCCACAGATGCTGGTGAAACGGCAGAAAGAAACTCTACTAGAACATGGTCTCAACAATATCCTGTTTTGTTTTGCTTTTCCAATTAATTATGAAAGACTGGTGTCACAAAGGCACCAATGATTCCACAAAGGGAGGAGGAGGAAAATAGGCATCTTTCCCCATGCAACTTTGAGGGGGGAAAGGCAAACGTTACTATTCTCAAAAGACACCATTACTTTTTTCCTCTTCTCAACTTCTTACTGTATTCTCTCTTCTGTGTGCCACCAAATAGTGCTGGGAGAAGAAGAAGGCAAACAGACCTAAGAGATCTAAGTCACATACAAGGAAGCCAGATTATCCCTGCCTAATCAATTTTGGGTCGCTCTTGTGAACTGCCTGCTCATTAACAGAGCCAGTCGGCTGTGGATTTTCCTAAGAAAGTACCTTCAAAAACTGGACTGGGATCAAGCATTATTTTCTTTCCTCCTCAATCATTTTGCTGAATTCAGTGCAGAAAAAGATTAAATATTTTGCATGCAAAAGATAATCAACATCCCCCCCCCAAAAAAAGATGCTTTTTGTCACTGCCTTGAACAAACCTTTGCACACCAGCTTTCTACACCATCTTTTATTAAAGATGTTTGACATACATTTGAGCCAAGCACCCTCATTAAACAAGTTATGACCAAACAATATGCTTGGAGGCACATCAAGGTGGTGTGGGGGCAGTTCCTATTCCATGCAAGTGTAACACACAAGAAAGGGAGTTTATATCACCTAAGAGACAGTCCTAAAGTTGTCATACACATTGAAATGCATACATATACTCTTATATATTTATATATATGAAATATAAGTATATTTATTTGAAATTCAACCTAGTGTATATACTCATGTTATATATCAAGACATTTTATTCAAAAATTGACTCTAAAAACCTGGGTTAATTTATTCATGGGTTACTGTTAATATTGTACTTTAACTCTTTTCCAAAAAGCAACCATCCTCTTCTCTGAGTAGAGTTGTAAAAGGTGTGACTTTAGTCTGTCCTGGAAGCACCTAAAAGAACCACCGACCTCCTCTACTCTCTCCACCTCAGTGCCACTTCTGGACTTTTTGAATGCCTGGGTGGGAAAAAGGTAGTGGTAGCAGCTCTTAGGAGCTTTCCCCCAAAGGAGTGTCAAGAGGAGTTGAGCTTTAAATGTATGAATAAGACATTTGTGTATATTTGTCAGCTCTTCTGGGTTAAAATCAGGCAAAGTTACCAGATGACAGTTAAAGGCTATAATCACTGCTAATGTAGTCACCATTTCCTTTGCTTTGCTTTTTCATTCTTTTTGTCATGTGTACATTTTCTTAGTCCAACCTGTACCTTGTCACCTCCGTCACAAACCTCACACCCATGATTTACCATAATTCCTTCCTCATCCCTCCAGCCTTTAGGTTGAGCATAATGAGTTATGCCTGCTGGAAATTTGCCAGTTCTTTGGCATCATTTTCCTTTGCTTCATCCTTTACATTCTTTGGTACATGTCCCTAAGTGTTACCCTTGACTTATCCTCAGTTCATATCAAAATCCATGATATTGGCCCCAAAACTTGCCTTCAACCTATACAAGAGATCAGCTTATATGCTATATCCTAGGTTCTCAGGGCAGGGTATAATGAAATAAATTTTAACAGTTTCAAACAATTTAAAAGAGTAAGACTAATTTAAAAGGGCTAAAATATATTAAAGAACCAGACAAGTACAGTTGAAAACCACCTATAATAATATAATAGATAATTTCAAGCACTATTTCTTTCATATAGACAATACCTATTCTAACAATTATTTAACTGATAAATAGTTTAAAACTGCATGCAGTTGTCTCCAAAGGCCCAAGTAAAAAAGCCATGGCTGGCATTCAGTACTCAAAAATCCAAAATTCATGAAGGAGTGATATCTTTATTGGCAAGCTAAAATGCACAAAACACATAATGAAAGCTTTTGAAGTTACCTAGTTTTTTAATCAGGTGAATGATGTTTAAAAAATCATACAGTAAGAAAAATGATGGTGTTGGAATCACAGGCTTAAATGTTGTATTGATGTTGTCTCTGCTGTAGTTCAGTTGGAGGAATTTCAATGTAGGCAGAGGCTACACTTTTCTTGGTCATGTGGGGACTTAGATAAAGGATAGTAATATTTTGGTCAACATCCTGCATTAAGGGCTACAATATGTAACTTTGCATTCCTGATGTTCCTGTCACAATATACAACCATGCTAGTCAATTGCAACCATGAACCACAGACCACCATACAAGATGTCCCATTTTACAGTGGGGGCTCCCCTGGCAGAATCCCTCACGCATAATGGGATACATTACACATTGGAACATGTTCTCCACCAGGATCATTATGCAACAGGATACACTGTGCCATCAGGACATATTTTTGCACAATTGTAATGTTGCTGTTTCTACTTCTGTCGTCATTCTGAGGGCATGGCTACATTTCCCTCCTGAGAATATGAACACTGCAAAATGGTATAATTCAAATTTGCATGATCATAGATTGTTTTGCAATGATATAACTTCCCAACAGGATGGCAGCCAGTGAATTTAACCACCATGGCTCCATTCTGCCTAGCAATGATTTGCTATTTTTGCAATGAGTCCCCATCTGCACAATGATTTGCCATTTTTGCAATGGTTCACCATTTTTGCAACAAGATATCTCAACAGGTCTAGACCTATTATCTGACTAAAATTTGTTAGCATTCACTTACATCTTTAGTTATTGTCTCTCCAGTAGACTATTATGCAGAGAAACGTACAGCTGCAAGCATCTCTGCTTCTAATCTTATTACAATGAACACATTTTTTTTAAAAAAATCAGAAGTTAGCTTTTAAAACATGCATAATCCAATATGGCCCACAGGCTTACTTTAAAAATATTCTACCACTGGTGTGAAAGAGAGAGGGGGAGAGTGATTCTGGACCCCTGGGTTAAATGATGAATCACTACAAAGCATATATGCAAACTCTCCAGTCCTCTTTCACAATAGGGTCTGGTACATTATTATCAGGAAATATAATTCCACGGTACAAGAATTTTTGACATTTGGAGAGATAAACTGATCTTTCAGAATGCTCACGGCACTATTAAAAAGAAATCACAGCTTGCACAGATTAAGACAAGAGCAATAAAGAAGTGATTCTTAAGATATGCCCTGGTTATCAGATTGAAAAAAAGATTCCATAAAAAAAATATTTTATAGGGAAAGAGGTAAAAGAAAAAAGAAGGCCACTACAAGTACAGAAGTAAAAAGGTCTCACAAGCAAAACAGACACACAGCTGGATGAAAAGAGCTTTATGTAGAGTCTGGAATATATACTGAGGACCAGAATTTCTTTCTTGTAATGGCAACCACTTAGTAACTTAGTGGACTGTTGGAAACAGTTTTCAGTTCTCTAAAAGGGAAGGTTTCCAAGCTTCTCAGTTCAAGTCAAACTTTTCAGTTTTATGTTCTGACCCAAGAACCAGCATGGAAGAAATTTGAGATTGGCTCCCAATCCATTTTGTTGAAAAGGTAATGTTGCTGAAAATCCACATTTTCACTGCTTATCTAGATTGGTACCAATCAAATCTAACAAACAAAATGTATATTAGCTAGTTCTGTTCATTGTCACCTAACTTGGATTTTCTTCAATTCACCATCAGTATTTAGTGGGTGAATGTTTGCTGCAGGCACCAGGTCAATGAGATTATTCAGTGGTACAAACTTGGCCTAACCTACTACCCTCACTAATCTTCAAAGCAGTTTACCATCATGATGTCCAGCAGAGTTATTCCATACCGAAAGGACAACTTTCCATGACTCAAGTTTTAAATTGCCATCACTGTATGAAAATTGTTGGTGTTAAATGTCTGTATTCATGGCGGGGCTCAAAGAACTTGAAAGTAAATAGTTACAAGCAGGGATGTGAACATCTCTCCAACTCAATGGTGATGAATTTCTCTGAAGACAATCTGCTTTTTCTTCCTGCCCTGTTGCAAACCAGTGTGTATGTATTTTTTCTAATGAGCAATTCCCTCTTCCGTTCATTCCCTCTTTCTTTCTTTCTTTCTTTCTTTCTTTCTTTCTTTCTTTCTTTCTTTCTTTCTTTGTCTTTTTAGGAGAACAAGAAAAGATACTGGCTGGCATTTTGTTAATGACATATGCTAGCATGATGCTGCCATATGTAAATTTTGTTGTCATTGTGGAGGGTGAAATGCAACACCACCCTCATTTAACACACTGCATCCCCTCAAACCACCTGTCTCCTGCTGGTTTAAGATTGAACAGCCATGTAGTGGCTGGTGGAGTGTGGGAGGTGACCTAGATATGCCTGGCTGTATCCCTTTAGCCTAGCCTTTTTCAACAAATTATAAATCCCAGGATTCCATAGGATGGAGCCATGAAAGTTAAAGCAGTGCCAAACTGCATTAATTCTGCAGTGTGGCAACAGCCCTTGTTCCACTTTCCAACTCCATTACATGGTCATGTTGAAGAGGGGGGGTAGCAAGAGGCAGGTGTCTGCTGAGGGATATAAGGAGCGGATGGGACACAAATCTGCCTGGGTGGAAATTAATACCTCATCTCTCAGTCTACAATTGTGGTCATTATATTTGGAAAAACAAATGGCAGCCAACATCAGTACATCATAGCAGCCTTCCATGTCATATAATCTGGTAAAGGATACAGGTATTTTCTTGAAACTTTCCACAATCATTTTCTACCTGTATCAAGCAAGCTGAATTAGAGAATGAGAGAGGGGCATGGGGAGGAAAGGATAACCCTTAAAATGTCTTGTTAGGATCTAAAGAAACTGATCTAGATAAACTGTGCAGGGTTTTTAAAAAAGTGTTCTTCCCAGGAAATCCACATGAAACTACTAGATAGAGTGGACTTAATTGGTGAAATATGAAATACATCCAAATCAAATCGATTCTGTCCATCTGTAATGCAAACATACTTTTGGATTCCAGCCACTGCCCAAGGCACAATAATTTCTCCTCCTTTTAAAATAGCCCTTCTTTGAAAGTATCCTATTGCTTCTAATGGAAGAGGGAATGCATTAAAAAACAATCCCTGGAAGTAGTCCATTGATCGGTGTGTATGTGTGTCAGCTTTATGTTGTTTCCATTCCCTTTGCTTGATAATCAGTTGGGTTCCTGCTACATTTCATTAAAAAGTCCCAGTTGGACAAGAGCATTATTCATAAGCTAGTTATTCCACTCAGCTCTCCCTCTCTCAGTAACATCCCTCCCTTGCCCACAAAAAAAAAAAAAACAACCTCAAAAATCAAACACATGCAATCTTGCTTGTAAATATTAGCGTTAATCTTCAGTAAAAGCACAAAATCTATCACGATTAAGAGGTTGAAAAACGTTGGCATGTGTCCCAGGTAAACCATTGCAGTCCTGGAGAGGAAGAGGGAAGGCAGCCATTCAAATGTGGCCAGTTTCAAGGAACTAAGTCAGATCGCTTATGAAACAGCGAGGTCATGTTTAATGTTAGCAAAACATTAGTAACAATAGAAGGGCAGGTTTCTGGCTTTGCACTGAAAAGTGAGCTGATGATATAGACAGAAATCTAGGAGGAATCATTTCACACCCAAATATTTGTTACTTTAAAAAAAACAATACAAAAAGATAAAGGTAGCATGTCAGACATACATAAGTTAGTCAGATCTGGACACGGTGGTACATGCCTTGGTTACATCCCATCTGGATTACTGTAATGCACTCTATGTGAGGCTGCATTTGAAAAGTGCTCAGAAACTTCAAATAGTCCAAATGGGGTGTATCCAGGCTGTTAGCTGAAGCTGGCTACAAGGAGCATACAAATCCCTTGTTGCAACAACTCCACTGGCTGCCAGTCAATTTCCAGGCACAATTCAAAGTGCTGTTTTTGACCTATAAAGTCTTATGGCATGGGTCCAGGCAGTTTGAAGGATTGTATCTCCCTGTACAAGCCCCCCAGAGCACTGAGATCATCCGGAGAGGCCCTTCTCTCCATTCCACCACCCTCTCTGGCACATTTGTTGGGAACAAGAGAGAAGGCCTCCGCTGTGGCTGCTCCCAAGCTCTGGAACTCCCTCCCTAGAGAGGTCAGGATGGCTCCATCTTTGCTTTCTTTTCAATGGCAGATAAAAACATTGTTTATGCTGCCAAGACTTCACATATTAATATGGGTGCTGGTTTGTTTGTTTTTGTTTTGTTTTGTTTTGAAGAGTTTTAAATTTTAAAATTTTAATAATGTCATGTTTTTAATTGCTTGGATTGTTTAATTGTTTTTTAAACTTTGCATTTTTAATGTTATATACTGTTTTAACTTAAACTGTTTTAATTTGTTAGCCACTTTGAGTCCCTGTACTGGAGGAAGGCAGGATATAAATAAACATAATAATAATAATAATAATAATAATAATAATAATAATAATAATAATAATAATACACTCCAACTATCCTGATTTGTCAGAGACAGTCCCAATCAAGGGGTAGGTGAGATTGTGGGATATGAAATGTATATTTTAATGTTTTAAGCTGCCTTGGTTGCATTATGCAGAGGGGTGGGATAATAATAATAATAATAATAATAATAATAATAATAATAATAATAATAAACAAATTTTTCATCCCACTTTTCCAGCTGCTTTTAGAATGCCACAGTTAATTTCTCTTCCTCCCATTTTCTGACTTGGTCATCAGCTTACTTCATTTGCTCCAAACTGAGTTCAAAGTACAGTGGTACCTCTACTTACGAAATTAATTCTTTCCACAACCCATTTCATAGGTAGAAAAAACAGCTCAAGGAATAGCCAAGGCTGTGGCTGGATGGAGGCCTCCTTCCAGTCGGAGCCACAGCTGTTCCTTGGGCTGATCCTGGAAGTGGAGGAATCCTCCGCTTCCAGTATCAGCGCAAGAAATAGCCGAGGCTGCAGCTGGAAATTTTCTAGTTACAAAATGCTTCTAAAAATATTGTCTCTACATACACATATGTCTCTACAGCCATTCATATGTAGAGACATATTTGTATGTAAAGACAATATTTTTCAGAAGAAGTGTTTTGTAACTCAAAAATATCATAACTAGAGCATTTCGTAAGTAGATGTACCACTGTAGTTTGGACTCAACTCAGTAAGGAGTAGTGGGGAAGAGTGAGCAAAATCTTGTGTTTCGCAGTAGACCCAGGCAAAAGCAAACTGCTGCAGCCTCTCCTAGATTATGTGTTCTCCCTCAATAGCAATTTTTTTTTCTTCTTGATCACACTCTGGTGCACTTTGCCCCACATGTCCCTGTTTTTATCCTTGAAATGTTGGTGGGTATGGCATCCACTGTTTATTTTAATTACCTGGTTGATGCATGCCTTCAAGTCATTTCCAACTTATGGCAACCCTAATCAAACCTTTCAGGGGTTTTCTTGGCAAGATTTATACATAGGCTGTTTGCTTTTACCTTCCTCTGAGGCTGAGAGAATGCAACTTGCCCGAGGCCACCCAGAGGTTTCCATGGTCAAGCAAGAACCCAAACCTTGGGCTCTAGAATCATAGTGCAATCCTCAGCCTCTACACCACACTGGCTCTCATTTTTTATCATTACAAGGCAGTATATGTGGTGCACTTTTGTCACTGCAACAACCATAGCCTTGTGAGGCATGTTAGGAGGGTCCAGTGTCACCTAATGGGTTCACCGAAGGAAGAAACTGTGGGAGGGTGGGTTTTTTTATTTGCTAAAGCTGTAAAACATATTTGGAAATTTTCTAGTTTTCAGGGAGAAAGGATGTCAAAATACATTGTGATATCCTGTTGAAAAATTGTCAGTCACTATGGACCTTATAACACGCAGGGCTCAAAGCAGCAAGAAAGCGATATAAGAATCAATCCAGAACTATACCAGTAGAAACCCCACAATACGGAAATGGCTATCAGACGCAACTAGCATAATCGCGCAATTAACGAAAGCGCGATGAAGCACGCCCCGGGAACCGTATTTGCTGTTCGCACACAAGTGAGAAGATCCCATACAGAACCCAGCAAGGATGTTCTTCCACATACGTAATTGGTGATCAGACATACAGCGAAAGCGCAATGATTGCGCTATCATTCCGATCGCGCAATTGCAATTCCCCAAGAAACCGGCATTGAAAAGAATGGGGATGATGCTGCATTGGGACGGGGTTGTGATGGGATTCTGTGCGATGTTGTGTGAACACATGGAAAAATAAAGTGCAATAGGATGGGATTTAGTGTGGATTCTGTCTGCTTTAGACCCCGTGTGATAACGTCCTATGAGAACATTTTTGCTCCTTTAAGTGAGTGAAAAGGTCAGAGTTTTTGTTTGTTTCTTTGTTTTTCCCACAAATAATGGGTTTTATTGTTATTCCCAGCTAGATTACACCCTTAAAGCCAATGAGATTTACCCATGATTTGACTCACCCTTTAACAATGAATTCAGTAGGGCTGCTTTAACTGGGACTAACCATTAGGATTTGCACCAAGATACTGAATCAACAAAACAAAACAAAACAAATTGCACATTTTTCACAAAAAGCTTCTGAAATGTGAAAAAAAACCCAAAATACACAAAAATATGTCAACTAGCAGAGAGAACCCCTTTCACATATTTCAGTCTTCTGTATGGGAACAAGATAAGTGATGATTTGCATCACTAGCCTTCACCTTGCAAAGTGCTCAAGACAATTCCTTCCATGTCCAATTATTAAAAATCTGTTCTTTCTCCAAAGAAATTATAACAATCTGCCTGGGGCTCCCTATTTTTTATTATTTAAAACTGACTTTGTGAGGTAAGTTAAGTTGGTCCACTTAATAAAATGGTCAGACAAGCAAGAATGTTTGGGTTCGGTTTTCCCCTCTCAAATGATTTTGTGTATGGGTGTATACATATACTATAGCTCAATTTGGTCTATAATTCTATCATTTATAAACTTGACAGAAAGACAATCAAACTGGGTACTGAGAAAGGCCTCAGTAGCACCATGATCTATCATTCAAATATTCTTGTGTATTCTAATGAAACCCTATTAGAATACTTTGCTTCCTGAGTATGAGCAAGGGTGTATCCACACTATAAAAACAAAGTAGTTTGACATTACGTTCATTGCCCTGACTCTATCCTACAGAATCCTGGGATTTGTAACTTGGCAGTGAGGCACCAGAGCTCTCTGGCTGACCAGGCTGAATAGCTCTGCAAACTACAAATCCCAGGATTCCACAGGATGGAGCCATGACTGTTAAAGTGGCATCAAACTGCTTTATTTTTGCAGTGTGGAAGAGGTGCAGGGCAGCAGAGTTAATCAGTTCCTCAGAGTAGATCCAACAGTGAAAGTGCACTGCTTGTCACTGCCATGAACCACATCTCTGTGTTGGCACAAGCAGAATAGCTCTCAAAGCTGACAGCAACAGAGGAAAGAAATTGAACTTATTGTTTGCCTGGGAACACCATTTTTCCTTTCCAATGTTATGAAAAATTAGTCATGATGTGGTGGCGGGGGAATTAAGGACAATGTTCATAATAAATTTTTGTTTGCTATGGACATTGCTCCAAGTGATCCATAAAAATGATCATCAAGATTTGGCAAACTCTCAAGTATGGGGCCTCTTAGACAGGGTTGGGAGTTGAGAGAGACAGGGTTTGGACTTGAGACAAGGTCTGAGGCTGGCACTGTCAGGGTGTTGAGCTGAGACAGACAGAGTTGTGGATTTGCGAAAGAAGAACTGTCTATTATATTGGGGCACCTAAAGAATAGAATATTAGAGTTTATCACAGTGGGCCCTTAGGTTCCACTGAAGTTTGGTTCCAGGATCCTCCGTGAGGATCTATGGATGCTCAAGTCCCTTTATATTCAGTGACATAATAAAATGGTGTCTCTTACATAAAATGGCAAAATCCAGGTTTGTTTTATGTAATTTATATTTTTGAACATTTTCAAGCCATGGATGGTTGGATCTGTGGATATGAAGGGCCTATTGCAGGGGTAGGCAACCTTTTTGAGCTGGGGGCCGGGTTGCTGTCCCTCAGATAATTGGGGGGCCGAAGCACCAAAAATAAATAAATAAATGAATAGAAAAATAAAAAATATGCATGCACACTCAGCCCCAGAAAAGCCATGGCAAAACCCCTGTGGAGATTTTGCCAAGAAAACCCCAAGAACAAGTAATAACAACAATAATCAATATCATCATGGCGGGCGGCAGCAGCGGCAGGACCAGCCTGGGTCCGGTCCAAAGGCCTCGGGGGCCTACTGTGCCACAGGGCTCTGTCCTGGGCCCAGTGCTATTCAATATCTTTA
>CM034708.1:209720221-209737216 GCA_020142125.1 Phrynosoma platyrhinos
GCCCAGCAGAGGGGCGGGATATAAATAAAATTTATTATTATTATTGTCTGCCAATGTTGAGCCTCTCTGCTTAAGAACAGTTCCAGGGACCCTGACAATTGCCATTGGGGTGATAGCTGGTAGGGAGAGGAGGTTAAACCTGTATCCATCAGGAACTGCTATACAGACCTATGTTGAAGTTTATGGTGTTGGTGGTATTGGTGGTGGGAAGGTCCCATCACACCAATGGAACTGTATTTAAGTTCAATGGGGAGAAACCCCTGTCAGTACAGTATGTAACTCATTGAACATATCTCACCAGGCCTGGGAACAATTTTTGCCCTCCTGTAGATCTTAGCAGGTTTCAACCATGCCTCTACACCTACCCCCAGCTAAAGAGAAATTCAGCATGAAAATAGCCAGTCAAGCTCTCAGGTGATGTCTGCATGGGCCAGAATACTCCAGGGACAGCTCAGAGTATTCAAGCCCCAAAGTGGCCCCCCACTCCCCCGTTATCTGGGGCCCTCCATTCTGATAGATAGGTGAATAGCTGGGTAGTTATTCAGACACATGTCCTGCTGTGCCACCTGGTGCTGTGGATGCTACAGAATTTTACAGAATCCTGGGGTTTGTAGTTTTGTGAAGTACCAATGTTCTTTGGCAGAGAAGGCTAAAAACCTTATAAAACTACAAATCCCAGGATTCCATAGGATGGTTCTATATCACTCTATCCTATGTAGTGTCAAACTGCATTATTTCTACCCTGTAGATGCACCCATTGAGTAGTTAAGCTCCTACATCATGCTTTTGTAGTACAACTCTATACTTGTGCAGTTACACGGTTCTGCTCAGTACCCACAATGTGCCAATGTCCCTGCCAATGCATCATTCCACTGCACAACAGAAGATATACACTTGCTTTTTCTACAGTCTTGGAAATAAAATAGTATGTTGAAGGCATTGTCAAATAATTATGCATCAACCAGGAGTGCACAACTGGATGTCTGTGATCCTATTGGTTAGTCCCAATTTGAATAGACCTATTCAATCAACTGTTGAAGGGTGACTCAATGAAGCTAAATCCAGTTGATTTAATGGTTCTACTGTAATCAGGAATCTGTGAAAGTATTACACTTGTAGAACTCCACTTATGCAACCATGAACTGAATATGTCAGGGAAATGACACATGCATATGACACTAACAGGATTCCAGCCACAAAATGCATAGCATTATTCTAACCTAGTTCAAAAAAGATCAAGAAAACAATCAAGTTCCTTAAGTAATCCCTGAGCTTAAAATGCAGTAGGAACAACCATACACATATTTCATTTTTGATCAAGAAAACAAGGCAAGAGTTGTATTGTCAAAGCTTATTGTGAGCAAAACCAGTACTCATGTCTTCATCATTTCCATGTGGTTTTTGCACACTTTTTCAATGCAGAAATTGAACTCCTGCATGACCCATCCTGACAGCAGAGAGATTCAGTGTGAGGAAGCCTGGAAGATCAATTGACCCTTGCAGTGGCTACTTTAAACACATGCTCAAAGATGGCAACATGCCTCTTCTTCCTTATGTAATGATGAACTCGGTGTCAGGGGGGAAAAAAGTTGGCAGCTGTTGAACTTGAGCCAAATCTATCTTTCCTTTCCCACAATAGGGCTCCGCTGCTTAGCAGTAAAAACAAACCACCAGTGAAAAAGCCAGGAAGAAGCTCTTCATGGGAGAATGACAAATACTTCAGCAAAAGGTTTGCTGTATTGTTATAATTTCTATAGAGGTATTATTAACAGCACACTCCTACACACTCTTATTTGGACATAAACATCACTCACTTCAATGGGCCTTAAACCCTAATATGTGTGTTTAGGATTACAGCCTAATAAAGGATCCATGGCATCTTTTCAAAATTATATAAACCTGCGATGATGGATGGATCCCTGGCTGGAGGATCTTGCAATCTGTTTGACAACAAAGGGAGAGGCACAAATCATAAGCAGGAGAAATTGAAGTTGTTTATCTAGAAGATTTATAACCTGCCCTTCAACCAAATGATCTCCAGGTCTTACAACAAATGAAAACCAAATACCAGTCCCTCAAAACATCTGGCAGATTTTTAGGGATGTAATTCTTTGCTCATTTTCTTCTCAAAGGAAGCAATGAGTAATATTAGCTATATTCCTCTCACTGCAAGAAAAATTTCAAAAACGGTGTAGTTTTTGAAGACTATTCAGTCTGAAACTTATGCTGTACAAAAATTGCACATGGTTAGTTGCACAGAAAATAATATTTCAGCTCAGAAAAATGCTGTTTTCTGTGCAAAACAACCACGTGATTTTTCTGTAGAAGAAATCTTGAATTGTGACAATACTTCAGTGCAGTGCAGGAGTCTTCTTGTCAGGGTTTCTTCACCCTCGAGGTGGGAGGTGGGGGGGCAGGATGACATTTTTAAAAAATGTTTTAGAATATTCTTCCCATCTTTACAGCTTTTCTTCCAGAGTCAACCATCTCATTGTCTCTATCACCACTTTCCATTTGCTTTGCTTATTTACTTCTTACATGCCATGTACAAACTGCTGCTGCTGTTGAGTGCCTTCTAGTCATTTCCAACATATGGCGACCATAAGGTGAATCAATCACAGGGGTTTCTGGAGCTGAGAGTGTGTGACTATCCCAAGGATACCCAGTGCATTTCTATGGCCAAGTGGGGAATCAAATTCAGATCTTCAGAGTCATAGTCCAGCACTCAAACCACTACACCACACTGGCTCACTACAAACTGTTTACATCCAAGGATTTCAAAGTGTTGTTCAACAGTAATAGGACATTGATATCATTCATGAAAAAAGATGGTCAGTTTAACTACAAAAGGGAAGGCTTGCAAAATTAAACATATCTTGGACCCAGTTCACATCCCTATCCAGAAAGGGATTGAGGCCAGTTGAAATAAGTGCTCTTTCTTATCTAGTTGGAGAGGGAAGTACAACTGAGAGCAATGGGAAAGGGGATCACCTGTGGATCATAGGGCTTTGGGATCAAAACTATGAGGCACAATTTTTCTGACTAGCACCCAATATTGCTTACCCTTGACACAAGGGTTGGAGAGGGCAAAAAGATGACAAGAGAAAACATGTATCAACTTCATGAGATTACAAGCAACTTGGAATGCTACTTTAAAGGAGCTAAAATGAAGGAGTCCTACTTGTTCCAGGGTTGCCAAAGCCAATTAACCAAGAAACTAAGGGCTGATGCAGATGACCCCTAAGGGTCGGCTCTGTGTCAACCATATGCCTCAGCCCTGATCCAGCTTTTTGCTGCTCCCAAAAGAGCGGGGTAATGCCACTCCTTTTTGGGGCAGCAAAAAGCCCCCCTTAGAGCTGCTGCTGTGACTCTTTTGTGCCCCTTTGGCGCAGCGTGTGTGTATGCTGCACCAATGGGGCACCCTGATGCCACACACCGTGTGGTCAGGCGTGCAGTGTCAGGACGGAGTTGGGGGTGGCCAGTGTGTGGTCACTCCACCCCCAGGCTGGTCCTTTAGGCTGGTCTGTATCGGCCCTAGGTACGGGCCTTTACAGACTGCCAGAAATAATGCAGCTTGAGTCCACTTTAACAGCCCTGGCTCAGTGCTAGGGAACCATGAGCATTGTAGTTTTATCTGAGACATTGAGCCTTCTTTGTCAGAAGTCTGGTGCCACAATAAATTACAGTTCCCATGATTCCCTAGCATTGAGCCAGAGCCATTAAAGTGGACTCAAGCTGCATTATTTCTGGCAGTCTGTAAAGGCCCTAAGTCTACCTAGGCTGAATTTTCATGATGAAAGTATTACCAAGTAGTGGTTGACCCAAGCTTTCAGCCAGTGACTGCTGTTCACAGTTCATGCTCTCACTTTTTACATGAGATCAGCTCTCTGCTCGCGCGCATACACACACACACACACTTTACATTGTCTATGGGGCCAACAATTTGGATGGAGAACAGGACTGCTGTTTCATAATCACTGACACTAACTTCATTGGATTGCAATGTCAATACAGGAATATTATGATTGCCTAAATTTGGAATTTACCCTGGCCCAGCTCCAAATTGAGCAATTATTTCAGCTTGCTTACTCTAGTCTTCTATAGCCGAAAAAGGGGAAAAAAACAAGAGACTCTCCTTGCTATATTTTGACACACACAAGCTGCAAGTAACATTTTAAAATAAACTCAGGCACAAAACAGAATGCCAGGTTTCCACTTGTCCTTGGGGATGGCCAGTTAGAAACATCCTCTTCACTTCATCCCTTGTGGTATCTATCAGAGTCCAATCTGCCACAATGTACTATATTTGTTTAGAGATAGAAAATGAATAAAAGCTAACAATCACAGGATAGGTCAGCATACACAATAGCTGAAGTTCTGAGATTATAGAAATAAGCAGTGTGAAAGAGAAGCACTGAATGCTAGAAGTCTGCTGAAGACAATTGCACACTCTCCAACATTTCATAGATAAGAACTGGACCACATGTAAGCAATCAACATCAGACTTGGGCAAAAGGTTGTGGCCAGGCAACAAGAGGGCAAAAGTTATTAAGAACTACACAAAAACACACAGAAAATCTCTGGAATTTATGCACTGAGTGTAGAAAACCTGCAAAAAGGAGGTAGGAATTAAAATGAGACTACTGGGAATATAGAGCTCCTCCTTCTCTAAGTTAACTCGTGCTGGAGTTACTGAGTGCCTTTTAAAAAGTACTTTTACACATTTAATTTTTACACTTTTAAAAACAGTTTTACACTTTGAATTCAATTTGTAGAAGCTGAGATAAGCTGAGGGGGGAGGGGGAAAGTAGGAGAAGGAAAGAGAAACCGGGGCATTTTAAGAACAGCTGAGAAAATGGGACAGCACATGATTACCTTTTATGTATCTCTTACTCTCATTTTCCTTTAAGCAATGACAGTTACTCTATCCTCTTAATAATTTTGGTTGACCTTCCCTGAACTTGAGCTGGGACACTTACACTGGGTGTCTGTTCTAGTATCCCAAGAGATTTTGCAGAGTGACTCATTTAATCCACCCAGAAAGCTCTCTTGAAGGATGGTAAATTAATTAGGAAAAATAAATGAATAGGAGTACCAAAAATGGGTCAACATTCTCTTTTAATGTTTTCTAGCAATCTCTTCTTTGTATTCCAGGAATCTAGTGAGTTTCTCTATTGGAATTCATCAACATAATTTTTTCCTGATCTGAGAATCAAGGTTTACTTTCTATTTTTCTGCCTTCAACATGATACTAAGACACCAAAGCGAGGGGTCAGTCAGGGGAGAAACTTTAAAAGTTTGAAGTAAACCCAGAACTCAAAGCCCCACAGAATAAAATCTGTCCTTCCTGATTCAAAGGTGTCCTTCAAACAGCTAATGCTTTCACTGATTAATCTAGAGATTAATCCAATTACAGCATATAGCTTCAAAAATGCATAAAATAATATAAAATGAAGCATCTCCAAAAGGGAAGTGTGTTAAATACATGCTGTAACTACACAATTTCTTGTATTAATGCTGTTATGATTTAACAGGTAGATCAAATTGGATGTAGTAAGTAGGGTCCTAAATCAACAAGCCATCAACTCCTTTAAATAATTTAATAAATCTGTTTTACATTTCCTTTGTGTGGTATAACTGAAAGGCATACAATGTCCCTCCTCCTGTCCTTCAACATTCAGTCTATGCAAAGTCCTACATAAGATGGCTTCATGTCCTCTTTTATAGAGGACAATTGTCTTTTGAATTGATATTGCTTTCAAATTGACTCTGACATATGACAACCCTCTATAGATTAAGTAGCCCTTATCTGAAAATGTGAAATGTTCCAAAATCCAAAACTTTTTTCATGAGTGGCTGAGATAGTGACATCTTTGCTTTCTGTTGGTTCAGTGTGCACAAAAATATTTAAAAGCATTGTATAAAATTATATCCGGGCTATGTGTATAAGCTGTATACAAAACATAAATGAATTTCTTGTTTAGACTTGGGTCCCATATCTAAGATTGTATATATGCAAATATTCCAAAATTCACACACACCCCCCCCAAAGAAATCCAAAATCCCAAACACTTCTTTTGTTTGGGATTTGGGTACAGCTTCCTGCCTCAAAAATATCCATGGCCTTATTCCCATTATGTTATAAACTGGTTTGCTAACTGGTTTGAAATGATTTAAATGACCCCTTTTCACACTTGAGCTGAATCACTGAAGCAGTTTGGCAAGGGAGCCTCTGCACATCTTTTTGACACTCATTTTTCCCATGTTTTTTGCAATAAATCAATTCAGTGCAAGGATGAACGGGATGCGGATTGGAATCGATTTAAATTTGCCCTTTAAATTTGCCGGCCGGCTGAAGAGGGCCCATTTTGAATCAATTCATTAGTCAATGTGAATGACAAGTGGGTTATTTTACAACAAGAAAATGCAATTGGGGCAAACGTAGTGTGAACTATGGTCTGCTGTCAAACTGATCCATCCATTCAGATCACAAACTGATTTATTTGTAAGTGGGAATGAGGCCCATGCTGCGCAGCCTTTGGGGAAGAAGAAAGTTGGTGATCCAGGATGGAGGGGACTGCTGGCATTCTACTCCCATTCCAGACCACAATACAGTTGGCCCTCCTTATCAACAGATATTTTTATCCATGGATTCAGGCATCCCCAGCTTGAAAATATTTTTTAAAAGTATAAATTCCAAATAGCAAACCTTGATTTTGCCATTTTATAGGAGGGATACCATTTTGCTATGCCATTATATTTAATGGGACTTGAGCATCCATGGATTTTGTTTTCCACGGGGGATCCTAGAACCAAGCCCCAGTGGATAACAAGGACCCACTGTAGCATTGTAACATTTTACACTCCTATATTGCTTCATAGAGATCTAACCACTCTCTAAACAGTTTACAATGTGTTAGCCAATTGCCTCCAACAAGCTGGGTGCTAATTTTACCAACCTACAAATAGATGGGAGGCTGAGTCATCCTGGATTTCTGTGAATCTGAACTCACAATATTATGGCTGCACTAATGGCATTTAACCACTGTGCCACCTGGGCAGACAAATCTAGCAGCTTGCTTCCAAGCAGCTGGCATAGTCAATGGAGAAGAAATCTAGGCATTGCAGACCAACAATATCAACAAACTCACATTTGGAAACTACTGATCCAGCTGTTTCTTTCATAGTTCTGATGAATCATGGTTCTCTTTAAAACATCTGTTTTTTTTTCTACTCAGGAATATTAGTAGGCAAATCCCCTCTCCACAACAAGATATAATCTCTCTTCTATCACACCACAAGAAAACAAAATGCTCATATTGTAGTCACTGACATTTTACACTAGCTACTTAGCTATGTATATACTTGTTCCTCCACATTCACTGGGGTTAGGGGCACAGGACCCCTGTGTATATTGAAAAATCCACAAATAACAAAAATAGCATGTGCTGGAGGAGCTACAAATGCCTAGTGGAGTATTCTCTCTAAGAGTCTGTCAGTCCTTCAATGTGACTTTTGGACAAAGTTGACCATAGAGTTGCACTGGAGAATTTAGATATTCCTAGAGAGAACATATTAATAAAATCCATGAATAATCAAATCCACAAAGTCAAAGCTGCAAATGTGAAGGGACGAGTGTACTATTATGCTGTGTTATGTTACTAAGTAGCATCTTCTGGCCAGACCACTCAAACCCACCTAAAGAGCCAGCAGCAAGGCCAAGATGAGGATTTTTAACAGGGTTTCTGCTTCTGATTGTGATATACTTCCTTGCTGGTACAAGAATGGTGAAAATACCATCCTCCTTGTGTACTGATCAGAAACTGAATGGACCTCCTTCATCTAACTGCTAATTCTTTAGATGGGCTGGGGTGGCATTTACATAGTTACAGTAAGACTATGTAGTCTTATTGAAAACAGAGCAGTTACAGATGTGTAACTCTAGGTTACGCATTCGTCAGTGCATTACTGAATGCCAGCCAGTATCTTCTGAAAAAGACATCTGGACAAAATCCAGATATCACTTTGGTTAGAAGTATTATTTAACAAGACGTTAAACTCGATAGACCTGGTGTGAGACACCTCACAGAATAATATTGGCTTAACTCATTGGTGGATCCTAGTGCTACAAGAACCCCTCTGAGATGAAAGCCAAAAATAAAACTAAAGGCATTAGTAAGAGAACTGCTGTTGTTGACAAATGGCTCAATAGCTCTCACATCCTTCAATGCATAATTTGCTTCCATCCAAATGAAATGCATGAATGATAAGAAGCAGTTCAGCAATGGCTAATCCCCAGCTCTCTTTAAAAAGTGAAATGTGGATTTGCTGCAACTTCTTACGCAGTCTCTCTCCCTGCCCCCACTTTGTCTCAGTAACAGGTTTTGACTCGAATGACCTTCTACAATCCCTCAAGGAACTTTCTTACCATCCATGAGCAAACAATTTTATATATTACAAAACATAGAGTTCCATGCATGCAACCCTAAATGGTGGGGAAGCAAAAGAGACAGAAGACAAATATGATAACACTACTACAATGTTCTAGTCATTCTGAGTCACTCAGAAGCCCATCTTCTCACCCTCAACCTGACTTCATCCTTACAAAAGGGAGAGAAAGTTACAAAGAGGAGACAAGAAGAAATGGAATGTTCTAAGACAATTGTGATCTTTCCTCCAAACAGTACTTCTCTCTTCCAATGGATTATCTTACTAGTGAGAGTGATACAGAGCTAGCATGTTCTGGTGGAGAGATCTTTGGGGGAGGCCAAAACCTCCCATCCTCACAGGCACATTTAGTGAAAATGCAAGAGAAGATCTTCTTGGAGGCTGTTCCCAGGCTTCAGAACTATCTTTCTAGAGGGCTAGACTGGCTCACTCCTCGCATTTTCTTAGCAGGGGAACCTCTTTTATTCCCAGTAGACTTTGGGGAACTTTATCATTTTACAACAACAACAACAACAACAAAACTTTCATAATGAGTTATACTTCTTTTATACTTTACTTTTAAATGAAAGTTTTAAATTGTTTTAATTTAGGACTTCCAGATCTCAGGGTCTGACCCTGAGTTTCCAGTTTTCATGCATCATTTCCTTGGATCATTTACAATAATCAGCAAGGCTTAATTCATTTGTTGCTGCAACTTGCAAAGGCTGTCTAGGAGGTCTATGTCTTGAGTTAGTTTCCTTCTTCCCTCCTAGTTGTTGCGGTGCCAGGTTTCATCCTCTACTCTGCTCTGAATCCACCTTCCAGATAGAAGCAAGTGGGCTTCACCTTCCTAAGTGAAATCTCCTCATTTCACTTGATCTGGGAACATCTTCTTTCCCTAAGATTCCCCTCCTAATTTCCCAACAGGAAAATATATTATCGCTGTGTGTGTTTGGATGACAAGCTGTAAGAACTGTGTTTGCCCTCAATGCCTAATGCTAAATGGCATCAATACAGGTTTTATGTCAGGAATAAATTCTTCCAGAACATGGCCACATAGCCCGAAAAACCCACAAAAAATTATGGATGCCAGCTGTGAAAGCCTTGGACTTCACACTACTACAGGTTGTCCATAGGTCTCAGGTTTTGGCCCAGAAACCTCAGGGCTTGGGATGATCCAAACTGGCAACCCTATTTCCCAACACTTTGCTGCCTCCTCCCAGTATCTGTTACCTGAAACCACTGTACTTAATGGTAATGCTGGGCATGGAACAATCAAAAAATGACTCTCAACTGTCTCAGTTTGGCAGGGACAGTCCTGATGAATTATCTCTTGACCTACTTTTTCAGATCCTTTTAAAATGTTGAATTTTCTTTCTCCTCCCACTTACACCCTTTGATGCAAATGCTTGATGCAAACTGAATTCAAATTAGGGTGAGGGGAGAGGAGGGTGTAGAATTGTCCTTCCCTGTTGGCTCAGTCAAAAGCAATCTGCTGCAGCCTCTCCTAACATCATCATCAATACCTTTTCCTATCTTGGACACACTCTGGTGTTGCTTAGCCCAGTGGTACTCAAATAGTGGGATGGGATCCCCAGAGGGGTACAAGAGTTGCTCAAATGGAGACCATGAAACCTGGAAGCCCTTATCCCTCCGCCTTCCTCTTCCCAAACTTTTTTATGTGTGAAATTTAAACACAAGTTGAGATAAATATTAAATTCACTTAAATAAAATTGTTCTAATTTGAACTATGTTATTTCCTTATAAAGTGTAAAAATAAGAATATGCATGAATGTACAAACAAATAAATAAACAAAACATTTGAATTCGTATCCTATGTCAAGTGAGGGGGGCACAATGTTCTCAATGTAGATGTAAAGGGAGAGGGTCCCAAGGCTAAAAAGTTTAAGTTCCACTGGCTTAGCCACATTTGTCCTGTTTTCATTGGTCACATGCTCTCAACCTCAGAGGAAGGCAATGGCAAACCTCCTCTGAACAATTCTTGTCAAGAAAACTCCATGATATTAGGGTCACCATAAATCAAAATGACTGAAAGGTACACAACAACAACAACAACAAATGCTATGAGTTGCTGGTGGTGTTACAAAAGTTACTTTTTATCTGTTCAGGTCACTATCCTTTTAGGGCAGAAAAGAGACCACAAGGTAAGCCAGCCCTTAAACTATGTGATAGTCCCCCACTGTCATTTAATAAAGGCACACACTCCACAACTCTAAAACTTACTAAAACTACTTACAACACAGAAAAGCTTTTCTAACATTAAGTGCAGCTGCAAAGTAATTTAGTAGTACTTTCATTACAAGGAAGAGGACAAATGTGAAGTAACTATTTATTTGTAATGTACTATGTTCAAGCTCTCACAATATGCACCCACTGTTTCTTCCAGTTTTTCAAGTGGAATTTATACCTGTTTTGTGTTCCAGAAGAGGTGTGACTCAACTCTTGGAACAGGAGGGGCTTTTTCTAACGTTATAAATATTTGGGCTGTGAAATCTTCTCTTCCTTCCTCCTGTTCATCTGAAGCAGGGCATTAACCTGATTTTCTTAACAGAGTTGGATACAGATGCAATCCCACTTTTTTTAAAAAAACAAAAAAACATGCTTTTATATATTCTCTGCAGTGTTCCCAGAATAGCAGTTCTGTAACACGTGACATATATATATATATATATATATATATATATATATATATATATATATATATATATATATATATATATATATATATATATATATATATATATTGTTGCCTAGCATCATGATGTTGAAGATGACCTGTTTAAATCACTGGATAAAAATGCTCTCGAGTTATGTTCCAACCTTTCAACACACAAACACAAAAAACTCTTTACCATGTCATCTTATGTTGTCATCATCATTTCCATAAACTGCATTTTATAAAAAAGAAAAAAATGTCATCTGAATCTGACAAGAATTTACTATCTTTTTTATGGAAGAAGGAGAACCATTATTTTTAAAAACAACAAATAAAATAAAAAAGATGTATCTCTCATTTTACCATCAGCCCAATAGTGTGTGTGTGTGTGTGTGGATATTGACAAATATTGGAGACACTGGCAGGTGAAGAAGAACTCTGCTCCTGCACTTCACATTTCTTGCATAGATCCTTCTAGCAATAGATATCAGAAAATCACACTCTCACAGCCTTAAAGGAGAGCAAAGGCAAGTCCCCCTGACCAAATTCTGCCAAGAAAACTCCATCACTGGGTTGCCATAAGTCAGAAAGGACTTGAAGACATACAACAACAACGATATCTAAGTTGATGCTCCATGCATAGAGCCAGTATAAACTCTATGGATATTGTTTTGGCGTAGTGAGTGGGAAACCCTAAGAAAAGGGCTGTACTTGCAAGGTGAGTCCAGAAGCAGAGGCAGAGCTGCAGTGGAGCTGTAGCTGCCAGGGCTAAAGAGCAGGTCCTTTTCATCTTGAATAAGATTAGTGCCATGTTCAGTTGTGTATTTAAGAGTAAAATTATACAACCGTCTCTTTCTGTTTGTGGACTTCAAGTCCGCAGTCTCAGTACTTCGCAGACCCGTGAGCGGGGAGGGATAAAATGAGGCTTGAATATTTGCGTTTTTCCATTTTTGTGGTGGGGTCCAGAACTTTGATCAGATCCCATAAGACTGCTCTGATAATATGTAAGTTTGTACATGAGAGACTAGCCAGTGGTCACTCAGGGGCCACATTCAGTCTTTTGCTTCCTCCAAAAAAAACCTTTCCACTATGGCTAATGTCTACCACGCCTGAAATAAAAGTAATCAATCTATAGAGGAAACTGAAACTCCATACTCTTCAACTCTTTCAGTTTGGCAGGGGGTGTCCTGATTAATTCTCTGCTGTTCCACTTTTTCAGTTGCTTTTAAAATTCCCCAGTTTCTCTCTTGTCCTCCCACTGACATCTTCAGTTTACTTTGATTGCTGTTTACTTCAAATTGCAAAATTAGTTTGCACTCATTTATGTTAGCAAAGCAAAAGCAAAGCAGCTTCATTTATATACCGCTTCATATCATGCATGGGATGCAGGGTTGAGAGAAGAGGAGGAGGTAGAATACTACCCTTCCCAGTAGGCTTAGGCAAAAGCAAACTACTGCAACATCTCTTAGCTTATGAGTTCTCCCTCTGGAGCCATTGTGGGCTGGGAGATGAACCAAAAATACTTTATATAAATAATGTTTAATTGATCACACTCTGTTCATTCCCCACACTCATCTCAGTTTTCACCCTTGAAATATTGGAGGGTACACAACTCTGACAATGGGTGGAAGATGATACAATCTGTGTTTGTCCATAAACAGTGCTGTAATACTGCTATAATGTGCAAAGGCATATTACTCTACAGAAAGATCTAGGGTTGGCTGTACATAGCCACTATACATACACAGTGGCTGACCTCCATGTGCCATGGTAAAATGCCTCTAATGATCTACACAATGCAAGCCTAACCATGAGGACAAAGGCAGAAGTTTCACGAAGTCTCATGAGAACTAGGCACTAGTACAGGTGCTTATGACCTGATGTATAGCAACATTAATTTATGAATTCATTGCCACAAGATGTGGCACTAACATGGGCAGCTGTGGATAGTGATTAGCCAAGTTCATGGAGAATATGTCTAGCCAGGGGCTACTAGTCATGATGTCTAAAAATGGTCAGATTCAGAAAGACATCCCTGAATACCAGCAACTGGGGTACAAGAATGGGATATGTCTATTGCTCCCATTGTTGGCTTGTAGGCTTACCAGAAACAGCTAGTTAGACATTGTGTGAACAGAGACACATATAACAAGTTTACTAGGTCATAAGCATGCACTGGCTGGAATCCTGTTATGTAAGTCTAAGTCCAAACTACATCTGCAGATGTGCAATGGTGAAATATTGAGTTGGTGGAGCTAAGAAGAGAGCTATAGCATAGTTCCACCTGTGGAACTTATATGTTATGATTTGCCATTCAGGATCTCAGCCACATTTTCACAGTCAGTTGCTTCCAAAAGCTCTCACAGGGGGTTTATTTCCATTTGCATATAAACCAGTTCGCAATGACACCAGGTCACGGAAGCGATTCATACCGATGAGTAGTTCCCACAATGGAAGCAACTTATTTTACAAATTCCATGCATTCATGACTTTTTTTATATGCTCGTCATTCACACTAGCCATTTTTTAAAAATATAGATCACATGATGCACATCTACACATCATCAGTGCCAGCCAGCTCCAGAACTCCCAAGTCTTCCTGGGAGCTGGCAGTCTGGGGGGTTCCAGGATCAGGCAGGGAGGTTGATGCCCAGGCAGAGAGGGAGCCGATGGAGGAACCCTTCTGCCTCCCACCTTTCTCCCCCTCCTCAGGCATCCTCCTTGTCCAGGGCAGGGAGGCATGGTAGGCAGGCAGTCTGGGGACTCTGGGATTGAGTGATGCCCAATAGGCCCAGCAGAGAGGAAGCTGAGGGAGGTACTGGTAGATCCCACCAAGCAGCCTTTGAGAAGGAAGGAGGGATAGAGAAGGAGAGAGGTGGTGACCAGCTGTGCCCCTTCTGACTCCCTCTCCCCACATACACTGACTTTCCAACACTCCCACCACTATCCCAGCTTCAGGGACCAGAGAGATCCCTGGAAGAGTAGGCAAGGCCAAGGAAATGAGCAGTCCCAACTCCTTCGATGCAGCTGCTGGGCTTGGAGAGGTCCCATACCCAGCTCGCTCCCTCCAGGCCCTCTCACTCTCTCAGCCCCAACCTTCTGTCTTTAGTCCCTCCAGTGCGACGTGAGTCTGATCCACCATTCACACTTGTTGAACAAGTTTTTAAACATTTTTTTTCAAAAGAACCACCAAATGATCCTTCTTCAAAAAGAGCAATTTTTTTTTTTTTACATTTGCCTCACTTCAACGTGACTCAGACCGAATGCAGTCGGATCGGAGACAATTTCCAGTGTGAACGAGGCACATATAAACTGATCAACAATTCGGTTTACTATATATACTTATGTATAAGTCTAGAAATTTTAGTGAAAAAATTGACCCCAAAAACCTAGGTCGAAAAGGGAACCATCCTCTGGTAAAAGGCAAGAGTGCAATCTGTTCTGGAAGCACTGACCTATTGCTCTACTCTCTCTTCCATCTAACCTTTAGTGTCAGCCAAAACAATTTTGCCTGTTTTTTAGGCTCTTTGGTACTGTTTTCCTTTGCTTCATCATTTAGATCCTTTATTGCATGTCAATAAAGTTTACCCTCAAATTATCCAAGGGTCATATCAAAATCGATAATTTTGCTCCCAAAACCTGCCCTGTCTCAGTATTCAGAATTCCTTTATTAAGTAAACTAACATTCCACATGAGATCAACTTATAGTTGAGTATATACAGTATATCATAGTGGGAATGAGCCCAAGGACTCATCTCAGGATGCATTTTAGGCCCCATCTGAACTGCAGAACTAATTCAGGTTAACACCACTTTCACTTTCATGGCTCCAGTCTATGGAATTTTAGGATGTATAGTTTGTTGTGCCACCAGAGCTCTCTGACAGAGAAGGCTAAATATCTCACAAAACTACAATCCCCATAATGCCACAGCATTGAGCCATGACAGTTAAAATGTTGCCAAACTGCTTTATTTCTGCAGTGTAGATGCAACCTTAGCATTTAAATCTAGAAAGTTAAGGAGCACAGTTCCCCTTCTTGTGTTCAGGCAACTTTAATCTCTGCTCCAAATGCAAGTCAGCCCCATAAATGTTTCTGTACTTATGTCAGTGAGAGAGTGGGGTGGTTGCCACTTCTTTTCTTGGCTGTGCTTTTACATCTTTTGCAAGAAGAAATGCTCATTAGCCTCTTGGCATACATCGTAGGCTATGGAAGGATTGTGTGCAGGCCTATCAGGGGGGAAAAAGGATTTTAAAAAAAGGATTAAAATGACTACAAATCTAGGGTGCATCTACATTGTAGAAATAATGCAATTTGACACCACTTTGAGTGCTATAGCTCCAACCTAAGGAATCTTGGGATGTGTAGTTTTACAAGGTCTTTGGCCTTCTCTGCCAAAGAGTGCTGCTGCCTCACAAAACTGCAAATCCTAGGATTCTGTAGGATGGTGCTCTGACAGTTCAAGTGGTGTCACTGCATTATTTCTACAGTGCAGATATATGCCCAGTCAAACTTAAGTTGAGTTTGTCACTTATCAACTGATAAAAGCCATGAATGTGCATGTCTGCAGATATGAAAAGAAACATGTAGAAGTGCAGCACTACTCAAAATTTCACTTAAGCTTTGGCACTGTTGTCTCTGCAATGCAAGATAAAAGAAACCAGCAGATACAGAAGACCTTCAAGCCATTGGCCCTGATACGGAATGCATTGTATCCCTGAAAGCACGGATGGGGAGTCTCAGCATTCAGAATTCCTTTATCAAGTAAACTAACATTCCACAAATAGTACTCATCCACCTAATGCAACTCAAGAGACAGTGAGACTGACACACACACACACACAATGAGTAAGTGTGGGAGAGAGGGCTGCACTTTTTTAGTTCCATGTTCACAACACACACGCCTACAAACTGCTGTAAGAGAACAGTTCAGTCAGCCCACTTTTAAACACCACCAAATCATAATATTTCATTTCAACAATATATATGTGTTTTTCAGGATGCTTAAAAAAATAAAAGCATTTGGAAGCTGACAGCTAGCCACATTCATTTTTTCAGTAAGTTACTCCAACAGTTTCTTAAATTTCTTGTTCTCTCAAAACTTTGGGAAACTTTTCCCCCCTCCAATTTGCTGGCTACTGTGACAAGGTTAATTGGTATTTCTAACATTTCTGCAACAGCCCGCGTCCTTGTAGACTAGGTTCCAGATGTATTCTTCCCTTGTCCAATTACTTTATTAAATATACATACATATAGTAAGGAACTTACTGCTCTTCAAAATCAAAAGATAATATCTTACACAATTAACAGCCAGAAAGCATGCCACAAAACTCAAAAAGTGTGTCTGTGTGGGGGGAAATTAGCTCATCTTTTCAATAAAATTAATGATGCACCCTCTGCTAAGCAGGCAGTAATGCAGAAGTTGCCTTGAAAAGTCTCGCTCCATTGAACGAAAGCCACAAAATTTTAACTACAACAGCATCCACCGGTGCTAAACTTATTACAGCTTCAACTTCTAAGATAAATCCCACTTTAAAATAATAAGACAATCAACTGTTCCTTCCTGTATTAAAGAATATATTTTAAGCTCTCCCTGGAGCCGCTGCTAAAACATCTGCTCAAAGTTTCCCTCCCTCTTTATATCTTTGAAAAAGAGGATTTTTTTTACTGCAAACTCCTCTTGCCTCTTAAACCCACAACTTCACAGGGAGGTTAAGGTTCTCAAATGATAGTTCAGGTAGGATGAAGCCCTCTGGTGCACCTTGAACCCAGATTTTCCCATCCTAATCTTGTACTGCTGTTTACTCCAGAGTAAACCTCATTGGAGTTTCAAGGAAAGGAGGCTGTTCCCAATAAAGAAAAAAAAAACATTTAGGATTGTGGTTTAAGGCAA
>CM034708.1:209819340-209833462 GCA_020142125.1 Phrynosoma platyrhinos
TGCAGTTAGTATTATCCTCCATCCATTTGTCTAATTTCCCTTTCAGACCATCCAAGACATTGGTCATCATCAACACTGCATTGGGATGGTTTTTTTTGGGGGAAAGAGGGGGCTTTGTTTGAACACTTCATTAAAAATATTCAGCTCATGTAGCAAAGTAATTGCAGTACCACCTTAAATGGCGCAATTCCCTCCCCTCAATTCCTTTACCATTTGATTCTATTTAAAAATGTCTTCTGTGGAAGCATAAAGGTGGGAAAAATGCATGCTGCTCATCATGTCACAATTTTTTGACCAGTAACACTCTTGATCTGTTCTGCTGCTAACACATGCCATCAGCTCCTGCTTCCCATATGGATGGGAAATGTGTCCCTTCCTTGAAGATGTAGAAAATGTAGGTGTAGGTAGTTTTATCAGTTCCCACAGGAGTACCTTCATACATACACTTCAGGGGAACCTGTTATGTACATTTTGCTCTCCCTCTGCCTGCCTGCCAGCTTGGGCAGGTTCCTAACCCTGTCACCATAATCACCACCAAATTTCAAAACACGCACAAGTTTATGAGGTTTTCACTTTGCTGTTGCTGAGGTTTCCACTCTTGTTGATGCATGTTTAGCACAAATGAAAAAAAAAAATCTAGACAGACTGACCACTTAGAAGAGGCAATTCTTCCTATCCAAATTTCACCCATTTCTAACAAAGGGAAACATACTATACTCATTTGTTAATTTCCCGTGATAGTCAATGGAAGACATGAATACCTCCAAAACATTAGAGTACTGGCAGCATTCTTACTGCAGAATGAAACTAAATGTACCTGGAATAACTTTGCCAGCAGTGGAGGCTATTGAGTTTAATGGAGCATGAAAACCTTAACAGCTTTTGAACCACTGCTTAGAAGTTCAACAATGAAGGGTTTCCTTTCAGGACATACCTGAATAAAGGACTTCAGTAGCTTTGGAAAACATTTTACAAAAATACAGCATATTACCTTTCCAAACTGGGAAGCAAATTACTGTTTGGATTCCAACATTTCTTAATTTTTCTCTTTTACTCCTGGTAATTTTTATTAGATCAATTTGAAATTTAGCACATTTGTTGACCTCATAAAGTAGACCATTGATACCAAATTAGTACTTATTAGCTCAACTGGTGTCATAAGCAATCAATGTTTAGGTCTTATAATGGCAAAACTTTTTTTTAAAGACTCACCTTACCTAAACTGTTATAGGTTTAACTCATCAAACTTGGAATAAGTTTCTCTGAACTCCTTGGGGCTTGGGCCTGAGCAGACACAACAATTGTGAGATCTTTGTATTTATTTTTTAAACCAAATGAAAAAAAAAAACCCTTGAAGATAGAATTGTGGGAAAAGAGAAGGAAGAAATTGGAGACCATAAAAGTTCAGCATGCTGGATCAAGGTTACTTTGGTAATTGATGCAATAGGATAACTTTGCAGGAGGTCTTTTGCAGTAGAAAACCTTTAGTCTGCCATCATTATAGAGAGCACAAAGGCATCTGGCACCATGGATAATAATGTGCTCTGTGCTAAGAATGGTGATCAAAGGCAAGACAGTAACTCTGGATCAACTGCAATGACTAGCTAATGATCTTTGTCAGTAAAGAATCCAAAATATCCTTAGGGGTAAAAAAAATCCACTGCTAGGAATTAATATTCTGAGTGAGTGATACACAGTTTTGATTCACAATTAAGGTTTTGACATTCTAATCTCTCTTTTTCTTTGTACTCAACAATATCCTACCACCTGCAGCCATAGCACCTCAGGCTGTTCTACAGTCCATTACCACAAGCTTTGGAGTAGAATCTGTCTGATGGAGGTACACATGGGAGACCTACAAGGAAACCCTAGGAAATCTACAAGGTTGTCATTGACTGTTTACACAGATGACAACAATTTCTGCTAAATCAAAAGCTGCCCTTTGGGTATTCCATCCACCTGCTCTGTTATGGATTGTTGAAAGCTTGGGTCCATCTGTTCTTAGCCTATTCTGTAATTCCTCTCTCTCCTCTTATACTGTTTTAAAAACTAAAAAGGCCATTGATCTTTTGGTTACAGATATGTGAGGAGGGAAAAATACACACAGCTAACCTACAATCTGTAATCATAGAATCATGGATTCATAGAGAATGTCACCTATTCCAACCCCAGATAATGTAGAAATCCACTGCTCTAGCACTCCTGAAAAATGACCAGTGATCTTCCAATGGGAGGTGAGGGGAACTCCACCCTGGGTGCAGAAGAATAAAGGAGTGCAGTGCAAAAATAAGGAAAGGGGGATCCTTACTTCCATCTCCCTCACTGTAGCTCCAGAAAAGGGCAAAAGGGACCAGGAACCATGTGAGGAACATGGGCTGAGCAAGATACACAGTGTGCATCAAGTCACGCCTATCTTCTTTCTTCCATCCCTCACTCCCTCTTTTGCTGTTGTTGTATGCCTTCAAGGCATTTTTGACTTATGGCGACCCTAAGGTGAACCTCTCATGGGGTTTTTTGGCAAGATTTGTACAAAGGAGGTTTGTCATTGCCTTCCCTTGAGGCTGCAATGCAGAAAAGGAGAGGAGATCAGGATGGGTAATGGCAGGTGCCTCTTCTTTTTGAAAATGAAACCATTTGTTCTCAAAGAACTAGCCCTGCTAACAAAAGGGAGGGGAAGGGGAAAAAGAAATCTACCAACCCATTGAAGTTTAATAGACTTATATTTTTGCATGAACATTTGTGGCTGTCAATCCACTTCCCTCCTTCCTCTTTTTTCCTTCACTGGTCCTCAAATGTGTGTTATAATTTCCTTTTTCAGTGCCTTTCCCTGCAGAATGGTGAGTCCAATGGCAATTTTTAAAAGTTGTGTGTGTGTGTGTGTGTGTATCATCCAAGGCTCATATTGTGCAATTTCCATATGATGAGACTGGCCAGATTAAATCTAGATTCCAGGCATTCTACCTGGTACCCATCATGATAATTTGCTGGCCCTGGTTCTAAGATTTCACTGTCTAAAAAAATGAAGGTGCATCTCTACACTGTAGAAATCATGTAGTTTGATAACACTGTAGCTCCATCCTATGTAATCCTGGGATTTGTCATTTTACCAGGTCTTAAGCCTTCTTTGCCAAAGAGTGTTGATGCCTCACAAAACCCACAAATTTTAGGATTTTGTAGGATGGAGCCATGTTAGTTAAAGTCATGTCAAACTGAATTATTTCTACTGTATACTATAAATGCACCCTCAGTCTCTAGTCCATCTGAAAGCAGAGACAGATTTGCGGGGAAAGAGCTTGCTTTAGCTATCCCAGTGTCATGAGTAAAGGGTGCAATCTGAAGGTGAATAAAACTGGTCACTGCAAAGAGCAAAGTTTTTTTTTAAATAATCAGAAATCTAGGCATACTAGCAGACAGTGCAAAAGCATAATGATTGCATTACAGAGGTTCCAGGGAAAAAATGTAAACTCTTTTTTTTTTTATTTCCCATGCTTCTTGAGAGTTGAATTGGATGCTCATATGTGGAAAGGAGATGAGAGAAAGCCAGATGGAGGACTGATGGGTGCATGGATGGAGAGATCCATAAATAGACAGAAGCTCATTGAGGAAAATTAAATGTTTACTGTGGGCATTAGTTTTCTTATATGTAGGTTCAAATAATGAATGATGTTCTTTAGGAATGGCCAATTGTATTTTCTTTGGCTGCATTATATACTATGGACTTTTGAACCCTTTACTCAGACACATCAATCTCTAAGGTAAATTGTTAAGAGATGAGTTATATAAATATGAGTTCTATTTTTGTATTTTTCAGGATTCCATTCCATTCCCTACTGCAATGTATTCCATACCAGGGAAACAAAACAGTCACTGTGAGGTGGATAAGGGTGCAGGGCTGAGGGTTTATTTTTAAAGTGGAAATAAAATATGGGGGTGTGGTATTAATTGGGAGACAAGTCTGTCACACTGGATTATTACTTGCTTTGAATATGTGTGTGTGTGTTCTAATGAAAAAGAACAGTGGTGTTGCTGTGGCTGATGTCACCTGGAGCCAGGGAGGGTGAACTGCCCTGCCCTCTGGAGTGTCACCCAGTGTGGTGTGTACCCCCTCACTCTGTTAGGATTTGATGGGATATATAGTCAATGTTAAAATGTTGAAATGTAAAGATGTGTGTCTGTATTTTTCCTTGCTGAGAAAATCTGTTTTCTGAAGCCAGAGTCGCAATTATCAGCCAAAGGTGTGTTATAGTCTAAACAGACCAGTTAACAAGCTAAAGTTCTGTGAGAAAGAGTTCTGTTTACAAAAGGGGTTTTATAAACAAGGGAATGTTTTGGGAACTGCAGTCACATGATACAATATGGAAATTACAGGTTGGGCTAACACACGTCATGTAGCTTCAACCAATGAGTCTGTGAAGGCTACACCCAAAGGGGTGGAGAAATGTGGGCTTAAAGTTGTGATTCTGAAAAGTCTCTCACTTGTTCTTTAATCTTTAAGCTGAAATGGACTAATTAAAATATTTCCTGATGCTGCAGCTTAACTAACTCTAAACATGTAGCAGCTAAAGTTTTGGTTCCTTCTGAGCCATTCTGGCTAACGTGAAAATATTATTATTATTATTATTATTATTATTATTATTATTATTATTATTATTTGTTTTTGCTCATGCTGATTTTTTCAATAAAAGAAAGCTTGCATGAAGATCTGGATGTCTTGATGACTTGACTTCAAAGACTGTAAGCTGTATATTCACCATCAACACATTTTTTTTCAACCAACTCTCCTAGTGATGTCTCTGCAAAATAATACCTTTCAGAATTTTCAAGGAAACAGTCAGGTTAATGTTTTGCTGGAATAATGACAAAAGAGTCTTCTGGTAGCTGAAAGATTAACTGTTTTTATTTGACATTGTCTTGTGCTGATAGTGCTGCCCCTGAATGTTTTACTGCCTGATATGAGAGTAGAGATACTATGTTTGGCAGATTAACTAGCCATATAAGACTAGGTGTGAGAGATGCCACTAATAGCAAACTAGCCTTTTGGTGAGCAAATGGGTCAAATACTGTTTTCATGCCTCCTCCATATCTCCACAAATAAAACTATCAATTTCCTTTTTTTTTCATAAAATGGAATATTCAAGGATGGATCAGATGGAAGGAGATCCTCATAGGTTTCCTTCTAGATGTTGTAGCCATGTATCAGTCCATGGCCACCACCCTTGACTTGTCAAAGTACTTCTGAAGCTAGAATGGAGGAGATATCATAAAGTAATAATTATCACCTGGAAGTTATTATGGTACATTGATTAATTTTGTCAGTGTCATCATTGGTTCCTAAGTGCATGGTGTTGAGAAAATAAGCTCATTGTGTCATTTAGTTTTGTTACAGGTTGTACCAGAAGTGACTAAAGTGTAAGATTCAGAAGTATGAGGGGGTATCGTAGTAATAATTATCACCCAGAATTTACTATGGTATATGCTAGGTTGGTAAATGGTAAAACACCACTGATCCAGGACTTGGTCCTGGACGAGCATGCCAACCTGGCTTGTATTACAGAGACCTGGCTGGATGAAGCAGGGGTGGGGGCTAATCTCTCCCAGCTTTGTCCTTCTGGATTCTCTGCACAGCAGCAGGCAAGGCCTGGGGGGCAGGGAGGCAGAGTTGCAGTAGTCTATCGGGATTCCATCTCCCTTACCAGGTACCCTGTCCCACAGTCTACTGAGTATGAATGTGTCTATTTAAAAGTGGGTGGGCAGGACAGAATAGGCATTCTGTTGGTGTACCACCAACCCCACTGCACAACAGTCTCTCTTCCTGAGCTGATGGAATTGGTCTCTGCAGTGGTGTTGGAGTCCCCTCAGCTTGTTGTGGTTAAGGACTTCAACATCCATACAGAGAGTACACTGTCAAGAGCAGCTCAGGACTTCATATCTGCCATGACAACCATGGGGTTTGCCCAAATAATATCAGGGGACACTCATGTAGCAGGACACACTCTGGACCTGTTTTTCTGTTCAAGGCAAGATGATAGTGATCTGGGAGTGGATGGATTAGCTCTGTTGCATGGACTGATCACTACCTGGTAGGGTTTAGACTCACTGGAACTCAGATCCTCTGCAAAGGTGGGGGGATGATTAAGATGGTCCACCCCAGGAGTTTTATGGATCTGGATCGATTCTTGATGGCTCTTGGGGAGTTTCCTACTGCTTTGGCAGGCGATCCTGTCAAAGCCCTTGCTGATCACTGGAATAGGGAAATGGTGAGGGCAGTGAACAAGATTGCCCCTAAGCATCCCTTCCCATGAAGTGGAGCCAGATGTACCACCTGATTTACCAGAGAGCTTATGGTAATGAAACAAGCAGAGGGGCGGGATATAAATTATTATTATTATTATTATTATTATTATTATTATTATTATTATTATTATTAGAGCAATGATGGCAGAAGACTCAGAGTGAATCTGATTGAACATGGGATAGAGCTCACTGAAAAGTCTATGCCACGGCAGTGGTGGCAGCAAATAAACTATACTTCTCAACCTCCATTGCATCTGCACAAT
This sequence comes from Phrynosoma platyrhinos, assembly GCA_020142125.1. Lineage (NCBI taxonomy): Eukaryota > Metazoa > Chordata > Lepidosauria > Squamata > Phrynosomatidae > Phrynosoma > Phrynosoma platyrhinos. Next base: position 209,825,898 of record CM034708.1, read on the forward strand.
GTCATCCAGTGGAGCTGTTTCAAGTTGTCAGGGGCCTTTTAGATTCTGGCCCCCAAGAAGGAAACAAAGACTACCTGGCAGCTCTCTGTGAAGATTTTGCAAGACACTTTGCAGACAAAATCACTCGGATTCGCTCTGACTTGGATGCTGTAGTAGAGACAGGTCCAGTGGATGTAATCATAGTGCCTGCTTGTCTGATATTATTGGATAAGTTTCAATTTGTGCAGCCTGAGATGTGGATATGATCCTTGGAGACGTGAGGGCCACCATGTGTATACTGGATCTTTTCTCTTCCTGGCTTCTGAAATCAGCTAGAAGGGGACTAGCTGAATGGGTAAGGGGAGTTGTGAATGCTTCACTGCAGCAAGGCAAATTTTCATTCTGCCTAAAGGAGGCTGAGGTGAATAATAATAATAATAATAATAATAATAATTTATTTCTATACCGCCCTATGGCGAACCAATCTGGGCGGTTTACAACAGTTAAAAGCACAATAAAGATAAAACAGTATATTCCCTCCCCCCCTTAAAACATTATTAAATCAGATACCAATTAAAACAATGACAGATTAATTAAAATATAAAATTCAAGTACAAACCATTAAAAAAAACCCCACCACTTCCATTTTTTGGGGCTGTAGAGGCACTGCAGAAGGGGAGGGGAGGAGAGATCCTAAGGCCGGGATATTTAGTCTGGAAAGGCCTGCCAGAAGAGATCCTTTTTGACAGCTTTTTAAAAACTGTCCAGAGATGTTAACTGACAGATCTCATCCGGTAGGTCGTTCCAGAGCCTGGGGGCAACAACAGAGAAAGCCCTCTTTTTGAGGCTGCAGCAGATTCCTCCCATGTTATTTAACATCTGCATGAAAACACTGGGAGAGGTCATTCGGAGTTTTGAAGTGAGGTGTCACCAGTATGCGGATGACACCCAACTCTATCTCTCCTTCCCATCTGACTCCAAGGAAGCTGTCTCTAGTGCTGAGCCAGTATCTGCTGTCTGTAATTGACTGAATGAAGGCAAACAAATTGAAGCTTAGTCCAGACAAGACAGAGGTGCTCCTGGTCAGTTGTAAGGCAAATCAGGTAATTGGGGCTTTGCCTGTGCTGGCTGGGGTTACACTCTCCCTGAAATTTCAAGCTCAAAGTTTGGGTGTCTTCCTGGACTCAACTCTGAGCCTGGATGCCCAGGTCTCAGCAGTGAGCAGGAGTGCATTTGCACAGCTCAAATGTGTGCATTCATTGCACCCATTCCTTGAGACACCAGATCTGGCTATGGTGACACATGTGTTGATTACATCCTGTTTGGACTACTGCAACGCATTCTATGTAGGGCTGCCTTTGGAGACTGTTCAGAAACTTCAGTGGGCTCAAAACACCACAGCCAGAATGCTGTCTGGAGCCAGTTACAGGGACCATATAACTCCTGTGTTGAAACAGCTTCACTGGGTACCGGTTCATTTCCAAGTACAAATCAAAGTGCTGGTCATGACCTATAAAGCCCTACATGGCTTGGGAACAGACTATTTGAGAGACCATATCTCCTCATACAAACCAGCCAGAGCCCTAAGATCCTCAGGAAAAGGCTTTCTCTTGGTCCCACCATCATCACAGGATTGCCTGATGAGAACATGAGAGAGAGCCTTTTCTGTGGCTGCTCCTACTCCATGGAACTCCCTTCCATGGGACGCCAGGCTGGCCCCCTCCCTTCTGGCCATTTGCTGGCAGGTAAAAACATTCCTGTTCAAGCAAGCTTTTTAAAAAGCTTTTTAAAATTCATGCAAGCCTGCTTTATTTGGGGACTGGTGTTTTAGATTATTATTTTTTTACTTTTGTATGTTTTACATTTTAACTTTGTAGGTTTTAATTAGATTATTTTAATTGTTTTTAAAAATGTTGTATTAATGTGTTTTATATTGTGAGCCACCTTGGGTCCTTTTTGGGAGAAAGGTGGGATAGAAAATAAATAAATAAATAAATAAATAAATAAATAAATAAAATATTGATGAAATGATGTCAGTGTCATCATTACCAAGTGACTTTCTCTTTTCCCAAAAATGAAAAATCTGTTGCAGGTCACCGATTTGACAACACAGATGACATCATTCATGAAATGGAAGAGTGGTTTAAGGTGCAATCTGCAGACTTGTACAATAACTGTATTCAGAGGGTCAAGAAAAGCTGGGAAAAATGTATAATTCTGGATGGTGACTACATAGAGATAACTTAACAACTACAAATCAAAACAAACTTTCTTTCATTTTTTTAAAAAGGTGATAATTAAAACTTTACGATACCCCCTCTTATCTATAGTCTCAAATAAAACTGGTTTGAAAGGTAATTCTTCCTCTTGAAGATTCCTATTTTTGTGGAGTATGGGGCTCACAGGAGATGTGGGAGCAGCAACCAGTTCAGACAAAGTCAAGCAAAGTCAATTCTCTCCGAGCAGTGGTAAAAACCACAGATGTCTTCCCATGCCCTCCTGTTGCTGAGACATACAGAGGTGTTGTCTTAGCAGAGAGTTGAGACCTGTACTGTACTGTAACTGACCTCACCATAGTAGAGAAACTGCCTGAGCTGTATTGAAAGGCCTTTGATTCTGCAAGGGCTGATTTCTAAGATGGGATATTTTGAAGGAGTCAGCTTCCTTCTGAGGATAGTGTTGAAAGAGTCATGATCAGATAGACCACGATTTGATTGAGAATCCCTCTTCTGGATGGAACAACTTGTCTTTCCTTTACCTTTTCATCTCCCTCAGGATAACACAAAAGACTGTGTTTCAGGTGGTATCTGCGTGGGCGAGAATACTCTGGGAGTAGCCTGGAGTATTCTGGTCCTAAAACTGCTCCAGCTTCCTCCTTTTACTTGGACACTCCTGAATGATGCTGGGTAGCTGTTTGCATGTGCAGTCCTGCTGTGCTTTTCCTTGAGTTGCTCCCAACATTGATCCCATGGCTGCATGTGTTCTTCTGACCTCAGAGATACTCGTGCTAGTGATGATGGCAGTGGGAGGCACAGCATGACACATTGTTAACAGTTGTTCACCATCACTCTGGAGGGCTCTGTATCTTCTGGGAAGATCTGGAGCAAAAGATGAGTTCTTTTTAATTTGTTGTAAGGTTAGGAACTGTAGTGGATTGAGTGTTGGACTGCAACTCTGGAGATCAGGTTTCGATTCCTTGCTTGGCCATGAAATGCACAGAGTGATCTTGGGCAATTCACACACTGTCTGACTCAGGGGAAGGCAAAGGCAAACCTCCTATGAACAGATCTTGCCAAGAAATGCACACAGTATGTTTGCCTTAGGGTTGCCATAAGTTGGAAATGACATGAAGGCACACAATGACAAAGGATGGTATACAGTGGGTTTGGTTCTACACTAGCTGAACATTATCCAGACAGTTTGGACCAGAACTGGGGTTTGGGCCCTGCATCGTCTGAGCTGATCACCATGTGGAAGTGGGGCCATGTTATTTGGCCATGGAGACATGGCCTGAGGCACATCATGACACAGAGAAATCCCTGTAGTGTTTTCTTGGCAGAGATTTTTGTTGTTGCTGTTTTGTGCCTTCAAGTCGAGATTGAAAAGATCATTCTTACCCCCTTTGTTGTTACAATTCCTATGCTTCTCTGGAGGGTGGGGAGGCATGGCAGTTGTATTGGTCTAAAGTGGATATAGATTTCTAGTGTAGCTATTTGGCACTCTGCACTATATATACCTCTTTCTCAGTGCAACAGAGCACAGGATTGGGCTGTCAACCCTTTTTGATATCCTTAGGTTTAACTTCATTTATTCCAGTTTAAGTGGCTTATGGATCAGGCTGAAAGTATTTGAGTACAAATGCTTTGATATATGACATAAGAATGGCAGTGAGGAGGGAGGGGGAAATCCCACAATAGTCTGAAACATTCACCAGCAGGGTTTTGTTCATTTATGTACTTTATGATATATGTTCTATGGTGCCGCTTTGTTGGATGTAGCTGAACAGCTGCCTCTTCTAGCCTGTGGATATCGTAACAGAGATGGAGTGGTTCTGTAAAGGGAAATGCATCTCCTTGATGCTATATATTGTAAATGATCATTAAAGTATGCTGCGTTATGGTGCTATAACACTACGTAAGTTAATCGATTTCTTACAGATTACAAACACATGCCCATGCACCACAATACATATACACACACGCACGCACACACACAAAGGTTTGAAAGAACAACAAAGAGAAAAGAGACATACAGAAAGCAAAACTCTTATCTCCCACCCCTTTAAATATTTGAAGGGATGTCATATTGAGGAGGGAACAAGCTTCTGCTGCTCCAGAGACTAGAATCCAGAACAATGGGTCCAAGCTCCAGGAAAAGAGATTCCACCTTAACATTTGGAGGAACTTCCTGACAGTAAGGGTGGTTTGACAGTGGAAGACACTCCCTCGGAGTGTGGTGAAGTCTCCTTCCTTGGAGGTCTTTAAGCAGAGGCTGGATGGCCATCTGTCAGGGATGCTTTAATTGGGAGTTCCTGCATGGCAGGGGGGTTGGACTGGATGGCCCTTGTGGTCTCTTCCAGCTCTATGATTCTATGATTCTATGATTCTATGTTTCTATGATTCTATATCCTTTCCAGTTGAGTCTCTTCTTGTGTACTACCTGACAAGCTGTTTTCCAAATGTGGAGGCAGTGGCTACCAATGATTCATGAAGGTCTACCTCTGGTAAGGATTACAAAGGGACTGCATATGCCCATGAGTCATTTTTAACCTAGGATTCACTGCCTAATAAGTTACTATCTGGACATGGAGGACCTCCTGAAGTATGATGGTGGAACAAGGAAGGTGTAGATGGCTCCAAGCTGCCTATTTTATAAATTCCTGACTTTGAGGTCCCCAGAATACAGGAACTAATGAAGGGTGGCTTAGAAAATTACCCATGCCATCTCAACAACTTTTGTCATTCCTCCTCCTCCATATGCTCCTTGTCACTGCTGCTACTGCCTCTTCCAGTTGCCATCTCCTCCTTGAACACTGTGGCCTAGACTCTGTCTCCATGGGTCAAATAAAACATCCCCTCCCCATCCTCTCAGCAGAGAATCTGGGATAAATCCCTCCCCCCTTATAAGAGAGTAAAATAATTCACCTTTTGCTATGGAGTAAAGTAAGTGTTAGCCACCTAAGTCCCATTACTGGAAGAAAGGTGGGATAAAAATGAATAGAAGATGATTATGATGGTGATAGTGAAATACTCTGCTGGAAGGGCTGTCATTCTGTCCAATTCAAATCTTTTTTTTAAAAAAATAATGAACATGAAAAGGAAGAGGGTCTTGCTTTGGCCCTCAATAGTGACAATCTGCATAGGAACAGACTAAGGAAATTCTCAGGTCACTCAGTTACAATCTCCCTCACAACGGTAAGGTGTGCTGTGTTTCTATTTCAGTTATAGCAGTTACTAGCAAGTGTACCCAGCTTCACAATAGTTATAACCCTCACCTAAACATCTGCTCTTTGTATTTTACTTTTCTCTTCTTTTCTCTTGCCCACCTCCACATCTTTTCTTTCTCATTGTTTTTTCTCTCCTTTCCCTGCAGGGCTCATTCAGCCTTTATTTCTCCTGCAAAAATTATCTGTCCCATGGATATGAGGCAGGAGGACTTTTTCTTCCTCCCCCCCCCCCACCATTTGAAAGTTTCAGGGCCTTGCAGAAAGAATCATCATGTAAACCTGTCTGAATGGCTATGTCAGGCTCCACCACAGTTTTTTTCTCTACTGGCTAGGGAATGTTAGGGAAGTCTGGCACCTAGTCACTGAAGGTAGGACAGTTGGTTTTCCAGACCCCTGCCTTCTGCATCCATGGATTCAGCTATCCTTGGTTTGAAAATATTCCCCCTGTCCCCCTCACAATCAATCCTTGATTTTACTATGGGAACCACACTCTCCCAGCCACAGGGGAAGGCAATGGCAAAGGTCTTCTGAACAAATCTTGCCAAAAAAGCCCCTGATAGGGTTGTCTTAGGGTTGCCATAAATCAGAAACAATGTGAAGGCACACAACATCAACAACAGCCCATCTCCCAAAATTGGAACTCTAAGGTGGCTTGTAATTTTTTTATCTCTCTCTCTCTCTATCTATCTATCTATCTGGGTAAAACCATACAATAAGAAGAACATTAAAATGGAATTAAACTTCTGATGACATTAATAGTATTTAAACCAACACTAAAAAGATTAAATACCATTAAGAGATAAAAAGCAATTAAAACAGTTCACTCTGAAACAGCACAGCATCCTCAGCCCATTCTTTAAGAACTTTCCATTTTAAAAGCTTGCCAGAATATAAAAGTCTTTTCCTGGATGTACAGTGGGTAGGGAGACATTCAGGCTTCTCTGGGAAGATATTTTCACAGTCTAGGAGCAGCCACTAAGAAGGCCCTATTTCACATGTTCACCAGCCTTGCTTCTGATATAAGTGGGAGTGAGAGAAGAGCCTGTCTTGATTAGCTGGTCTGTTTGGAGAGGTGAAATATTCATCATCATCATCGTCATCATCATCGGACACAGGCAGATTCATATAGGGCGATGTGGTCTGTCAAATATCTTGCACCTCAAGCCATAGGGTTTTATGGAACATAAAAAGCACTTTGCCAGCTTGTTAACAAATGTGTGATATGCACCACCATGCAACCATGTGTAATACATGATGTGCAATGATACACAGCCATGCACACATGTATCAGTGTACAATTATACAAAATGGCACTGCTTCTATGATGTTGAATGGAATATAGAGGTTCCACATTCGACCAGAAAGTCCAGCCACTTCCACTGTGGAATTTACATATGCAGAAGACAATAACAAAGTTTCTGTCAAAGATTTTTCTTCTGTTATAAGGAAAATTTAACTGAAAGATTTCCTCCTTTCATCTCCTTGCCTCATGTTATCAGCATTTGGAATTATTTAATGAGCTCAACCAATACTATATACCAAAGCTCAGAAAAAGGTACTTTTTCAACTGTGGTTCCCAGAATGTGGGATATTTTGGGAATTGTAGTCAAAAAGGTAAACTTTCCAATCTGGTGTATTCAGGATGGAGTAAAGAAAACAATATTTCATCCAAGGCTTTTTTAGTTGAAGAAGAGAGTTCCACAAGATATGGTAATATCAACGCTGCCTTCAATGGCAAGTAAAAATTCCACATTTAGAGGCAGCATATCTTTTAATGGCAGTTGAGGAGCAAGAGTGAAGGGGAAGTAGTACCTTAATTCCTTGCTTTTGGGGTAGTTGGATATAGACTACTGGGCAACAGAACACCAGTTCAGTAATTTCTACACATCCTTGTAAAGTAGTTGGTAAAGTAGAGCTAAAAACAAAACAACAGGAGCTTTCCCCCAAATCTCTTGCTGCTGCTGCTGCTGCTGTTCATTTATTTGCCAACTCCTGAAATTGTGGAACTAAAGGCCACTGTCTCCTCCCCACCCCCCGGGGGTGGCAGACCCATTAGAATGGTCCGCCCTCAAAGGCTAATGGAACCAAATGATTTCCAGAAGGCCTTAGAGGGTTTGATGGTTGGTAACACTGGTGATTC
>CM034708.1:209834700-209854841 GCA_020142125.1 Phrynosoma platyrhinos
TGGTGTTAACCTTTAAAGCCCTACATGGCTTGGGTCCATCTTATCTCATGGACTGTCTTTTCCCGTATGATTTCCCCTGAGCACTTCGGTCCTCTGGGAGGAATCTGTTGAAGCCCATGAAGACTAGGCTGCCACAGACCTCCAAGAGGGCCTTCTCTGTGACTGCTCCCAGACTATGGAATGGCCTGTCTCATCCGACTACCCTTGCTGCTTTCAAGCAAGCAGTAAAGACGGATCTCTTCCGGCAGGCTTTCCCAAAATAGTCCCCCAGCTGTAGCGGAGGTTACCTTACGCCCCTTAACCCCCCATAGTACATGGACATGACAAAATTGTTTACTTTGTTTTTATTTGTTTTTGTTTTGTTTTTGTTTTTATTATGTTTTTAAGAATCGTTTTAACTTTGCTATTATAGTTTAATTTAGTTTTAAGCGGTGGGAAGATTATGGTGTGGGATATAGGAATTTTACATTGTCTCTTGTTTTTAAATTATGCTGTACACCACCCCGATTGCTGAGCAGAGGGGTGGCTTAGAAATAAAACTTATTATTATTATTATTATTATTATTAAAAAGGAAGATAAGATTTTTGTTATGGAAACTGAGGATAGAAGCAATTTTTTTTAATTATTTAAGTCAGAAGTAACATTAAAAAGTAGATAGTATTACTGAGAAGTTACCTCATATATATATACTGAGCTTTAATTTTTTTCATGCATGGTAAGTGGGATGTCAAGTGAGTTTGTTAGTTATAGTTAGTGAGGTGTTGTTATAGGTGTTATATGTTTTATATAAGGGGACTGAGTGAGTAGGAGGAGTGGGGGCAATGTAGTTTTTAGCTTGTCATTTTTTTTTTAGCTTAGTATAAGATTGAGTTTTGTGTAACTGAGTGGTTTTTGGAGTTTTTTTTATTTTGTGTGTTTGAAAAGTTAATTTCAAAAATTTCCAGAAAAGCCAAACAAACAAGTGGTGTCGGACCTTGCCTCCTAGCCCACTGTATATGCCTAGGCACTTAACACAATAGAAATGCAAAATTCACACACAAAAGCTTTCCCCAAATCTGTCTGCTCATCTAATCACTGTGCTGTCTTACTCTTACAGTATTGTATGAGAACAAAGAAAGACTTTGCACAGTGATCATTATTGGCTTGTGGCTTCCACGACAGTGGATCAATGAATGCACTCTGGATTTTATTATTAATTTTAAAGGTGCTGTCCAATGAACTGAATCCATTTGGGGCACAGGGTATCCCAGTTTGGATAGTTCCTTTAAATTTATCACTAAATCCCAGAGGGGGTTCACCATCCCACCAGTTGCTACTGACAATGGTATAAAGCTCATAATTAGAATTTGTTAGGAAGGATATAATTAGGGGGATTTATAATTAACTCAAATATGCAAGAGTGGGGCCCTAATAACACCCCTCGAGACCGGAGTACCGCTGTGTATACCGGAGGACTAAAAGATCCCACAATGGATTACACTGAGACAGGCTTCTTCAATTAAGGTCTAAATATTTATTAAAGGGGAAAACTGCACACACACAAATATAACACACACACTCACACTGCACACTTAAAAGTAAAGGAGTGAAAGCAGAAATAGACTGAGATGGGTCAGACTATGGGAGATACTCACTTCTGAAGCCTTCTCTGGGATCCCCTGTGGATGTGGATGATGGTAATGATGATACACAGCCTCTGAAATGGGGGGGGGAGGGATGGCCAAGGGAACTATGATCAGAGCACAGACTGTGGGAAGTCAAGATGCACTCTAAGGATAGCATATGCAGTCTAAAAATCTAGGGGGTTATATAGGCAATATCTTGCTTCTAGCTATAGACTTGATGGCTTGGCTGAAGCCTGGACAAAGGCACTGATTGCCTGGGCTTTGTTAAGCCGAGGTGTGACGATGACCCAAACAATGTACTTGGATCTTGACACAATCAAGGAAGGGAGACTAGAGAAAAAGGGTGCAGTTAAATCTGATCACTGCCCCATCAGGTGTAAGACTCAGAACAAACAAACCCTATTATGTTGACTTTTGGGATAATGGTCTTTCCCTTGTAGCAACTCCCAAACCTGTCTGGTAGAGAATTTTCCAGTTGCTTGGGCAGGCCTTCCTTGTGACTTGCCATCTAGAGACTTATGGCTGATATCCCACAGAGGTCAATTTGGGGTCATAGAGGGAACTCCACATGTCCCAAAATTTATATTAAATTCATATTTGCTAACAATTACTCCATATGTTCCAGGGCTTTTATGCCTTTGGCAAGCCAATAAAGTTTCTTAAAGGTCTGTGTGAATTCAAAGCCTTTCCCCACATCTCTTTGTCATAATAATGGAGAGACAGGAAATTAATGACACACGCTCACATAATGGTATCAAAAGTCGCAATGACAGGACATGAATTATTTTAATGCTTTACTAACAGAGTTACTGATACTTCAGAATTCATGAACACATTTTTCTATTACTACAATGCCGTGCTTTTATTGACTGGTATAAAAACATCATTTGTATCCACCTTCACAATTTTTTTGTTCATCCCGCTGTGTTTCTATTTTACTGGAAATGTCCTGTAACAGGTATAACATCAGCTCAGATTACCAAGAAATCTATAAAACAGTTTCCTGCTACTACATTTGGTGTAGATTGAAAGAATACATTATGATCCCACCAAGCTCTGATTTTTTAAAAGAAAAAAAAAACCTCTAAAAATGGTTATTCACAGGCAAGCACGATTTATCCTCCTCACCTGTTCGAAATTCTAAAGGTACCCACTTTATTATTAAATGATGAAAGCAGTTCATTTTTTGCATGGATATGTGGCACAGATGTATTATTTAACACACACTTTGGATGCCTGTGTCCCATATTTAGGGTGTCAGGTTTTTATGTTCCACAATGTTGATAGAGTCTTTTGATGTGACTGAAGCAGACGCTGCAAACAGTTTGAAGTAAATATATGATGGAGACCTTAAAAATGCAAGCCAAGATGAGCAGAAAGCATGCCCAACACAACAAATGCTCAGTGCAGTCAGTTCGTGAGTTGTGTCCAGCAGATGGCTCGTGCATTCCATGTCAGTAGGGTTGTGTGTGAATCCATTCCACCTTCTAATCTAGACTTTAAAAGACTATTCAAGGTGCCGAATCTCCTTCTGGGGACAGGGCTTAGCATCATAGATGGTGGCTTCCAAAATTTTGAATTAAAATTCTAAATAGAGTCCAATGCTCTGATGACAGAAAAACTCTAAGCCACCACTGATTCTGTTCCCAGTGGCCAAGGTTTAGCTAGAATCCTGGGCACAGCCAGGCAAATTGTTCTTTAGGTTACAGCTTCTAAAATCATCTAGACAGTATGGCCACAACTTCCTGAAGGAAGATCAGGGTTTTCACATGTACTTTGAAATCCTAAACATCTGAGGATTCTTGATGGGAAAATGGATTGAATCACATTTTTGTCTCTTTCTTATGATGCTAGAACCTGGCATCACCCCAGTGAACTGAAATGATGAAAGACTGAAGACTGAAAAAGTAATTGGGCATCTTTCAGGGATGCTATATTCGTGGATTCCTGCATGCTAAGGAGCTGGAGTAGACAGCCCTTGTAAACCTTTCCAACACTAAGGGCCTTTACAGACTGCCAGAAATAATGCAGCTTGAGGCCAGTTTAACTGCCCTGGCTCAGTGCTAGGGAATCATGGGAATTGTATTTTTTTTCTGATACATTTAACCTTCTCTGTCAGAGAGCTCTGGTGCCAGAATAAACTACAGTTCCCATTATTCCTTATCACTGAGCCAGAACAGTTAAAGTGGCCTCAAGTTGCATTATTTCTGGCAGTCTGTAAAGGCCATAAGATTCTATGACTCTGATCCTTAGATTCTATGCTGTTTGCCTTTAAGTAGGGATGGGTGAATAGATCATACTCAGTTTTAGTAAGTAAAGAAGCTATGGTGTTTGGGGATGGTGGATATTGTAGTGTAGCTAACACATGTAAAAAGTACTAGGTAGTGGGGAATGCTGAGACAGACTGTACCTTCCCACTTTCACAGGCCAGAAAGATGAGATGGCACTTTTTGTTCAGTTCCACCATGGAATCTTCCCAGCTCTTTGGCTTTTACATCTATACATCTGTCTGCTCCTGTTTACTCCCTGCTAAAACCTTCTCCTACTGCTATTCCTCTCCCATTTCAGTCCCATCTCACTAGAATGTGCCATACAGCATCCACCACTTCCTGCATATAGTAGATTAAATTCAGAATTAATCCTGCCTAGAATACACCCATTGAAATCAACTGCACTGTGACTAACCAAGAGGGAAGAACTTCTTTAAATTATTCATCTCTGCAGGGAAGAATGACTTATTTTAGCAATTTTCTTCCCACTGTGGGAACATCTTCAAAGTCTGCAGTTTCCCTTAGATTCTATGCTGTTTCAGGGGAGAGAAAATTTCCTGTACAGATTCATTTTTTTCCCCCTGAGCAAGGTGGATCACCCATTGCTGGCTATCATAGTTGGAGATGGATAAGCCTTACTTAACTACCTTTTGCCCCCTTCTGCTGGCACAGCTTTGTAGTGCTTAGAAGGAGGAGGGGAAAACCAAGGATAATTGCTGGCTATGTTCTCACAGCTGGCATATAACAATGAGTGTACCCTTCATTCTGGGTTTTATGGGGTCAATTATAATCGAATATTGCAATCACAAATACACTTTAAATCTTTCTTTCTCTATAGTCAGCCCTCCATATTGGTGGAGGCTAGGTTCTGCCTCTCCCCTCACCCCCATGGATACTAAAAATAATGGTATCTCAACTCCCATTCCTGTCAATGGATGGTGACTTCATGTGGCTGCCTCAGCGTAGCTGCGTGGATGTGCTGCCATTGATGGTAATGGAGTGGGACCATCCATGGATGTTCCACTTGATGGATGGCTAGCCCACTGATACTGAGGCTAACTATATATATATTTAACAACAACACAAATTATATATTAAATTTGACACATATATATTCTCCTGGAAGTTCCATGCATCCAGTGAGTTGCCAATGCATGACTTGAGTGCAGAAATATTTTGCCTGTTACTGCAACATGGTGCAACTTTAAAGCCCTAAATAAAAAATAAAAATAAAATAGAAGCAATGCAATATAGAAATTATACCACATAGAATGTCTTTTGTTCCCTCCTAAATGAATAATTGAATATGCCACTTTATTCAAGGTAGAAAGGGCCTACTCCTTAGTCCTGGTTTGAGTTTTCCCTCTCTTTTTGAACTCATCAAGTGAATACAGCTCCTTGTTAATTTTCTCCACCTCCATTCAAACCAAAACTCATAGGGGGTGACCCATGCATCTTCTGGGACCTCCCTGGGGTTCTTCAGAGGTTCAGGAGGATGAAGTTGTCTTTGTGTACCAGCTATCAATACATAGCCAGCAGTGATCCTCTTCCTTCTTCCCTCTTCCCTCCTGCCTTCCATTACATGGCTGTGTCAAGGGGGCAGGAGAAAAAGATTCTGAACTGGAGGAGAGTGTAGTCCTCAAGTTTAGGGTGTATGAGAAAGGGGCAATGATCCTGATCATTGTGGTTTTTTGAGACTCAAGAAGTCATTTTTCTATTTTTTTTCTCCTGTCTTTGAATATTTTCTAAATCTCCATTAACAAGCCCTATTCATTTCAATGAATCCATTATAGATGAGACTGTTGGTGGATTTCATCCCTTGTTTTATGGATTATGAAAGGGGTCATTCAGGATTTTTAATAAACAATAACAATCATCATAAAATTATTTGCATTCATATCTTATCTTCTGGATCTGCCACCTTCACACTATGACACTTTCTAAAGGTCTGTTTTGTCTCAGTGGGAACAGTTCAGTGTCTGAATATTTGACTACCTTCTTTGACTCTGTACAATATGCAGAGAAAGCAGATTCATGAACTTTTTTCTTTACAAGTCCATTGGATTAGCTTTTTGTTAGCTGATTTCTTTCTTTAGAGTACTTCGTAGGCATTTGAGACCCCTTTGGAAATTCCAGCCCTTTAACTGACTCTTCAATGGATTATATAGAAGGCAAACATTGCTAAGCTCATGTAACAGACCCCCAATGAGAACTCTCTATTCCCTGGCTCATCTTTACCAAGTAAAAGCTTAATCGACTTAATTTATCATCCACCAAGATCTATTATGTTTAAGATTTGATTTTATAGGCAGCAGTTAACTGGTGTAATTTATTGTGCTCTTTGGTATTCCGAGATGGCTTCAGCTTAATACTAGATGTGAAATCCTCATCTGAGAGAAGTGATAGCAATATAGTCTCTCATTTTTTGTGCCGTGATTTGCAGGATAACACATTTATTGATTGGCTTTAGCAGTTTTGTTATGAGAGAAAAGAAAGAACATATGCATGGGTATGTTTATGCATGCACACACACAAAATGCACATACAGTGGGCCCTTGGTGTCTGCTGGGATTTGGTTCCAGGTTCAGCCATGGATAACAAAATCTGTGGATGCTCAAATCCCATTAAATACAATGGCATAGTGAAATGGTGTCCCTTATATAAAACAGCAAAATCAAGATTTACATTTTGGAATTTATATATGTGAAAAGCCACTCCTTCCTCTAACTTTTTCCCCCTCAGATGGCAGCCCTATGGGTATTGTTATTTCACCACTACCCCAATATGTGATGTATCAGACCACTTTTATGTATATCTATGGGTTTACTCCCCAAACTTGGTTTCTATATTTGTTAGTAGCATTTAGATTTAGACAAACTGGTAATTAAACAACAATCAAACTTTATTTGTTATACTTTGTTACACACTCTTTAACTTTAGAGAACACCAGATACTATGCTTTAGGAACCTCACACTTCCTTATTTATGGTTATCCTTTTAACCTTATTTCTGTAATAGCACTCAGGCTAATCAAATCCCTAAAACTCCCTCATTTGGAGTTCTATACTAGAACTAAGGGGGGAAGCACACCAGGGCGTCCGAGACGCCCTGGCCCGGTGCACCGAGGGGCCATGGCAGCCGCACAGTGGCGCACCGACAGTGTCCCTGAAAGGAGCGCAAAAATAGCACTCCTTTCGGAAGACAGGGAAAGTGCACCCTAAATGCGTAGGGCGCGCTTTCCCTGACTTTTCCACCACAGCGCGTGTGGTCGCTGCGGTGGGAGGTTGCCCTGGCAGTGGCAGCCGTGCGGATGGCCGGCAGCTCCGAGGGCAACCTCGGGAGGAGGAAGGGGTGCCGCTCGTGTGGCTGCCCCTCCTCTTCCAGGGCTCGAAGACGACCCTATTAGTCGTCTGCTGAGGCCCTAAGTCCCTAACTACTGGACTTTTCCCTCACAATTCCTCTCTTCTGGACTTCCAGACCTGGTCTGACTTCAACTGTCAGCAACAGAATTCTTTATCATTAACAGCCCAAGATTATATTGGCTGTTGCCAGCTTACTCCTGATTGACTGTTGCTAGCATAGCATAATTCTACCTGTTCACCACAATATATTTTTTGAATATTTTCAAGTCTTGGACAGTTGAATCCATGGATAACTAATCCAAAGATACAGGGGCTGACTGCACTTACTGGCTGGAATCTTGATGTCACACACCTGTGTAAGTTACTTAATATCTAACTTGGCTCTTTTGAGGCTGATGCACAATGAACCTATTCAGTTCATGGTTGTGGGACAGAATTCCTCATGGGCCAAAATTTGGATAGGCAACTGTGAGGGATCAGAGGCCAGTTTTCCTGTCACCCTCCCTGTGAAGATCACATCCACCATAAAAAGCCCCAATACTTCTGTTTTCCTCTACAATCTCTCTCAAAATGGCTACAGGAGTTGATATCAGGTCACATCCTATCACCATTTTGAGAGGAATGGCAAAGAAAAACAGAGGTATCTCGGGGTACTTGTGTTGGGGCACATGTGAACTGAATTCAACATGTGCAGAAAACCTACAGTGGAATAGACACCAAAGATCAGCCTTCACTGTTAAGATCTATGCAAGCTGCAAACACTGCAAGGGAAAAACCTCCCACACAGGCAGCTGTCGGCAAGACACAAAACTGCTGGACTCTTTCTTGTCTTACAAAGAGGTTCTTTATTCTTCCATTATAGACTATGTACAGACTAACAAAGTGCTCCGCCAGTATCTCTATATATAGTCAGCCACAAGTGAATTTCCAACTTACCCACTTATATACAGCATCCCCTTCTGGGGTATTAGTCCAGCCCACTACTGGGATGTCACCCAGTTTTCAGTCACCTGCAGATGTGATTCTTCAGAATTGAAGAACCCTCTGCCTAGTGTTGCATCAGTCCCCTGTGACTCAGAACTGTTCAAATGTTGAGTCATCATGGCTCCCAACTTTACTAAAGTAACCCTCTCACCTTTGTCCTAGTTTCTTTGCCCCAGTCACATCTGTGGCATTTTCTCTTCAGAGAGCATTTTACTCTGACATTCTTGAGTAATCATAGAATCATAGAACCATAGAGTTGGAAGAGACCACAAGAGCCATCCAGTCCAACCCCATTCTTCCAAGGAGAGATATTCAATTAAAGCAATCCCAATAAATGGTCATCCAAAGAAGGAAACACTGCCATGCTCTGTGACAGTGTGTTCTGCTATTGAACAGCTCATACCATTAAAAAGTTCTTCCTAATGTTTAGGTGGAATCTGTTTTCCTGTAGTTTTAATCCATTGCTCTATATCCTAGTCTCTAGAGCAGCAGAAAACAAGCTTGCTCCTTCTTCAATATGCATCCTTTCAAATATTTAAGCATGACTATCATGTTGCCTCTTAACCTTCACAGTCATATACATGAATATATCTGTAAGTTTTGAAGACAAAGAATCCTTCCCAATTGGCCTCTGATTCCACTGAGACAGTCTAGCATTCCAAGAGTCCACCTTTTCTGAAGAGGAACATTTGGCACAAGCAGGTTCCATGGTCTGCCAGCATTTCTGCTAACAAGAATTAACAAAAAATAATTACATTTCATTGAATTAAGGATAGAATGTTGGAGTGTTAGCTCCTTTTCTGGGAAAGAAGAAGACTAGTTCAATTAAGATTTAAGTCTTCTTCAGAAGAGTATGCTAGTCAAGAAGCTGAATCTCTTGGATCACTCTGAAATCTAATCTGCACTACAGAATAGGTGCCGTTTGAAACCAATTTAGCTCTAGTGCCACACCAAACTACAAATCTTGGAATTCCATAGCATTGAGCCATGGCAGTTGAAGCAGTGTCAATGGCATTAATTTCAGAGTACAGATTATCCCTGAGATGAACTTCAGCAAAATGAAACAGACATGTCATTTACAAATTACTTCACTAAAAATCTTACTAGTTATACTTAAATATCCATTAAAAACATAGGTACATCTTGTGCCTAAGCCCTGGCTAACTAGAAGAAATTTTTAAGTAAAGGAGCAGCTCAGTATTGCTGGTACTCACCATTTTGAGGGATGAAAAAGAGAGAGTGAGAGATGAAGAGAGAGAGGGAAGTCTTTTAGATAGCCACAGAGATGCCTGGAAGAGTCTATGGTCAAACTTTGTGGTTGCTTAGATTCATGGATACATTGATGACCATGCATTACAATTGGTGATAGAGCAAGTGGGGAAAGTTCTAGAGAGACAATATTTATAGCAAAGCAAAGCAGCTTCATTTATATACCGCTTCATACTGCGTTATGGGATGTCTAAGCGGTTTACAGCTGTAAGCTCATTGCCCCCCAACAGATGGGTACTCATTTTAGCTACCTCAGAAGGATGCAGCCCTGAGTATAGCCTGAGCCCTGGCTAGTATTGAACTCACAACCTTGTGGTCTATGAGTGAGTGGTTGCAGAACAGGCATTTAACCACTGTGCCACCAGGGCTTCTGGTGTATAGGGTAGAGACATGCGGGGAACTCTTATTATCTAAAGTCTTGTTGCTCTAAAAAAAATGAGTGAATAAGTATAAAGAGAGTGCTTGGTTGAGAAAAGCAGTTGCTTCTCCATATCCACAGATTCTGCATCTATGGATTCCAACATCCATGACTTGAAAATATGCCCCTCTCCCCCCAAAAAAATATCTGAAAAGTAAACCTTGATTTTGCCATTTTGTATAAGGGAAAGCATTTAACTATGTCACTGTATATAATGAAACTGAGCATCCACAGATTTTGATATCTATGAAGGGTCCTGGAACCAAATCCCAGTAGATACCCAAAGGTCTACTGTATTTTCCATCACTTTTGAACAATAACCTCCCAACCTCTGTGAATGACTCATGAACTAAAGAGGGGAACTAGGCATTCATCCCTCTGCATCTTCCTCCAGGTTTCTAATTTACAGCCCTGCCTGCTGTGTACAAACATGTCCTTGTCGATGCCACCTTTTTATAATGTAATGGAAACCAATAAGGCCTGCCGCCAGCCAGCAAGCCAGCCAACCGTGTTGCTGTGGAAATGTCAACCTCTATTATCATTAAGCATCCAATTAGATGAAGGGAGTCAATATCTGATCATTAATATTGGCATGGGGTGGGGAGCAAAAACATGCAGTCAATTTCTCATCTGTTCGAACTTGGCATTTTGCAATAGCCTTGATCTCCCTAGTACAGTAGGTGTGTATGCTAATTTCAGCTGCCTTTAATTAGTCACACATGCCGTTCTTGTTTCCAGCACCGGAGCTGGATCTGTCAGGTCTTTGGAATGGATAGTTCAATATATGTCCAAGATTCACATGCACGTACAGCTCCACAATGGCTGGAAAAAAACTTTGTTGAAAGATATCAGCCTCCTTTGCAGAAGGGTTTTAAATAGAGGTTTGATGGCCATCTCACCACATTGCTTCAATAGGTGATTATTTCACTGGCAGAGGATTGGATTAGATGGCCTTTAGGGTCCCTTCCATCTCCACAATTCTATGACAATTCTGTGAATCTAATACTTACCCAAAGAAAATTGCACTGTTGGCTATGTCAAGTACTTCCCCAAAGCCATGTGCTAAGGACAACTGTCTAAAGAGATTCCACCTAAGCAGCAGAAAGAACTTACAGAAGAGTTGCTCGACAGTGGTATACACTGCCTTGGAGTGTGGCAAAGTCTCCTTTGGAGGTTTTTAAACTGAAGCTGGATGGTTTCTGTCAGGAGTGCTTTGATTTTGTATTCCTGCATGGCAGGGGGTTAGACTGGATGGCCTCTGTAGTCTCTTCCAACTCTGTGATTTTATAAATACAGGGGAACATAAAGAAAGTGATTTATACTTAATCAGAGTATTTGTCTACCAAGCTAATGGGATCATAAGAAGTTGTCTTAGGCTTTTAATGTCAGATTGTGGTCATACTTTGATAAAATTATCAGCTTGGTAGATAAAGGGAACGTTGTGTATATAGCATATCTTGATTCCAGTAAGGCCTTTAACAAGATCCCCCATGATATTCTTGTAAACAAGCTAGTAAAATGTGGACTAGACCATACAACTGTTAGGTAGGTTTGTAACTGATTGATTGATTGAACCCATAGGGTGCTTAGCAATGGCTCCTCTTCTTCATCTTGGAGAGGAGTGACCAGTGGGGTGCAACAGGGTTCTGTCCTGGGCCCAGTGCTATTCCGCATCTTTATCAATGACTTGGATGAAAGAATAGAGGGCATGCTTATCAAATTGGCAGAAGACACCATGTTAGGAGTAGCAACTAATACCACAGAGGAGAGGATCAAGATTCAAAATGTCCTTAATAGATTATTACATCACCATGTATGGATATTAGAGCTGGACAGTGAAGAAATCAAATAAGAGGGGGTTGGACTGGATGGCCTTTGTGGTCTCTTCCAACTCTATCATTCTATGATCCTATGAAGAAGAAAACCAGTTCATTTGAAATGTAGTGCTAAGGATACTGTGGACAGCCAAAAAGACAAACAATTGAACAGATCCTTGAATAGATCAAGCCTGAAATCTCCCTGGAAGTGTCTTTTATGAAAAGACACAACTCATTTCATGGCCACTTCATGAAAAGACACAACTCATTACAAAAGACAGTAATGCTTTCTCCTAGCTCATTTTTTTTCTTTTTAAAAATTGATGATGATCAGAGTAAAGGTGAATGACATTTCTATGGAGTTTGGAGGAAGGGTGGGGCTATCAGGCCAGGAAACCGATGATAGAGAATACTGCCCATTAGTAAGACCTTTAGAAAAATAAGTGATCTCTAACTTTGCAGATCCATACAGTTCTGCTATCAATCCAGGCTTTGTTAAATTCTCTTGACACAGATGATGCACTAGCATAGACTCACCCCAATGACTCTCGAAGAGGTTTCTTTTGTACTGGGCCTTTATGGGGGCAGGTTATGGTGTCTTTGCTTTACTTCAAAGCTTGAAGTAATCAAGGGGAAGTCTTTTGATGGCCCCAGACATCTCATAACTTTGGGCAAGATCTGAAAGTGACCACCAGATCTTGCTCAAAACTCATGGGACTTGGAGGTACAATGAAATTTGGTGTGAGACTAAGTTGCCAGTCTATAAAGCAGTGGTGGCAAACTCTTGGCACACATGCCAGAGAGGGCACTTGGAGCCTTCTCTGTGGGCATATACGCCTTCACCCCAGCACAGAGTTCACCAGAGTTCATTATTAGAAAGCCAGAGGGATGCAGCACTTTGCAATAAATAGTGGGTTTTGGATTGCAGTTTGGGCGCTCAAACTCTAATACAGGGGTCGGTAAGTTCCTCTTACCTGGGTCTGATCTGAGGATCCCTGGGCCAATGATGTGGGGGGGAAATGGTGGTGCACATGCTGTGCATGCGCAGGAGTACTGCGCATGTGCAAACGAGTCAAGGCCGCCATTTTGGAAAACAAAATGGTGGCCGCAACGCATGTGGCGGCGGCGAGAGTCGGCGGGGCCGGTTGGCAGGCCACAGCAGGCCGGGTGAGGCCCACAGGCTGTAAGTTGCTGACCCCTGCTCTAAAAGGTTCAGCATCACTGCTATATAGACTGCCAGCCATTATTAGCCAGGTTGAGCATGGAAGACTAATGAAGGTGATAGAGAATACTGGCCAATAGGCTTAGACATTTTGAAAAATAAATGGTCTCCAACTCTGCAGATCCATACAGTTCTGCTATCAATCCAGCCAGGCTTTGTTAAAAACTTTCAGTCCAGATGATCCTCTAGCAAATGATGTACTTGGGCATGGAAGACCAATGAAGTCCAAACCACAGAAAGAACATGGACTAGACTATATATGATGAATAATATTTAAAATGTATTCTGAATCAGTATGCATTGCTTTTTTTCTTGTCCTGCCAAGACCTTTCCCTTTTGTGTGTGTGTGTGTGTGGATTTATTGGACACAGTCTTAGAATAAATCCCATAGAGCCAGTGTGTCTACTTTAGTCAGTGCCTGTTATTTTTCCTCCCATTATTGTTTCGTCAATTGTTTTGCTACATAGTGGGAAATAATAAATAGGCATACTTTGCTGGAAGCATTTCTTTTTAAAAATGACAATCTGAGAGTCATAGTTGGTAGCATCAAAGTGTTGAGGCCATGGGAATTATGGAAATTAGGCATTCCCATTAAAGAACTTTCAAACCCTCTGGGTCTTTTGAAGAGTGTTAATTCAAGATATTAGATACCAAATTTTTAACTTTTCATGCTAATAACAGTTTTATAATGGAAAAACTCGTTAGCAAAGGTGATAAATATGAAATTCTATTGAATGAACATTTAAATGCAGAACTCTTTCGAGTGTGCTCTGGGATATATTTACACAGCCGATGGTTCTCTGATGTTATTAAGTAATTTATTTGAGAAAAGTCTCCATTCATGAGTTTACATAAGGACAATATCAGGTTTACAGAGGCTTCTGTTGTCAGTAGAGCAAATCCTTAATTTACACTGATTATTCCTTGAAGATTTTTCATTCAGTTGCTCACTATATTGCTTGAGATGTATATGGTGCCAGTTTCATTAGCTCAAAGTTCTCATCGAAGAGAAAAAAATATTGAGGTTGAAAGAAGAAACACTGCTTGCAACATTAACTAAGCCTTAGTTGTGCATAATCAGAAAAAAAATAATTTCTCTCATTTTGACTCTCACTTCAAAGTAGCACATTTAATGCAGCCAAATAAATTATAAGGGTGAAAACCCTCACATTGCTGAACAGTCATCTTTGTTTGATGCTGGTTCACTGCCCTTCATTTGATGAAAGCCGCCTTCTCCTTTGCCTGGGGATAAACCTTGACCTTTGATCTGGACTTGCTCTAGTATTTACTTATACCATTCTCACATGCAAGAATGAATAATTTCAAGTTTTCCCCCCACTGAATAAGACTGTAAGAAGCTTTGTGGATTCTTCAGATATTTTTCACACTCTGAGGCTTTGCTGCACAAAATTTGTTTTTGCAAAATGCCTTGGAGGTTTATTGCACAATGCACAAATTTTTACACAAAAAAGAACAGTTTTGCAGACAAACATATATTTTGCACCAAATACCTGTTTTCAGAATAAAACTTTTCAGTTTTGCATAAAACATAGGGCTGTTTGTGCCAATGTTTCATTTTGCCAGACCATCTAGAAATATGCAAAATCTTGCTGTGACTTACTTTGCCTTGATCTATTTGGGGACTGGGATTCAACACCTTGAATAACCTATTAATGTTTGGATTCAAACAGAGAATAGAAGAAGAATGGCAGCTTCTGATATCTTCTAAACTAGAAGTAAGAACACTATGCATTACCACAATGAGCTCCTCCAGGACACTGAAGGGCCATGCACATTTTGGTACACCGAAATGAGGTTTTGTCACTTTTTACAACTGATAACATGGAAACCACCACCAGCTACTAACACAACTCTGTACATTATGTTCTGATTCAGTGCAAGGTAGAGATGCAAATCTCCTGCATCTTTCTTTGAGGTTACAGTCTACACCTTGTTGACTCAAATGCTTGGATGGAAAGAATATTCTCAATTATTCATTTCTCAGTCAAAACAAGGATTTTTTTAACAGTCAGGGAACTCACGCAGGACATTTTTTTCACACTTTCCATGAAGAAATAATATCTCCCTTTTAATGCAGGAAACACATATTCTGCATAGGAAATATACAGATTTTGTGCACCTTTTCTATGCAGAATTTGGAACTAAATGTTGAGAAGAAGTTAGTAGGAACTTTCTTCTCAGCATTAGTGAAATCCAGATGTCTTGTTTCACCAGTATCTCAGCTGAGTGATGATCTACTGGAGACTGATATACTTTTGTCACCTCTGTTTTGTCCATGGAAGAACTTGGGACAGGTATTATAGAATTATAGAGTTGGAAGAGACCACAAGGGCCATCCAGTCCAACCCCCTGCCATGCAGGAACTCCCAATTAAAGCATCCCTGACAGATGGCCATCCAGCCTCTGCTTAAAGACCTCCAAGGAAGGAGACTCCACTACTCTCAAAGGGAGTGTATTCCACTGTTGAACCACCCTTACTGTCATGAAGTTCCCCCTAATGTTGAGGTGGAATTTCTTTTCCTGGAGCTTGCACCCATTGTTCTGGATCCTAGTTTCTGGAGCAGCAGAAAACAAGCTTGTTCCCTCCTCAATATGATATCCCTTCAAAATGGGAGGGTGGGGGAGCAGTGCTAGGTGCCTTATTTAGCATTTGAAGAGAGCATCTCCAAGAGCTCAACCCTTTGGGAGCATTTACTTAGAATATTTAAAAAATGAGTGATCCTTCTTGCAACATAAATGACATGGTCATTGCACTGACATTCAGGTGTCTCTTAGAGTTGGCCCTACCATTGCTCACAGTGATCTGATGCCTTAAGGATTAAGGGTTAAGCAGTAGGATCTCAGGGCTGCAGAGTGAATAGATCTATATGTGCCATAAACTTTGCCTGTGCTCCCTGAGCTGTCACTAGTTATAGTGGAAAATATTTCCCTGTTGCCAGTGCTGAATGAAATTCAACCCTCCATTTGATTGGCCTTTGGAAATGCAGTTAGGGAATGAGAAAAGGAGCCATCTTGTCCTTGTCCTTGGGCAGCAAAATATTTTAGTGTGCTCCAGGTGTGTTTATGATAAGGGGTGGGTAACTTTGGTAGGTTCAATTTCTTGTCTATGAGACTGTCTCAGGCCACTTAGGTTATGTCCACAAGGACCAAATAACATGTCCTCCCCCAAACTCATGGCAATCAGTCTGTAGAACATGACCCAATCCCCAGTTCTAGCATAAACTGTCCTGATGATCCGTTCACCACTTCAGCACTGAAACTGTGATATACCACATTTACAACATATCCCATTGTGTCACTGCTGGTATGGGTCATTTCCTCTGAGGTCAGAATGGGGAATGTGATCAATGAGCTATGTGATCAATGCAGGACACCTTATTCTTGACCACAGAGGAAGCAGCCTATGCTGGCTGTGGCAGCAGGGGGTGGTACATGAGGATCAACTTGAGAACAGCTGCCCTGTGTTGCTTCAGAGTGCCCAGTTAACAGGAGGATGTTGGGGAAGCTTTCAGGCGAGAAGACTCCAGGCTGCTCACAAGTGTTCTGACCCATTTAGATGAGCCTTAAATCCTACATTTCTCCATTGGCTCTTCAAACAAGCACATATATCATATGTCTGAACCTGTGCCAGTTCTCATATTAAGCACAACTGCCAAAAATACCACCTCATTCCCAAAGGAAGTCTGTTTCTGGTTTGGAAAAAGAATTTTTATTTCTTCAACAGTGCACCCACAGAGACATCTACCTTACAACCTATTTGAAAGGTTAATTTCCACTCCTGGAATTTTGTAGGAGAAGCAATTCCTCTTTTTTGTTCCTTCTGGGAAAAGGGCAGCCTGGGGAATCAGGAGTGGTCAATGGTGACAAAAAGAGGGCTGGAAGGCCACAAGTATGACAAGAGCTGCACTTTGTCCACTCCATAATATGAAAAAGCCCTCCAATGACATATATCTTATCCACCATTAAGGGATAAACTCTAAGAACAAAACCAACAAAAGCTATTTTGATAGGGATTCTTTTTCAACAGTGCATCTCAAGCTATCAGACATGGGGGGGGGGCAGAGTCTACCCACCATGTGACAGGGACCAGTACTATATTTGAATTCACTGACTACAATTGTTTCTTCCTTTCCTAGAAGCTCCAGGGATTAGTAGCTGATGGTTGGTGGACTGGCATGGGTCCACAGGCTACCATTTTGATTTGCACTGCTTTACAGTATGCATACCAGAGGTGTAGCTGCAGGAGTAGGCAAAAGGAGGACACTGTCTCCTCAATAAGAATTCTGCTCCACCAAATACAATTTTCCTTCAAACCCCCAAATTTCCTGTATTGCACAATGATTGCAATATTGATTACATTGAATGCCTTGAAATGTAAGGTGTTTTAATTATAATTGATAATCATAAATACCTAGAACTCTTATATTTTCTGTGTTTGTATTGCCTTGGTCACTTTGCCTGCCCTTTTCCTTTGGGAGCCAGAACTCTTGTTTCTAAATACTCATATGAAATTACTGCAATGCTAGAAATTTGGAGACAGTAGGAAAATATCATTGGGGAGAGGTCAGAATTAATGGGGGGTAATGAACTCAGTTCCCCCCCCCCCAACAGCTACACTCTTGATGTATAGTCACATTTAAAAGCCAAGTATGGGGCAGAAACATATTCTCTCCCCTGCAAAAGCCCCAAATGTTTATGCATTCTGACAACCTTTTTACCTTTCTTTTTCTGCATAGGAAAATGCCTCTCAGTGTTTCCACAGGGCTAGAATGTGTCTGAAACATGATACAATGAATTCAACCATGGCCATCTCATATATTAAATTATAAGAATTTATAATTTATAATTAAATTAGATTAGTTCCCTCTCCCTTGCTGAAGTTATCAAGAAGCCTCTTAGCTGGCTGGTATTGGGAGTGGGTGGGGGTGAATGCCTTGAGAGGTGGCAAAAGGAAGAGACCCAGAAAGGAAACAAAAATAAGATAAGACAGGGAAGGGGGTGCATTTAAGAGAGTAAGCTGCTCATTGTAGAGTGTGACCAATAAACAAGAGTGGCCTGCAACCTATCTCGTCTCATATGAATATGGGGAAAAAATCTTGTGGTCTTATTCCTAGGATGGGCAACTGTGTTAGGGGTAGGGGCCATGTTTACCACTCCACTCTCACCCCTTCTCCATGCTGTCACACCAAATCAGAAGCAATTTCCATTACCATTTCTGTCTGTTTTCTATTTCTAGGGGAAGTCCAAGAATTGGTTATTTGTCCAAAAACCAAACCTGCAGACCCTTTCACACAGTCGTGTTTTTCCACAAAGGAAAAACACACAACTCTCCACACAACCTAATTTAATGGGAAGGAACACTGAAAGAGCTAACTAAGAGGCATGAAATGCCACCTTGCCTCTCTGTTGTCAACTCAGGAAGGTCTACTTTTTTTCACTTTAAGAGTCACCATTGGGGCTGGTGCTTAGTGTTGGTGACCTCACTTCCAAAAGCACACACACACACACACACATACACACTACAACCTACTTCTGCCTGCATCCTTCCCTGCCACAGAAGGAGAAGACAAGGAACATTGTAGCAATAGTGCTTGCATGCAGCTCTGAGAGACCGAGGCAGAGGCCATGTAGAGCCTGGCGATTGTTTTGGATGTCTGCTAGAGGCGAGAAACTGTGGAGTGTATTTTTTCATCTTGTTCCACCCTCCCATAGTTCCATTGCACTACAAAGATAGCTAGTCCCCATGTCTTTCTCACCTCATTCTTGTAGAATCATAGAGTTTGATCATAAAGGTCTCTCTTGATTGTATGCAAATGAGACCATTAGTGGATGAACTGCCTCCTTCCCCACCATGCTCCTCATTCTCTCCTCTTCTTTTTTTCCATGATGAGGCTGGTAGAGGAGGGTAGGCATTCAGCAGATTGGTGGCCTAGAAGTTGTGCCCTCCTCAGGCCTCAAGCTGGCCTTGCTTTTCACCTGGACAGGGGGGATGATGATGATGATGATGATGATGATGATGATGATGATTTTCTTATATCCCACCTTTCTCCCAACATAGAGACTCAAAGGGGAGGCTTCCTTGTTGCTATTGTTGGAAATACAGGAGTCCAATTTTCCCCCTTGATCTACTGCAAATCACCCAGAGACCTACTTATAAATCTCAATCTGTTACTATTCAGTCCTAGTCAACATCATAACTAGCATGAAGATTAATCAGAGTAACTACTGTAGAAAATGTTATGCTGAAAGCTTTGACCTGAACGAGAAAAACAACACAATTTTTATAACTTTTGCCCTTTCTTGCTTTCTAATGTAGCTTAAAACTACAATAGCAATACACATAGAAATATACCACAAGAGTCAGAAAGCAGTTGTCAGTATGCAAACACTTGCAAGCTTAAATTGGCAATCCCAGTTGTACTAGATGTGGTGAATCAACAGAACTCACCAAACTGTTGACTTACTAATTCCCATTGATTTAACGAATCTTCTCTACGCACTTGGGACAAACAAAGTTAAACTGAGAAGCAGCTAATATACTTGGTGGATACTATGTTTTGTTAAAAGCCTTTGTACTTACCAGTATTAGTAGCCACCTTTTAAAGATCATCATAGAAAGTATTCCATAGATGTGGAACTGCATTCTCTTTCCCCATATTATACAGATAGGGTTTCCTATTTAGGTCACTCCCTCTTAAGACTAAGGGCTGATGCAGACTGGCCTAAAGGGCCGGCCTGGGGGTGGAGTTGGGGTGGGGTGACCGTATGCCAGCCACACCAACTCCACCCCGATGCCACCATCACACTGCGTGCCCAACTACATGGCACCCAGTGTCAGGGCGACATGCTGTGCCAAAGGAGTGCAAAAGAGCCGTGGTGGTGGCTCTAAGGGCAGCTTTTTACTACTCCAAAAGGAGTATCATTTACCACCTTTCTTTTGAGCAACAAAAAGGAGGATCGAGGCCACAGCATGTGGTTGCCCTGGCCCTAATCTGGCACTCCCAGGGGCAGCACGGAGCTGCCCCTTGGGGGTCATCTGCATGAGCCCTAACTGTCTTTCCCTGAATATTTTAAACTTCCAGTAAGCAGTCAGTAACTGCCTCCTTTAAGGGCCTCGGCAGACGACTAATAGAGTCGTCTTGGAGGCCCCGA
>CM034708.1:209899542-209910232 GCA_020142125.1 Phrynosoma platyrhinos
TCCCTGCACCCAAGATGGCCCAATAAGCCGTCTGCTTAGGCCCATAGACTCCTGCAATTAAAAATTATAGCCTTAAAGAAGCTCCTCCTTGACTTACAGTTGATTTTCTATTGAAACAACAACACGCCATCTCAGTATAAAATGTCAGATTGTAGCCAAAAACATGCCCCAAATATATTTTAAAAAATAGCATTTTAAGGGATGGAGTTGTCATGGAACACAGGGCATGGGTCAGGACCTCCAAGATCCTCTAACAACTGACAGCTAAGGTAGTGTGGGTGTAATGAAGGTAGGAAGCAACATGGGAAGATAGGATGAGTAAGGGTGGAAGACAGGTTATATTTTAAGTCCAGTCTAAACTCGGGATAGGCAGATCTTTCTCATCTGTTTCTGTGGATGTCCTCTTTTTCCCACCCCTCTAAATCCATTCTGTGCCACTTGCATGCAGATTTTGCTTTGTGTTCATAAAAATGGGTGTGTGTGCATGCATGTGTGCATGTATTTTGAATGGACACATGAATGGAAAATCCTCCTCCTCCTCCTCCTTTATTTATATAGCACCATCATTGGACATGGCACTTTACAATTAAAAGTACAACAAAACAATTCCCTAATTAAGAAGTGTCATAAAATGAAAATGAAAATGAGATGGCAGTATGAGAGAAGATTAAATCCAGCAGATACTACTTCTTTTCTCCCTCCATTGCTAGGACAATGGCAATTGGATGGAGGGAGGGTCTTTCATCTGTCTCTGGGTGTAGACATGATGGATCTGTGCCTGCTTCTTTTTCTCTTCCTCTAAGGCTGGGGAAATGGCAGTTGGGATGGACAGGGGCCCTTTTAGCAGATTCTGGGCCTAGACATGATGGAGCTGGGCCAAGCTCTTCTTCTCTCCCTCCAAGGCCAGGGCAGTGGCAGTTGGGATGTGGGGAGGGTCTCCATCCACTTCTGGGACAAGGCATAATAGAGCTCTGCTTGCCTCTTCTTCTCTCTCTTTGAAGCCACAGCAGTGACTGTTGGGAAGTAGGAAAGACCTTTCATCTCCTTCTGGGCTTAGACATTGTGGAGCTATTCCTGCTTTTTCTTCCTCCTCCTCTGGGGCCAGGGTGATAGCAATTAAGTTGAAGGAAGAGTCTTTCTGGGCCTAGGCATGGTGGAGCTATGCCTGCGTCTTCTTCTCTCTCTCTGAGGCCGCAGCAGTGTCACTTGGGATAGACACATGCCTTGTTAACCAATGCATATTTGTGCATATTTTAATATATATATGCTGGGGTGTTTTGCTTTATTTTCAATACATGCATGTTGTCAAAAGCATTTCACCTTCTTTCATAATATTCACTGGAAAGCCAGACTGTACACATTTCCAGCCACTAAGCATGGTTACCAATGTTTGGTCCACAAGGAAGTTAAATCTATGATAAACACAACTTGACACAGAAAATTTCTCTCACATCTTTAATCCAAACATGACTGGGGCTGATTTGAAGTGGGGTGTCTCTTTTGTGTTGCGGGTAGCAACTTTAGCACACTTATACTCAGTAGTTGCTAGTTTGCATGTCTCTTTAAGAGTTTAGGTGCAACATGTATTCATGTAATGTTCTGTTTGCTGGCTTTAGGCATACCTTCTCTCTTCCTTCACCAGTTAGCCTGCTGTTAATCTGATCTTGTGTGTCTTCCCTTTTTAAGCTTGCAGTTTTCTCTTCTCATGTTTGAAGAACATATGTTGCAGAACATCTCACCATGCAATGTTATGAAACTCTAGTATCTGCAAGTAAAGCTATTTGATATGTTTTTGTAAAGAAGATTAAGCTTGCTTTATCTCTTTGCTAGATCCTGTGTGTGATGGTGTAGGCCTGGTTGTTGCTCACCTTCTGCTTACTAATACTAATTAGTGTTAGAAATTCAAATACTGTTACTAATTACTCTGCTTGTGATATACATTACAACCTCTCATATTCCCCAACACTTGCAAATAGAAAGTTTTCTTTTAGAGTTGTCTGCTTTCTAAAGATTCACCCCATCTTTACATCTGATAGCTAATAGTCATTTGTTAACCACAGGCTTAAGTAGTTTTCCATTATTCATCATTATTCATTTTTTTTTATTTGTTGCCTTGATTTATTAGGTTATATTCAGTATGGCATATTAGCACCCATTTGCATGCACCTTGCTATTACACAGTTCACACATGGGGAAAGAAAGACATTTTATTACTGAATTTTACAGTCATCATGTACATTTGTTAATGTGAGGTTTCATCTCTTGGGTGAAATTGAGCTCTTCAGTGGATTACTATTATTATATGTTTCTCCAAGATGTCCATCACACAATACCCAAGGTTCATTTCATGGATTCAGACATAGATTAATTATATTCTAGGAAGAGGCCACTTGCTTCGTCTACTCCCTATTTTAAGCCAATTACTGAAAAGGTGAAAGGTTTGTCCTCATTAACATCAACTAAATGAAACTTTATGTAGACTGCAGAGTGAGTTATTCTGCGGGGCATTCTCATCTTTCACACTCTGGCACCTAATCTTCTATATTACGCAGGATCTTCTTTTTCCCTCCTAGCAACCAATCAAAATTGTGATAGCTTTTCAATGAGTTTCCCAAGCATGTCCATTTGTATTTCATGTTAGCTAGTGCAGATTCTTCTTAGGCTATTTGGCCCTGCTGACCCTGGCGGACATGTTTTCCAACAAGGATTGTTGGTGCCTGTGGTACTGTAACTGACCTGGTGAGTCATCAAAACCAGCTACCTACAAAGAAGAGAAAAAATGGCAACCTGAAAAATAAACCATTATAGGAATGCACAAACATTTTTGGGCAAGATTCCACTTCAAGTTGGCTGAGTATACAGTTCCACTCATGTGCTTATGCCAAGGTGCAGGAGATTGAAGGTGAAGGGAGACCAGTAATGAAGGATTGTGGTGGTGGATACCTCCTTACACAACATCATAAACAGTAGTTATATCAGCATAGCCAATGTAAGGTATCAAGAGAATCCCAGCCTGTTTATCAATTACTTTTGATAGGGATTTATCTATACCCACAGAGCTTTTCCAGTTTCTTGCAAAGACCATTGGAGAAAGCAGAACTAACATATTTATTGATACTTTCTCTTCAAGTGTTTTACAGAAGCCTTGCTAGTTGAAAAGGAGTAATTTTGTTTGTTTTGCATGCTTAAATGACATGATTTTATTTATACCTCTCAGACAAACCTGAATGGAGAAATAGCATAGATCTCGCTTCTCTAACTCTAGCTGTCCCATCCAAAAGTCAGAATGGTGTTGCTTTCATATGGCTTCCAGCTTCAGGGCTTATCCATACCAGCTAAATGCTGAAAATTAGCAGGACTGCTATTCGAGGTATTATTTTAGTTGAACCCTAGTTATGTTCTCCTTTAGATTGGTGTGATTTTTTTTTTAGCCTTCCATAAGTTGCAAATTTATCATTAGAAGTTCATTATCTACCCTGAGCCTCTGCAGATTGGATGGATCTGATAAATAAATCAAACACATGAATCTTGCACCTTAATTTCTATGGGTTTGTCCTTGACAAAGGAAACTAACAACACCTGCAAACAAAGGCAGTCTCTGGGTAACTGCATATTAATGGTGTCATTAAAGAAAAAAGGTTTGCTTGTTATTCTGCATTGCCTACAGAACCAGGAGGAAAAAAGGAAAACTCAGATTTGACAAAGGCCTGTGAGCACTGGAAAGGTGATCCATGAGTTATATTTCATGGAAAAATATGTTTGTCAGGATCACCACATGATTATATCATCACCATATTTCTTTCCATCCCACCTTTCTCTCAGAATAGGGACTCAAGGTGGCTCACACCAAATTTAAACAATGTAAATTAAAAACAATACAAATATTAAAATGTATAAATAGAAATTAAAAAATAAACAATTTGATTTCCAAGCAAGGTAAATGTATGTGTGTGGGGGGGTATATGAGGGAGGGACATTAAAGTTGCCTCTGCTGATCTTAATAGTGATGGTAAGAACTTGGGGGTGACATGATATGTTGTTAATTAGTTGTTGTTAAGTTGAATTTGACTTATGGTGAGACCATGAATGAGAGACCTTCAAATCACCCTACTATCAACAGCCCTACTCAGGTCTTGAAGACTCAATGCAGCTATAGCTTCCTTGATTGAATCTCTCCAACTGGAATGTGATCTTCCTCTTTTCCAACCTTCCACCTTACTAAGCCTTCCATCTTACTAAGCATTATTGTCTTTTCTAGTGAGTCATCTCTAGAGAATCTTCTGAAATAATGTCCAAGGTATGATTTGTGTTGTTGTTGTTGTTGTGTGCCTTCAAGTCATTTCTGATTTAATGAAACCCTAAGGCAGACCTCTCATGGAGTTTTCTGGGGCTGAGAGTGTTTGATGTTTCCAAGGTCACCCTGTGGTTTCCATGACTAAGTAAGATTTGAACCTTGGTCACCCAGAGTCCTAATCCAAACCAGTACACCTCAATTTAATTATCTAGGCTTCTGGGGAAAATTCAGGCTTGATTTGCTCTAAGATCCATTTATTTGTCTTATTAGCAGTCCACAGTGTCTGTAGAAATCTTCTCCAGCAGCACATTTCAAATGTTTTGATTCCTTTCCTGTAAGTTTTCTTCACTGTTCAGCTTTCATGACTATACATAGAAACTGGCGTGGACAATCCTAACTTTAGTATTCAAGTATATATACATTTACTGCTTTAATTTTTTTTTTGTGATGATGAGTTACATCTGCCACCTTTTTTCTCTTTTAAGATGTCTCCATTTGTAATTTAAATATAAATTGGCCACTGCAACTTGGGGAGCAACCAAAAACTCCCTTACAATTTGTCAACCATCTGCAAGATGTCCTGATGAGCTAGGGTTACCACTATCAGACAGATACCGGTATATCAGCATGGGCTTAAATCATTTGTTAATCTTGCCCAGGGGTAGGCAATCTTTCCTCTTTAAAGGCCAAGGGACTTCAGCTCCCAGAAGCCTCAGCCATGTTGGCCAATAGTCCCATGTTGGCCAATAGCTCCTGGGATTCTGGGAGCTGAAGCCCCTCGGCCCTTAAATGGTCTTAATCTCTTCTTTGCTCTTGATTCTCTTCTCTCTCAGTGGAAGGTGGTTGTAAATATTCACTTATTTCATTCTTGCACACAAAAACAGAGTCGAAAAGTTTTCTCCCCACTAGGTGAGACAGCAAGAGTTTCACACATTGATGAATTTTTCACACATTGGGATATTTTTTAAAAAAATATTTGTGAAAAAAAAATGAGTTTATGAAACAAAATATGGGTTCCTTCCATCTGTGGAGCACACTAGAGGGTGTTGTATACACTGAATCCATTTTACATGTTGCTCCTCCATGGCAGAACTCTCCTCTTAACTGTCACTTTGGGCTTGCAGTTTAACTGCAGCTGTAATCCATGGCCATTCAGGGGCTGAAGGGGAACAGAGAAGCATCTGGTTATGTCCCCATAGGCATCTAATCTAATGAAATCATTTATGGAGATCCAGAGGTCTCAGCAGATGATCTAATCATTTAGCAGCTGGCTGTGGAGATGTACCCAACCAAATGCTTATCCCCTGCTCTCTTCCAGCTGTTGTGGGGTGGTACCATGGCAAAATGATATGTCTTGAAGGGAGAGTTTTGGTCATTGCAAAGGGAGGATGACAATACCGATATCTGTCACAGTCAAAGGCATTCATAGGTATATGTTGGATTTATACTTGCATATGTCAGTAACAAGATACTTGTTAGGGTTGCATATGTCCAGTAACAAGATACCAGTAACAAGCCTGAGAGAAAGGAAGGGTGACTGTAGAAGTATTTTATTTACAGGCCCACCTACCTCTCCTCTATTTGGCCCCACATACCCTGTACTTTGGATTTCAGATCCTTCCTTTAAGATCTGAATAGTGTTCTTATTGTTTCTACTAAGTGCATAGGAAAAAGCTTTGGCATGGATTTGCACAACTGCCTGGGTGGAATACCTCAAATTAAATGTAGGGAGATTGTTCCTTTTGTGACTCACTAGTATCTCTTTGCTACAGGTGGGAAACAATCACCATCATTTTCACTGTCCAAATACTTCACCATGGGTAGAAACAAGAGCTGGAGATATGAAAGTTCACTTTAAATAGGAATTTTGATTTTTGAACCTTATATTGGTACAGTGTTAGTCAAAATATATATCACTCAGCCCAGTGGGCTAGGATGGAGCAGAGAAACTGTCACTCACAACCCCATTTATGTCCACGGGGCCTTATTTTTCAGCACCTAAATCCACCTTGGAGATGTCTCATCCACAGGGTCACCATGAGTCGGGATCGACCTGAGGGTGGTTAACAACAACAGAGACCCTGAAATGCCCCAAAGCCCTCTGATCCCAAAATAGACTTTAAAGGTTTTCATAGGTGACTTTCCCATCAAAGGATGGCTCAAAACTGGCACAAAACATGGCAATTTTTCTTTCATACACACAGAACCTCTAAATTACAGAAAAGTCTTTAAAACACACACACACACACACACACACCAAAAGCAGTCATTAATGAAATAAGCCACATTAATATTGGTCACAGTTGCCAACTTTGGGCCAGGAACCTAGGCCCCAGTCTTCTTCACTGATTGTGTGTAGTGTCAAAGTGAGCAAGCACAGCTGCACTGCAGAACTGGATCATACTGTTGCACAACCTGTCAGCATGTCTATGCATGTTCCCACTGAACAACAATTTCTCTGACTTCCCACCCAATGGCAAGGATCACACTTACCAAATCCCTTAAGCAACCATCCTAAGCTCATGCAGTGGTTTATACTGGTCTTAGAGGGCTTGTGCAATCCTAAATAGGATACAAAAGTATATGGGTATGGGGGACCACAGGGTGCATACAACCCATTTGCTACACTTTCCTCAACTCTACACCAGGTACTCTGGGGGAGGTTTGTGACATATTATAAGCCTAGGCATGGCCTCTTTTCAGAATCAAATGAAAATTCACACACATTCACACCAGCTAAAAACATAGCAAATTGCCTGCCCATGCCCTAACTGGGGGTGAGACACCTTTTTATGAAATTATATTTAAAAAGAATTTAGTGTTAGGTGGCATGGGAGTTAGCCTTCCTGGAGCTTCTATGGAACATACTGGAAGAAGAATGAATATTATGAATCAATCAATTAAAATGGATTAATTATTTAATTAATTCATATTTTTTATTCATTGTTTAATTAATTAATGAGTTGTAATTAATTTATTAGATTTAAATAATAAATAAAAATGAATTAAGAAACATGTAGTCCACAGACAACAATCTGTATTACCAAGAGCAGAAAAGTGCTGCTTGATTCACATAGCATTTGCATTTGAGCCATGGAGTACTTGACACTGTTATCTTCCCAGGGTGATGAAGAGCACACTTACAGCTGTCCTACCCATACATTGTGCTATTTCTGTTCTGCTGAAATGACAATTGATGAACCTAGCCTTGTCACTTAGGTAAGAGTTGGGAAAAGGTGGCTGTGAGGAGGGAGACATTTCAAAAAAATATTGTAGGAAGCATAGGATTGACTGCTGGGGGAAAATTGGGTGAAATGATTTGAGAAAGGTGAATTTGATGGACATAAGTTAAAAACTGATGGGCCATCCAAAAAAGAGTTAGGATTTGTGAATGGATACACATTTAGCATTTCTTCCACATAGAGACTGAATCCATTGAGTGTTTGAACCTAAAGGGTTAATATTATGCATGCTTTCCAAGGAAACTAATGCAAAAACAGGCTGGCATTCAGTATTTCAGTTACTGATTTGTAACCTATATTCAGCATGATTATATAGACTTACTGTAAAACTGCATAAATGCCACCCCACCCACCTTAAGAGCCAGCAGCAGTATTAGACAAAGAAGATCTGTTCAGGTTTTGATTGCAAGGAAGATGACATTTCTACTGCTGCCCCTACTGGTAAGCAAGTCTGCAACAACCATAAGGTAAAATACAACCCTTCAAACACATTTTTACTTACAGGTGTAAATAATCTCTAGCACAAAAAAAAAAAATGATTATTTGCCAGCAAATACTGCTAAGATACTCTGAGTGCTAGAAGAGGGTGATTTCTTGGAACTCAAGAATTCTCAGTGAGTACCCAAAAAGATGGAGACATTGAGCTAAACCTGCTACCCTGATCTACAGTTTGTCAGTGGGGACTTCTCTCCCTTCCCTCTGCTTTGCTGCTTTGCACTGATCAGTTCCACATGTCTGTCATTTAACATTGTTCCCAGGCCTCCATATGTCTAGATGTGGCAGCAATGGGAAAGTAATAATAATAAAGAGCACTTATCTGTGGCATATAAATTTTAATATCATTTTCCTCACTCTTGACAACAGTGTCAGCTAACTGGAAATGTTATCAGCTCATAGAGAGTCCACGATCCATTAGAGAAGCAGAGAAATCACTTGGTTCATTTAATTTTGCTTGGCTTTATTGCTGGTTCACTCACAGGCAGGTAAGTCCAGAAATTAAGTGCAGCAAGTAAGTATGACCATTAAATTAGATAAGAGCAGAGAAAAATACATGAGAATAATGAGGGTCTCAATATCTGGGTTTGATCAGCCTACTGGAGACACTATCTTCAGGAAAATCACCCTCAAAGAGATCCCAAACAAAGTACTCTTTGAGAACAAGATGTGTCCTGATGGGAAATCTGTGCTTAGGACAAGAGGCAACTGTTAGAACAGAATAAGGAGAAACAGAATGGTTCCCAATAGGCAAAGCTGCATTCTATCAACCTATTTGTTCAATCTGTACACAAAAAATATCATACAACAGGTTTAGACTGAGAAGGAGGAGGACTGAAGATAGAAGAAAGGAACATCAACAATCTAAGATATGAAAATGATACCATTCTGCTAGCAGAAAGCATCACAGACATGGAAGGATTACTAAGGAAAGATAAAGAAGAAAGTGCAAAGGTAGATTTACTACTGAACATAAAAAAAGCAAAAATAATGACCATGGAGGATCTACATAAATTCAATCTAGATAATGAGAAAACTGAATTAAAGATTTCCTGTACCTTGGATGAAATATTTATCAGAACAGAAACTGCAGTCAAAATCAGAAGAAGACTTGGATTGGAAAGGCAGTTATGAAAGAACTAGACAAGATCCTAAAATGTAAAGGAAAATGTGAAGTTGTAGGCTTTTATGGCTGGCATCTATAGTTTTTTGTGGTTTTTTTGGGGCTGTGTGGCCATGTTCTAGAAGAGTTTCTTTCTGACATTTCGCCAGCATCTGTGGCTGGCATCTTTAGAAAATACTGGAATGGAAGAGAGTGGGTATCTATATACTGTGAGACCCTTTTAAGGGTTTCTTCTTTCCTGTAAAGTAAACAAAGGCTACCAGTCCTGCAAAATAGGAAAATCAGCAAATGCAAATGGGAAACCATCCAGGGTCAGGGGCTTTCCCAGCAGACAACGATCACCAATTAGCAGACAATAATCATCTTTTGCATATTCTCCCACCCTGAGGCCCTGCCATCAACAACAGAACAATACACCAGGGGTAGGCAAGCTTCCCCCTTTAAGGGCCGAGGGACTTCAGCTCCCAGAATCCCAGGAGCTATTGGCCAACATGGCTGAGGCTTCTGGGAGCTGAAGTCCCTCGGCCCTTAAAGGGGAAAGGTTGCCTACCCCTGCAATACACAATCAGCAACAGAACAATACACAGTTTACATGGGAATCACTCCTCCCTACCCACTCTCT
This sequence comes from Phrynosoma platyrhinos, assembly GCA_020142125.1. Classification (NCBI taxonomy): domain Eukaryota; kingdom Metazoa; phylum Chordata; class Lepidosauria; order Squamata; family Phrynosomatidae; genus Phrynosoma; species Phrynosoma platyrhinos. The sequence continues at coordinate 209,909,319 of CM034708.1, forward strand.
TCCATTCTAGCATTCTCTGAAGATGCCAGCCAAAGATGCTGGTGAAACATCAGAAAGAAACTCTCATAGAACATGGCCACACAGCAAAAAAAAAAAAAAAAAAAAAAAAAAAAAAAAAAAAAAAAAAAAAAAAACCACACACACAAAAAAAACTTTCAAGGAAAACAACTGAACACTAAAGTCAGAATCATCCAAGCCATTGTATTCTCCATCACCATATACGGATATGAGAGTTGGACAGTAAAGAAAGTAGATGGGGGACAAAAGCACCTCATTAGAGATGTGGTGCTGAAGAAGATTGCTGAGGATACCATGAGGTCCAAGAAAACAAACGAGTCCTAGAATAGATCAAGCCTAAACTCGCTCTGGAAGCCAAGATAGTGATACTGATGTTGTTGTACTTTGGCCACATCATGAGAAGGCACAACTCATTAGAAAAGACAATAATTCTAGGAAAGGTAGAAGATAGTAGAAAGAGGAAGATGGCTAGACTCAGTCAGAGAGGCCACTGTGAAGAGCAAGATTCTATCTTATCCTGATGTGTTTCCCAATTGAATTAATTGCATCCAAATATTTTTCCTTTTTGATTTCAGCTTGCAGAAATTGAAGTAAGTCAAAGATGAAGACGGAAAATGGGAGGAGAGAGAAAATGGGACATTTTAAAGCAGCTCAAAAATGGAGTGACAGAGGATTAATTAGGAAATGTCCATTCCAGTTTGGAGAGCTGGAACATGTTGTTGTTGTTAGCTGCCCTCGAGTTGGTTCCTACTCATGGCAACCCTGTGGATGAGACATCTCCAAGAATCCCTATCTTCCATTGGCTTGCCCAGATCCTGCAAGCCCTTTCCAATAACCCCTTGATCATTTTGAGTCTATCCATCTGGTTTGTGGTCTTCCTCTCTTTCTTCTACCCA